>PVHT020000793.1:4492603-4506067 GCA_004024745.2 Catagonus wagneri | reverse complement strand
GAGAGTCACGGAACCTCGACCGGGAGCCAAATTCTCCATAAATCATGATCGCCGCCTTTTGCATGTATCCCCTGCTCGTTTCTTTCTCCCCTCTTTCCGTGCTAAACCAGTTTCTTACACTGGGAACCTCCATATGCCGCGGGTGCGGCTCTACATAAAAAAGGCAAAAAGACAAAAAAAAAAAAAGCACTTGTGTAGGAGTTCCCATTGTGGTGCAGTGCAAACAAATCCAATTAGTATTCATGAATTTTGATCCCGGGCCTCAGTCAGTGGGGTCACGGATCTGGCATTGCCCTGAGCTGTGTTGTAGACAACAGACGGATCCCATGTGGCTGTGGCATAGGCCAGCACCTGCAGCTCTGATTCGACTCCTAGCCTGGGAACTTCCATATGCCCCAGGTACAGCCTTAAAAGCCAAGCAAACAAATAAAAAACAATTGTATAAATAATATTGTGTGAGAGACCTGATTTAACAGCAGTCCAAGTGAAGGAGTTCCTGTTGTGGCTTAGCAGCTTAAGAAGCTGACTAGTATCCATGAGGATGAAGGTTCCATCCCTGGCCTCACTCAGTAGGTTAAATAGCTGGTGTTGCTGCAAGCTCAGTGTAGGTCACAGATGCGACTTGGATCTGATGTTCCTGTGGCTGTGGTGTAGGCCGGCAGCTGCAGCTCTGATTCGACCCTTAGCCTGGGAACTTCCATATGCTGCACATGCGGCCCTAAAATAATAATAACAATAAAGTTATCACAAATAATGGCTAATTTCCCTGTGCTGTACAATATATTTTTGTTGTTTGTCCATTTTACACATAGTAATTTGTATCTCTTAATCCCATACCCCTATCTTGCCTCTCCCTCCTGCCCTCTCCCTACTGATATTCACTAGCTTGCTTCCTATATCTGTGAGTCTGTTTGTTTCATTATATACATTCATTTGTTTTATTTTTCAGATTCCATATATAAGTTATAACATACAATATTTGTCTTTGTCTGACTTATTTCACTAAGCATAATATCTCTATGTCCATTCATGTTGTTACAAATGGAAGAATTTTATTCCTTTTTTTTTTTTTGGCCCATGGCATGTGGAAGTTCAAGGATTGAACCTGAGCCACAGTTGTCACCTAAGTGCCACAGCTGTGGTAACACTGAATTCTTAACCCACTGCACCCCGAAGGAAAATTCCCAGAATTTCATTATTTTTCACGGCTGAGTAGTATTCCCTGTGTATGTGTGTGTGTGTGTGTGTGTGTGTGTGTGTGTGTAATATCATCTTTATCCAGTCACCTATTGGTGGATACTTAGGCTGCTTCCGTATCTTGACTAATGTAAATAATAATGATGCTATGAACAGTGGGATTCATGTATCTTTTCAAATTAGCATTTTTTTTTTAGGGCCACACCTGCAACATACGAAAGTTCCCAGGCTAGAGGTTGAATCAGATCTACAGCTGCCAGCCTGCACCACAGCCATGGCAATGTGGAATCTGAATCGCGTCTGCGACCTATGCCACAGCTTGTGGCAATGCCAGATCCTTAACCCACTGGGCGAGGCCAGGAATCAAACCCGCATCCTCATGGATATCATTTGGTTCTTTTTTTTGTTTTTAGGGCCACACTCATGGCAAATGGAAGTTCCCAGCCTAGGGGTTGAATCAGAACTGCAGTTGCCACCCTAAGCCCCACTGCAGCAATGTGGGATCCGAGCCATGTCTGTGACCTACCACACAGTTCATGGCAACACCAGTTCCCTGACCCTCAGCCATGGAGCCACAACAGGAATTCCAGCATTTTTGTTTTTTCCAGCTATCACCCAGGAGTGGAATTGCAGGATCATATGGTAATTCTATTTTTATTTTTTGAGGACCCTCCATACTGCTTTCCACAGTGGCTGAACCAATTTACATTCCTACCAACAGTACAAGCATCCCCTTTTCTGCACGTCCTTGTCAACATTTGTTAATGTAGGCTTTTTTTTTTTTTTTTTGCTTTGCTTTTTTAGAGCTGCTTCTGCAGCATATGGACGTTCCCAGGCTAGGGAACTGTAGCAGAGCTGTAGCCGCCGGCCTGCACCGCAGCCACAGAAACACCAGACCTGAGCTGAGTCTTCAACTGACACCAGAGCTCACAGCAACACGGGATCCTTAACTCACTGAGAGGCCAGGGATCAAACCCGAATCCTCATGGATACTAACTGGGTTTGTTACTCCTGAGCCACAACAGGAACTCCAGTTGTAGACTTTTTGATAATAGCCATTCTGACAGGTGTGAGGTGGTGATATCTCACTGGGTTTTGATCTGCTTTTCTCTAATAATTACTGATATTGAGCATCTTTTCATGTACCTGTTAGCTATCTGTATACAAAATGTCTGTTCAGGCCTTTTTTTTTTTGGCCTCGCCCCTGACATGTGGAGGTTCCCAAGACAGGGATCAAACCCATGCCACAGCAGTGACACCGATCCTTAACCTGCTGAGACACCAGGGAACTCTCTATTCAGGCCATTTTCAAATTGGTTTGTTTTACAAATTCTCTGGTGGTTTAGAGCTTAGGATTTGTCTATTTCACTGTTGACAGTGTTCAATCTCTGGTCTGGGAACTGAGATTCCACTTTAAGCACTGTACACCACAGCCTAAAAATAAACAAATAAATAAAAAGGATGATTTGCTTTTTTGATATTGAGTGGTGTGAGCTATTTATATATTTTGTATATTAATCCCTTATTGATCATATCATTTGCAAATATTTTCTTCCATTCAGTAGATTGTCTTTGCATTTTATCAATGGTTTTGTTTCTTGTGCAAAACTTTTTTTTTTTAATTTTGGCTTTTCAGGGCCGCACTGGCATCATAAGGAGGTTTCCAGGCTAGCGGTCGAATCGGCCTACACTACAGCCACAGCAATGCCACACCTGAGCCATGTCTGCGACCTACACCACAGCTCAAGGCAACGCTGGATCCTCAACCCACTGAGCGAGGCCAGGGATTGAACCTACAACCTCATGGTTCTTAGTTGGCTTCGTTTCTGCTGCGCCACAACAGGAACTCCTTGTGCAAAACTTTTAAGTTCAGTTAGGTCTCAGTTGTTTATATTTAGTTTTATTTCCTTAGGAAACATATCCAAAAAAATAATTGTACAGTTTATATTAAAGAGTGTTCTGGGAGTTCCCTTATGGCACAGTGGGTTAAGGATCAGGTGTTGTTACTGTAGTGGCCTGGGTTGCTGCTGTGACTCGGGCTCAGTCCCCGGCCCAGGAACTTCCAAATGCCATGGGCCTGCCCCCAAATAGCAAAACAAAACAAAACTCAAACAATATCTCCCCCAGGAAAAAAAGAAGTGTTCTGCCTATATTCTCTTCTAGGAGTCTTACGGTTTCAGGTCTTACATTTAGGTCTTTAATCCATTTTGAGTTTATATTGGAATATAGTATGAGGAAATTTTTTTTATTTTTATTTTTTTTGGGCCACACTTGAGGCATATGGAAATTCCCAGTAATTCCCAGTAATTCAAATCAGAGCTACAGCTGCCTGTCACAGCCACAGCCACAGCAACGCTGGCTTCCCAACACACTGAGTGAGGCCAGTGGTCAGACCCTCATGGATACTAATCGGGTTCCTTACTGCTGAGCTGTGACAGGAGCTCCTAACCTCATTCTTTTACCTGTAGCTGTCCCATTTCCTGAGCATTGCTTATTGGAACGATTGTCTTTCCTCCATTGTCTGTTCTTATCTCCTTTGTCATAGATTACTGATCATAAGTGCATGTTTGCAAATGCATTCTTAGATTGTAAGTAAGAGTGATGAAAATAGGAGTTCTTAGAGCTCCCATCGTGGTGCAGCAGTTAATGAATCCGACTAGGAGCCATGAGGTTGTGGGTTCGATCCCTAGCCTCACTCAGTAGGTTAAGGATCCGGTGTTGCCGTGAGCTGTGGTGTAGGTTGCAGACGTGGCTTGGATCCCGCGTTGCTGTGGCTGTGGCGTAGGCCGGCGGCTACAGCTCCTGTTAAACCCCTAGCCTGGGAACCTCCATATGCCGCGGGTGCGGCCCTAGATAAGGCAAAAAGACAAAAAAAAAAACAAACCTTGCCATATAAAGACTATTGGAATGGATAAAAAAGTTTAGCTTGCAGAAGGAAAAGAGGCTGATAATTAGTATCTTAAATTTCTTGAAGGAAAGTCTGTTATTGGAAAAGAATAATGAGGCATTTTGTATAACCCCGGAGAGTAGTGTCTGGAAGTTACCAGGAAGCAGATTTCAATTTTTTTTTTTTTTTTTGGCTACAGTGAGCAGCAGCTTGATGTGGAATTTCTGTTCCCTGGGATTGAACTCAGGCCTCAGCAGTGAGAGAGTCAAATCCCAACCACTAGACCATTGGGGAATACCCCAGATTTCAATTTTGTTGAAAGCTATTTAACAACTAAGAGTTGTTTAGGAGTTCCTGTTGTGGCGCAGGGGGAAATGAATCTGACTAGGAGCCCTGAGGTTCCTCAGTGGATCGCTCAGTGGGTTAACGATCCAGCATTGCCGTGAGCTGTGGTGTAAGTTGCAGATGAGGCTCAGATCTGGCATTGCTGTGGCTGTGGTGTAGGCCAGCAGCGAAAACTCCGATTAGACCCCTAGCCTAGGAACCTCCATATGCTGCAGATCCGGCCCTAAAAACACAAAAAGCCAAAAAAAAAGTGTTGTTTAAAAAAAAAAAAGCAGAATGGTCTGCCTTGAGAATTTTTAGAAGAGTTTAACCAGAGGATGTATAAAGTCTTGGTAGTTGTGTGAAATAAAATGTGTATTTTGTGGCAAGACAAGACATTTTTATTTATTTTATTTGGTAATTTATTTTTTTTTTGGGGGGGCCACGCCTGCAGTATGCAGAAGTTCCGAGGCAGGGATCATACCTGCACCACAGTGATGACCTGAGCCACAGCAGTGACAATGCCAGATCCTTAAACCACTTCACCACCAGGGAACTCCAAGATAATTTTTTTTTTGCTTTTTTCTTTTTTTAAGGGCTGCACCTGTGGCATATGGAGGTTTCCAAGCCAATTGGAGCTGCAGCTGCTGGCCTATGCCACAGCCACAGCAACGCGGGATCCGAGATGAGTCTGTGACCTAGACCACAGCTCATGGCAACGCTGGATCCTTAACCCACTGAGCAAGGCCAGGGATTGAACCCTCAACCTCATGGTTCCTAGTCGGATTCTTTTCCCCTGTGCCACAACGGGAACTCCGTGAAGACTAAGTCTTAAGAGTTTTCTTTTTTTCTTTTTACAACTGCACCTGTGACATTTGGAAATTTCTAGACCAGGGGTCAAATCATTTGCACCTGCTGGCCTATACCACAGCCATAGCAATGCTGGATCCTTAACCCACTGAGCAAGGCCAGGGATCGAACCCACATCCTCACAGACATTGTGTTGGGTTCTTAAACCACTGAGCCACAGTGGCGAACTCCAGTCTCAGGGTTCTTTTAATCTCTTGCTCAAGTTCCTCCATCTTAAAAGTTTCTCGGACAATCACGGTCCAGAGGGACTGGTCCCTTCTCTAAGCTCTTCTCCCTGCCCCTCTTCACTCATATTTCATGTACGTGTTTCTCTCTCCAACACTAAATTCCTTGAGGGTAAAGTACAGAGTTTTGCACATGGCACGCACCCAAATATTTGTTTCAATTTAGTAATACAAAATTTCTCTTTTGGTAACATATTGTCCTATTTCTATTAGTTTTGGAATTAGATTGTAAACCATTTGAAGTCAGGGATTGTCGTTTATATTTATTTGTATTCCACATAGCACCCAATAGGTGCTTGGTAAACATTGCTTTATGTTGGGTGGAACCAGAAGTAAACCTTTGGCCCAAAGAAATGAGAACAAAGGTGAAAGAAGCAAAAGTTCTAAGAATAGCACTGTTTTGGAAACAAGTGTGTCCTTCTTACAATCAGTGAGATAAGATTCAGGAAGTTTTCCCACAGGCAAGCTGGACAGACCAAGATCACGGAAAATTAAATCATTACGAAAAAGGAACTAGAAATGGTAAAGGTGCTGAATATTGAGTTTCAATTAAAAATGATTTAACAATTCGTTGGAGTTCGCTGGTGGCACAGGGGATTAAGGATCCCATGTCGTCTCTGCTGTAGCTGAGGTTCGATCCCTGGCCCAGAAAATTCCACAAGCCGCCAGCCTGCCTCCCCCTGCCCCCCCAAAAAAAAGTTAAAAAATAAAAATGACGTAACAATGTAAATATTAACAGAAAGCTTGGGTATCAACATAGCCTCTAGAAGGAAGGCTTAACACTCAGCTATTAGTCAGAGTGAGAAGATAAGAGAAGATAAGCGGAGTCACAAAAGTTCTGCTGACTAATCAAACATGGGTGAAGGACATATGCACAGTCACTCACGGTGATGTCTGATGTTAATGGAGCATCCGTAGGTCAGTTTTTATTATTTTGGTGTGTTTGGTAATGTAATTCTGCTTTTCCCACTACTGAATCGATCGCTCCCTTCTCCTCTTTCCCCTTTCTGCCTCTCTGCGTAGCCCTGAATGCTGCGTATGGAGGGGACAGAGAACAGTTTGGGAATACTGTCAAGGTATCATACCACTTCTCTCCTGGTCCTCTCCCCAACCCTAGCATATTTATATGGTTTTCACTTGCTAAAGGATGGGACCAAGGTTTCTGCAGCACCCAGCAATTTACATTCGAACAAACAAAACCCAGACCCCTCTCGCCCTCAAGTCCCCAGAACTAATACTTGCCTTACCACCTTCTTTAAGGCATTCCTCTAATCTTCCAGCTCTAACTCAGAACCAGTCAGAAAGCCCCTACTTCAGGAACGTTGCCCAATCGGAGTGTCCTTACCTGCGGAAGGTGCGACCGGTGTCTCCTTACGTGACCGTCTCCTGGGCCAATCAGAGGCGTCCCGGGCTTGGAAAGGCGCCAATCCGCCCCAGCAGGGAGTAGTGGGAGGAGTTGCACCTGGCTGACGGTGACTCACTCAGAGGAGATGCGGCTCCCTCCACCAATTGGAATGTGCAGAGGCGGGGCGCCAACCAATCGGGAGTGAAGGGAAGGGCAGGGCGGGGCTCGACCTGGCCGCTGCAGTTCAGTCCCGGTACTGCTGTGATCGAAGCTGCGTCTGTTCCGCGGGCCCCGACCGTCGCTGTCGTGTCGGGATCTTGATCGCGATGGGGACAAAGGCGAAAGTCGGGAGGAAAGAGTTGCTTCTCTTCACATCAGTTATCTTGTGTAAGTTTTTGGAGGAACCCTTGGGTCTAGACAGAGTTCGAAGGGCGGCGCTCCCCGCACCTCTGCCCCGCGAGAGGGGAGGGTTTCAGAAACCAGCAGCCTCACCCTCCTAATTCCCAGGGCTCGTTCCTCTTCTTTCTCCTTCTCCTTCCCATGGTGAGTGGCTGGCTCCCCTCCCCCCACGGGGGAAGCGTGACCCCTTCTTTTTCACTCACCGGGAAGAAGCTGTCTCTTTCGCACCTTCAGCAAAAATAACGGAGAGAAGCTGGTTCGCCCTTCCTCAATCCTTGCTTAGTGCTGAGGGCTGGTGGGCGCGAAGGCCCTGCCCACATATATCTACCTAGCCGGGATCACGCACCTGGGAATGGCCATCCTGCCCCACCATCACGCATCCAGCATCTGCGAACCACCGAGAGAACTAGGGAGGCTTTCATTCGCTGAATCCCTTAGTTCCCGGAAGTTCTGCTCCTGAAGGATTCTCAGAGAAAATCTAATAGACGTGGGGTAGAAGGCTCTTTTCCTGGCTATTGCTGAAAGGCCTGTTTAGCTTTCCCCCTCGATCTTTGGGTTGCTGTGGTTGCCCTGGGAAAAATGTCTGGCTGCAAAAATCTGGAAAAAAAGGCAATACAGTGGAAACCCGAACTTTCGCAGAACACAGCAGTCAAAGTTCCTTGCTAGAATAACTACTTCAAAAGTCCTTAATAAATGTTGTTGACTGAGTGACTCTTCCCTGGGGGAGGTCCTGTCTTTTGGTTGGTTGGAGCCTTCTCAGAGCCTGAACTCTGCCCTCCCCCTGGCCATGTTTGAGAGTTTTTGTTTCCTTTGTAAACTCCCTTTCCTGTGGAACAACGGGGCTCACTTGCTGCCGCATGCCTCAATCTATGGATATGTTTGTCCCCAGCTGAGTGTATGGTTTGTGCCTTAGTCTACCAGTGTCGGCACCTTACATTTTACCTGTGTGATTCTTGCTTGAGCGCTTAGGTGTGTGCTTCTGTGGATAGTTGTGGCAGTAGGTTACCTGTAAGAGTCTCCATTTTCCCCTCAACGTCGGTGTTTTAGGAAATGTAAAAGAAACGAACAGTTACAATCAATATTGTGCTTATAGATAATTATTTAATTTGAAAGGTGTCCTTAGAACAGATGGATTGACTACTCCTTTGTCCCTTATCACAAAAACTTAAGTCTTGGGTTGGACTGGGCTGGTGACAAGTCAGTTCCTCTCCCTATTGTATAGATGAGGAAACAGGTACAAAGAGGGGAAATGACTTTTCCAGACTGACGAAAGGAACAGGGAATACCAAAGTCTCCGGACTCACTTCTCCTTTTTCCACTCCTGGGTCTAGCACCTCAGGTACTCAGTGGTACAGGAACCAGAATATCAAACAGCCAGTATCCCCAATTTTTCCCTTTTTTTTTTCAATTCTTTTCTACTAGATTTTTTCTTCTCTCAGTCTACTCCTGCATTTCTCTTTCATTCTACTACTCTAGTTCCTTTTTTTTCCCCTTCAAGGTCCATTCTTTTCCTCCCCGTTTACCTCTGTCTGTATCTTAGAACTGCTAGTGACACCCATATTCTTTTTTTTTTTTTTTGGTTCTGCATGGTACTCAATACTAATGACTTTGCCAACCTTTGTTACTGTACAATACCCACACACCCCCGCCCCAAACCTAGAAGTTTCTGAGTCAGTGACTCTATTTGTGACAGTATTCATCAGGCTTATAAGTATCCTACAGCTGCATCCTTCTTCATTTCCTTTTCTTTCTTTCTTTCTGGCCGAAGATACGGCATATAGATGTTCCCAGGTTAGGGGTCAAATCTGAGCCACAGCCACAACAATGCCAGATCCGAGTCTCCTCTGCAACCTACACCACAGCTCCCAGCAATGCTGGGTCCTTAACCTGCTGAGCCACAATGGGAACTCCTCTCTTATTTCTTTTCTCTCCCTTTCTTTTCTATAATAATCACGTCCTGCCACAGAACCCTTCTGAGCTTGAGAGTGTCCTCTACTCTGATCAGGGAATTGAGAAACAGTGGTTTAGGACTTCCCACTGTGGCACAACAGGTTAAGGATCCAGTGTTGTCTCTGTGTTAGAACGAGTTAGATCCCCAGCCCCATGAAGTGGGTTAAGGATCTGGCATTGTTGCACCTGTGACTCAGATTTGACCCCTGGCCTGGGAACTTCATATGCTATGGGTACTGCCAAAAGGGGGGATGGAAAGAGAAAGAAATAGTGGTTTAAAGGGAATTTGAGATGGTTGTATTAGCTTGACAGCAGATCCTGGAAAGTAACACCTCCAGGAGATGGAGGAACTGACCTTGTCTGTCTGTCTGTATTTATTTATTTGTTTATTTATTTATTTTTGTGTTTTTAGGGCCCCAACCATGGCATATGGAGGTTCCCAGGCTAGGGCTCAAATCAGGCTGTGCCACAGCCACAGCCATACGGGATCCAAGCTGCGTCTGTGACCTACACTGTAGCTCATGGCAGCACTGGATTCTTAACCCACTGAGCGAGGCCAGAGATGGAGCCTGCATCCTCGTGGATGCTAGTCAGATTCATTTCCATTGAGTCACGATGGGAACTCCTGACCTTGTCACATTTAAATAGGGCTAGACCCTCTGTGTGTGTGTGTGTGTGTGATTTGATTAGTACAGTGAAGATGCAAATAGCAGAAAGCTTGGCTTTCTGCCTTATATATGTTCTTAAACTACTAACACAGTCTTTAAATCCATAAAACAGGAGTAATAATACTTGTCCTGGGATCAGCAGGGATAATAGCTACATTACGTATACACGAAGGCATTATTACTCGGCAGCTATTATCCCCCTTCGATTTTGTGAGGATGAAACAGTGCTGCCCGTAGCAGAGCAAGTCAAAGGAAGCAGGGAGAGACCCGGCTAGATTCCAGACAGCAAGAGTGAAAAAGTAGGGGTTCTTTCTTGAGCGTCTAGTCTGTCCTCTGCCCCTGGGCTATTGGAAGCATGTATAGGATGCCCACTTCTAGTGGACTATGCCATTGGCGAGGAAGAAGAAAGGCCCAGCCCCCGTCTGGGGACCCTAGTGGAGAGGAAGGCCTGAGCCTGCTGGGACAGGGTTGGAGGCTAAACAGCCCTGCTTGGGAAAAGCAAAGCTGGTGTCTGAGAGTACTAGCCTCCCTTCTCCTAGACAAACCTGTGCTTAGGAACATTTCCGGCTATCTCCCAGGCAGAAAGAGGCATTTCTGTTTAACGGGCTGGTTACGTGCATAGGATGACTTTTGGTGTAATCGCAGAGGAGAAAGAGGAACTCTGCTTTTTGCACACACCTCCCTTGTGCAGAGTGTCCCCGTGGAAGCAGTCCAGGAGGGAGGAACTGCTGCTCTGTGTCTGGGTCCGTCTGTGAGTCCCAGTGTTTCCTATTGATGATCCGGACTCGAGCCTTTCTAGCTTTGCTGTTCAGGGTTAGACTTACCTCAGACTGTGGATTGGTGAGTCACTCCTCTTTCCCCCTCCCTCCGCTGGGGGTTCAATTTACTCCCAGGAAACTGTTCCCTCGAAACCTGAACCTAGAAACTAGTGACGCAATAGTTTGGAACTAGGAAGTGAAAGGTAGTGAAATTCCAGTGACTTAATCTTACCCCCCTGGCTCCAGAAATCTTTCACTTCATGACGTTTCTCTTCAGTTTCTTTGTGATGTGGGCTTGCCTGGGGCCTCCAGCCCAGTTTTGTTTTGGGATGGATCTGCTGTGATTTATTTCTTATTTATTTATTTTTTTTCTTTTTAGTCCCCTTTTTTTTTTCCATTTTTTTTCTCTGACCACACTCATGGTATATGGAGGTTTCCAGGGTAGGGGCTGAATTGGATCCACAACTCTCTGCCTACGCCACAGCCACAGCCACACCAGTCCCAAGCCATATCTGTGACCTACACCACAGCTCATGGAGACACTGGATCCTTAACCCACTGAATGAGGCCAGGGATCGAACTCTCATCCTCATGGATACTAGTTGGATTCATTTCTGCTGAGCCACGATGGGAACTCCTATTTTTTCTATTATAGTTGACTTACAATATTCTGTTGATTTCTGCTGTACAGCAAAGTGACCCAGTCATACACACACACACACACACACACACACACACACACACACATTTCTTTTGTTTACATTGTCCTCCAAGATGTTCCATCACCAGTGACTAGGTATAGTTCCCTGTGCTCTACAGCAGGATGATCTGCTATAATTTAAAACAACAAAAGCATTTATTTATTTAGAATAGGTTAATACATTAACATGGTTTGAGAAAATGATATTAAAGGAGGAGTTCCCGTCGTGGCGCAGTGGTTAATGAATCCGACTAGGAACCGTGAGGTTGAGGGTTCGATCCCTGGCCTTGCTCAGTGGGTTAATGATCCGGCCGTGAGCTGTGGTGTTGGTGCGACTCGGGTCCTGTGTTGCTGTGGCTGTGGCGTAGGCCGGCAGCTGTAGCTCCTATTCAACCCCTAGCCTGGGAAACTCCATATGCCGCAGGTGTGGCCCTAAAAAGCAAAAAAAAAAAAAAAAAAAGTTATTTTAAAGGAGTTGGGCACTTCCCACTCTGTTCCTATTTACTCCGTACCTCCCTTAGTCTCCTATGTCTCTTTCCAGTGTTTTTTCTGCAGTTGTCAGTATATATAACTGTATATTTCTTTCTTTTCCCTTTTCTTACACAAAATGAAGCACGGTATATCCTACTGCATCCTACATATTGTTTATTTCACTTAATATGCTCTTTCATGTTGGTGTTGTGGCCTTGTCAAAAATATTCTACCCCCCCCCCAAGTTCTCTGGGTCAAGGGAGCATCTGTTCTGTGGATTCAGAAATGGCCAACATTCCTGTTCAAAGATAGATTTAAAAGTTACACACATTTTCTGTGTTAGACTAGGAAATAATGGGGCTTGTTTTTCACATCTGTTATCATTGAGGAGAGACCTTGGGGATCTCTAAACTCAGACCTGCTTCCTTTTTAGAGGTTCAGGAAAGACCTGGACGGCCATTTGACAAAATGCATTTGAGGAGGAGGTTTCAGTGTCATCAGGGGTTGTGGGAAGCAATACGAATGGATACATGCTGGGGCCTTCCAGGCATTGAAAACTCAGAGTTCATCTGCCTGGAACTCCCTGATAAGCAGGGTTGCTGTCTAAAGTCCGCCTGGTGTCCTTTGTTTTACAGTGGGGGGTAGGACAGGAGGAAGCAGCTGGTCTGCAGGAAGTTGGATGCCAGGCCCCTGGAGGGAGCCCTGGGCGGGCGCAACCTTCCCTTGTAATGGGGAGATGGGTGGGGGAGGAGAGAAAGCTGGTAGAACTGGAAATTCTGCTGAGAGAGGGCAGGAGGGAGCCATGGAGTGAAAGCTCTCCTGCCCGCCTGCCATCGCCCCTTTCTGCCGTCCTCAGGGCCGTGCCAGCTGACCAACGTCACTGAAAGCACAGCCAAGCCTGGCTGTTTAGACTTAGCCCAGCCTGTCACTGGACTCGCAAAGCCTTCCTCTTGCCCACACATTCCTTATCTGTCCCACCCCAGCCTCCAGGAGTGCGTTCAGTCTCTCTACAGGAGGAGTGGTGCTAAGGAAAGGGCAAAAGGAAGGGGGTTGGTGGTGACGGTGGAAGCCCTGAGTTCTAATTGTACTGCAATGTCAAATTCATTGGTTAATCCAATAATCATTGGTGTCTACTATGTTCTGAGGACCGTGCTGGAGATTAGGGATAAGAAAATAAATAGCATCTGCTATCAAGAAGCCCTGAGGCAGTGGGTGGGAACAAACTGGGGAGCCAGAAGAATTATAATAACCAGCAAAAACAAGTTCGGTAAACTGGGGGTAGGCTCAAGCTGGGGGCTTTCTGAGGCTGTGGCTCATCCTCCCTTATAGGTGGAAGGTCTTATGAGGCTCTTGTGCCTAGAGGGGAAGTTTGGATAAATTGTTAGAGAAAACCAGGGAGACTGGCCAGCTGGCTGGCTTCCCTCTCCTTTTATTTTGTTTTGCGTGTGTGTGTGTTTTAATGAGTTAAAATAAACTCGTTGCATGAAAATAACTTAAGGAAAATTCTAATGATTAACAGGATACATAGAGAAAACAATGGTTTTTAATAAAGCAGCAGAAGGAAGTAACTTTTCTGTTGTGGGTTTGACCTCCACGTACAAGGGAGGGTTGCTGGTAGGTTCTGTCAAGGGTCTGGACGCCTCCACCCTCAGTGACCACCTTCTTATCACA
>PVHT020000793.1:4472277-4492503 GCA_004024745.2 Catagonus wagneri | reverse complement strand
GGGTTTATGGCCGCACCCACGGCATGTGGAGGTTCCCAGGCTAGGGGTCTAATCGGAGCTGTGGCCACTGGCCTGCGCCACAGCCACAGCAACGCAGGATCCGAGCCGCATCTGCAACCTACACCACAGCTCACGGCAACGCCGGATCGTTAACCCACTGAGCAAGGGCAGGGATCGAACCCGCAACTTAATGGTTCCTAGTCGGATTCGTTAACCACTGCGCCACGACGGGAACTCCTTAGATGATAATTTTTAAAGAAATAATATATGTTCAATGTGGAGAAGTGGGAAAATACAGAAGGATATAGAGAAAATAGAGTCACATGTCATCCTATTATCTAGAGTTAAATACTGATGGCTGGTGTTTTATTCTAGTCTTTCCTTTGTGAATAAATGTGTGGTATATATGACCCGTGCACAGTGTCTCAGGAAGAATAAAATGGCTGTTTGATGTTATCGACTTTTCCTTAAGCCTTCACTTTTTGGGTAAACATTGGGTACAACGTGACGCCAGCTCAGCAGAAATCCATAGATATTGATGTTTAACCAAACCGGTGTACTAAATACTGCTTTGAGCTATGGCCAATTCGTCAGATTAGGTAGGAATCCCAGCGGGGAAAAAAACAAAACTGTGTTATAGCTCCTTTCTCGTTTAGATTATTAGTTAAGGACTGAATGCTGTTTTTTTATTTTTTGCTTTTTAGGGCCGTACTCAAGGCATATGGAGGTTTGTTAACCACTGAGCCACGATGGGAACTCTGCATTTAAGTTATCCTTGAACATACATCTCTAAGTTTACCTTTGATTACTTTCTCGGGCTATATTCCTAGAAGTTAGGGAGAGATCTTTTTTTTTTTTTTTTGGTCTTTTAGGGCCGAACCCACGGCATATGGAGGTTCCCAAACTGGAGCTGTAGCTGCTGGGCTGCGCCACAGCCACAGCAACGTGGGATCCCAGCTGCATCTGCCACCTACACCACAACTCATGGCAACACCAGATCCTTAACCCACTGAGTGAGGCCAGGGATCAAACCTGCTTCCTCATGGATGCTAGTCAGATTTGTTTCCGCTGAGCCACGATGGGAACTCCAAGAGATCAGTTTAGACTTGGGAAAGGCCTAATGGATCAGGGGACAAGATCTCGAAGGATGAATGGGATTTTCTTGCTTGTCTGATGAAGATGCTGTATAGTGCAGTAGCTTTGGAGACTCTAGACAGACTTGGATTAAGATTCCCACCTTGTTGTTTGCAGCTGTGTGATTTGGGGCAACTGTGCTAAGCCTCAGTGTTCTCATCTGTGAAATGGGATAATAGCAATAATATTTGTCTCACAGGGTTTTTGAGAGATTTAATGAGACAACGAATGTGCTCTCATTTCTTCCTGCCCTTATTCTCTTTTTGAAATTTATCAGACTGACATATACTCTCCAGGATCTTGATGAAGTAGTAATCTCCAATTTCTTACTCATCTGTTAATTCATTTCACCTTTAAAGTTTTATTTAATCATTCTGTACTTCCTGGTGTGTCAGTATTTGGATATTTCCTGTTATTCTTTATCATCCTTTCTTTTTGCCTCTCCTTTCTGGCTTTGTTTTATTTTTCTTTCCTTCTTGGGATCTGTCTGATTTCCCCTCCCTTTCTTATTCCCTTTCCCACTCTTTTTTTTCTTTAAATTAAAACACTTTAGGTACACTTGGTTAATACACACATGTAGAACATAGAAAACAAAAGCTACCTGTATTCTCATCTCTCAGAGAAGTACCTGAATGTAATATTCAAGAAATGTTATCTGCTGTTATCGTCTTATTCATTTGGTCATGCTCAGTAATATGTGTCTAGAATTTGGATATAATTAATTAAAAGTATAGGACAAATCTTGCAAAGGTCTTCAAGAGTTCTGTTGGTTTTTTTTTTTTTTAATTTCTTATTTTTGATATGTAGGATGGCATTTTACTTAGGCAACACCACAGGTGGATCACTGACACATAGAATTGAGCAAATCTGATCATTGGTTTCCATCTGATTTTGTTGTATTTACTTAACTTTTTAAGTTCATCAAAACCATTTCATACCTCTCTCTCTCTCTTTTTTTTTCTCCCACGGCTGTACTGGTGGCATATGGAAGTTCCCAGGCTTGGGACTGAATTGGAGCTGCAGCTGCTGGCCGCAGCCACAGCAACGCCATATCCGAGCTGCATCTGCAACCTACACCACAGCTCACGGCAACACTGGATTCTTCACCCACTGAGTGAGGCAAGGGATTGAACCCACAACCTCATGGATACTAGCTGGGTTCACAACCTGCCGAGCCACAACAGGACCTCCACCACTATCTTTATTAATGCTTATTTCTCCCTTTTTTCCCAGTTTCTTCATTTAAGGGACTAGATATTTTTATCTCATTAAAAAGTATTATAAACCAATAGTAGTGCTTGAAATTCACTTTTCCATGTAATTCTAATTCTTAATTTTTTAAAAAATTGTGTGAAGGAGACTGGCAGCATTACTATATAGTCGTACTGTTAATTAACATTCAATTATTTGTGGGCACATAAGAAAACACCCTTCTCACATATATGAAAGAAAGCAGGTCAATGAAGTGTGCACTCTGTTGATTTATATTAAAAAAACAACAGCAAACTTTATTGTATATTTTGCACACATTTTAGTTTCAGATATACAATATAATAGTTTGATATTTATGTTTAGTGAAGAATGATTGCTACAGTAAGTCTGCATTCATCACCATACATAATTACAGAATTTTTTTCTAGTGATTAGAACTTTTAAGATTTACTTTCTTAGCAACTTTTAAATATGCAACACAGTATTATTCACTGTAGTCGTCATTGCTGTACATTGCATCACCATGATTTATTTATTTTATAACTGGAATTTGTTTTTGATCACATATATATAAGTGAGATCATATGGTTTTGACTTTCTCTGGCTTAATTCACTTAGCATAATGTCTTTAAGGTTGATCCATCTTATTACAAATGGCAAGATTTCAGTCTTTTTAATGGCTGAATAATATTCCATTGTGTGTGCATGTACTGTGTGTGTGTGTGTGTGTGTGTGTATACATATATTTTGTATATATATCACATCTTTATTCATTCACCCATTGATGGACACTTAGGATATTTCCATAGCTTGGCTGTTGTAAATAATACTGCGGTGAACATGGGGGTGCCTATATCATTTTGAGTTAGTGTTTTCATTTTCTGTGGATAAATACCCATAAGTGGAATTGCTGGGTCATATGATAGTTATATATTTACTTATTGATTTTTGGCCATGCCTGTGGCACGTGGAAGTTCCCAGGCCAGGGATCAAATCTGTGCCACAGCAGTGACAACACTGGATCTTTAACCTGCTGTGCCACAGGGAACTCCTATATTTAATTTTTTGAAGAACTTCACTATTGTTTTCCGTAGTGTTTGTAACAATTTACATTCCTACCAACAGAAGGTTGCATGAGGGTTCCTTTTTCTCTACATGCTCACCAACATTTGTTATTTTTTGTCTTTCTGATAATGGCCATTCTAACAGGTATGAAGTGATATCTTACGGAGGTTTTGATTTGCATTTTCCTGATTGATAGTGATATTAATCATCTCTTCATGTACCTGTTAGCCATCCGTATGTCTTTTTTAGAAAAATGTCTATGCAGATCCTCTGACAATTTTCTTTTTTTTTTTAAATGGTCGCACGTGTGGCATGTGGAAGTTCCTAGGCTAGGAGTTGAATCAGAGCTACAGCTGCTGGCCTACACCACAGCCAAAGCAACACAGGATCCAAGCTGAATCTGTGACCTATGCTGCAGCTCTTGGCAGTGCCAGATCCTTAACCCACTGAGCGAGGCCAGGGATCTAACCTGCACCCTCATGGATACTAGTGGGGTTCTTATCCTGCTGAGCCACAATAGGAACTCCCTTTGACAGCTTTCAAAACAGATTTATTATTGAGGGTTTTTTGGCTATTGAGTTGTATGTGTTCTTTATACCCCCTATCAGATAAATGAGTTGCAAATATTTTCTCCCATTCTGTAGCTTGCCTTTTCATTTTATTGGTGGTTTTCCTTTGCTATACAGAAATGTCATCGTGTGTACTTGAGTCGAGGCAGTAGTGTCTGGGGATTCAAGCAGTACTGCTGAATCCCTTTAAACTTTTGTATTGGTCTGCTTGGGCTTTCGTAACAAAATACCAAAGACTGAGTGGGCTTAAACAGTACTAATTTATATTCTCACAGTTCTGGAACCCAGAAGTCCTAGATCATGCTGCTGGTAGGGAAGGTTTGCTCCGAAGCCTCTCCCTGGCTTACAGTGGCTGTCCTCTTGCTACCTCTTCACGTGGTCTTTTGTCCCTTCTGTGCATGAGCACCTTTGGTGTCTCTTTGAGAAGGACATCAGTCAGTTGGGATTAGAGCATGTCCTAAGGGCCTCATTTGAACTTAATTACATTGTTAAAGACCCTATCTCCAAATACAGTCACATTCTGAAGTCCTGGGAGTTAGGGCTTTCACGTGAATTTTGAGGGACTGTATTCAATCCATAAAAACCATAACCATTCTGAAGATTACCTCTGCAGAAAAAGCTGTGATCTAGCCAGGAGTCTCCTCAGATGACTTGAGCCTGCTAGGCGGCTTAGGTTACTCACGTGATCAGGAAAGGAAATGAATTTTTTTTTTTTTTAATGGCTACACCCCTGGCCTGTGGAAGTTCCCGGGCCAGGAACTGAATCCAAATCACAGCTGCAACCTACAGCACGACTGTGGTGATGCCAGATCCTTAACCCACTGTGCCAGGCCAGGGGTTGAACCCACGCCTCCACAGTGACCTGAGCCATTTCAGCCGGATTCTTAACCCACTGTACCACTGCAGGGACTCTGGGATGTTTTAAATGGATTTGCATGTTTCCCTACTTTCTGCTGCTATTTTAGACCTTGCTTTAGAAAACTTCCTGGCACTTCTTCCACTTTTGGCTCTGCACACTTCCCCTGGATGTGGGAACCAGCCTGTACCACTGTGCATGCAGACACCTTTGGCCACACTGCAGCTGGGGAGCAGAAATCAGTCACTTTTGCAAAATGGCAGGTGGAAGTCACTCATGTGCAGAGCACTTTATTTATTTATTTATTTTCAATTATAGTTGAGTTACAATGTTCTGTCAATTTCTGCTGTACAGCAAAGTAATCTGGTCATGCATATATATATACATATATATATATATGTATATATATATACATTCTTTTTGTCATATTATCTCCTAAGCAAAATACTTTAATTCTGTTTCATAAATATGAAGCAATTAAAAAAAAACAGTTTTTAAATTTGTAAAACTAAATTGAAAAAAGATTAATAGAAAACTCCTTTTTTTCTGAAAACTAAACAGTTAAAACAAAAGACCTCTGCTAGTATTAAAATATTTTAGGAGTTCTCGTTGTGGTGCAACGGAGACGAATCCGACTAGGAACCATGAGGTGGCAGGTTCGATCCCTGGCCTCGCTCAGTAGATTAAGGATCTGGAGTGGCCGTGAGCTGTGATGTAGGTCGCAGACACGGCTCGGATCCTGCATTGCTGTGGCTGTGGTTTAGGCCGGCAGCTGTAGTTCCGACTCGACCCCTAGCCTGGGGATCTCCATTTGGCTTGGGGTGGCCCTAAAAAGACAAAAGACAAAAAAAGAAAAAGAGAGAGATTGGCTTTGAATCAAGTTTGTTTTTTCATTTGGGTGTACCCCATTTGCTTATTTGAAAAATGAACTTACCTTTGTAGATAAACCTTTACAAGTAGATGTTACAGTGAATGATCTGCTTCTGACCTAATTTGTTAAGGCTCTGTGTTGTTCCATGTCAGCTTGTACCAGGCGTTATGCTAAGCGCTGAGAACTCAGAATGATAGATTAAACTCCTAGGGAGCAGGGGGACCAAGTATTAATCCATCATTCTGAGTTTACCATTTGATAGGTGCATCGATAATGTCATTTGAACGTGGGAAGTGCTTTGACAGTGTTTTGCATGGGGTTGTGGAAACCTAAGAAAGAGACCTTACCTTGGTTCTGGTGAGTATTGAGGGTGGGGTGAGTCATTGCCCAGAAAATAATGTGGATGAATAGCCACTGGCCAGATGAAGAAAGAGGAGAAAGGGTGCCCCACGTAACAGGAAGAGCATGAGCAGAGGCAGAGGTTATGAAACAGTACATCTTTGCTGGGAATTATAAGTAGTTTTGTATTACTGGAGGGTAAATTGCAAGAGTAGAGAGAGTGATGAAGATGATAACCTCATCGCCAGGTCAGGCAGTGCTAGAACTCTTGCCTTGCTAAAGAATTTGGATTTTATCTTAAGAGGCAATGTGGAATCTTTGGAAGCTTGAAGCAAGTGTTAGATTTGTACTTTTTAGAAGGCCGTGGAGTGTAGCCCAGTCTCTGGAATTAGACTGCCTTGATATGTTAGTTCTTTCTCCAGCAGTGGGGTGGAGGGTGGATGTGATGGTGTCAAGGTTAAACAAGGCAGAGAGACGTTCCTTGGTGGCTCAGCAGGTTAAGGATCCAGTGTTGTCAAAGCTGTGTCGCGGAGTTCCCATCGTGGCGCATCAGAAACGAATCCGACTAGGAGTCATGAGGTTGCGGATTTGACCCCTGGTCTTCCTCAGAGGGTTAAGATCTCGTGTTGCCGTGAGCTGTGGTGTAGGTCGCGGACATGGCTCAGATCTGATGTTGCTATCACTGTGGTGTAGGCCGGCAGCTGTAGCTCCAATTAAACCCCTAGCCTGCGAACCTCCATGTGCCATGGATACGGCCCTAAAAAGCAAAAAAAAAAAAAAAAAAAAAAAAATCCTTTGTCTCAGGTTTGATCCCTAGCCCGAATGCAAGTCTTTAGATGATGATGGTACTAAGAAGCAGCAGAGGGTATGGAGAGGGCAGCCGAATTTGAGACAGCTTTGGGAGATGACATTGTAATGCTTGGTGATTGATTGATTGACCAGCATGAAGGAAAGATGGTGATGCCTTGAAAGCTTCTGGACCAAATAATGGTGACACCACCAACCTGGAGGGAGGAGCAGGAAGAGAGGAGGCAGTGGGAGACGGTGAGCAGTGGGAGACTGCAGGAGGTGGTGTGTGAAGTCCAAGTAGAGCTATCAGGAGGCATAGCAATAAGAGCTCAGGTGAGAGTAGCTGGAGCTGCCATACCTGGGTGTAGATGAACTGTGTGTGTTTGAGGTTTCCTCCTCACTATATTGGAGACAAGACACCGCGTGGAATGCTGGGGATTACTAATATTAAGGGATGGACAGAGGAAGCAAAGTTCAGGGAGGAGAATAAGACAAAACTGAGGTAGGAGTTCCTGCTGTGGTGCAGTGGGTTAAGAATCTGACCTCAGCGGCTTTGATCGCTGCAGAGGTGCAGGTTCAATCCCCTGCCCGGTGCAGTGGGTTAAAGGATCAGGTGCTGCGCGACTGTGGTGTAGGCTGCAGCTGTGAGCTACATTCAATCCCTAGCCCAGGAACTTTCATATTCAGTGGGTGTGGCCATAAAATTAAAAAAAAAGAAGAAGACAAAATGAAGTTGGAGGAGGGCCGGGAAGGGCTGTATATAGAAATCTAGGAGGTGGAGTGGCTTCTGAGGAGAGGTGTGACCAGCAGGCTACAGAAGGTAATTGAAAAAGCAAATACAGGGTATCTTTAATGTCTTGGAAATTGGGATATGACTTATAGCCCTGTGTATATATTTAATATAATTTTTCCTCAAGAAGCTACTATTAAATCAACATTATATCTTATAATCAGGTTATCTTAGAATTGAAGAATGCAATGATTGATGACCTAAATAAAAGCAATTTTAATTTTAAGGTGAGAGCCAAAGAGGTACTACAGTGGGTTGATCAGTGAATGTATAAGCTGGGCTCAGAACAGTGTATAGAAGTTTGGAGAAGAATGAAGGAAAAGATTTTAACTTGAGAAGCGTGCAAGATTAAGTAAAGGTTTTCTATTTGTGTAAGGGCCAAAAATCTTATCAATGTCTTTGATTTTGTGGCTTTTTTCTTTTTTTTGCCTTTTTATGGTTGCACCCTCGGCAAATGGAGGTTCCCAGGCTGGGGGTCCAATCGGAGCTGTAGCTGCCAGGCTACACCACAGCCACAGCAACACCAGATCTGAGCTGTGTCTGCGACCTGCACTACAGCTCATGGCAATGCCGGGTCCTTCACCCACTGAGCGAGGCCGGGGATCGAAGCTGCATCCTCATGGTTCCTAGTCAGATTTGTTTCCTCTGAGCCACGACGGGAACTCTGATTTTGTGGCTTTTCTGGTTGTAAACTAGAATAAATTAAATATCACAATGGAAAGGATGAAATTTCCTTCTATTTTGGTTTGCTGTGTTAATTATAATTAGCAGGACAGTTGTATGTATGCACAGAGTATGCCAAGTTTAGGTCCACGGTTAAGTGCAAAAGCAGGGCCATGATGAGGCAAGAGAAAATATAAAACGAGAGGAGAACGGGCAGGGAAACTGGGTGTTGTGATGCAGATGGAATACGGTGAGGGAAAGCCCTCAGCTCTGCTGGTTTATATATGAGGATTCTAGAAAAGAGGTAGCCTTTTCTAGAGGAGAGATGGTTTGGTGGGCTGAAATGTAAGCATTTTTTAGGTAGTACTGTTGTTTATTTGTATGTCTTACTGAAGAAAACTTTGAAGACAGAAAAAGAAGTATGTGCAGAAGGACCTATGGGCAGATGATGATAATAATACGGCATGGTACTTATTTGGTGCTTCCTGTTGGTCAGACACAATTGTGAGTATTTTATTTGCATTACCTTGTTTAACTCTCAACAACAGCCCTTTGATGTGGAAACTGTTATTATCCCCATTTTACAAATGGACAAGCTGAGGCTCAGGGTGACTAAGTGGCTTACCTGGGTCACCGAGATTATAAGTAACTGAGCTGGGATTTGAATGCCGCGTTCCAGAGGTTTGTTTGGGAATGAGAAGGGGCACGTGGATCGGGGGGGTGAGGATGCCCTGTGATCACTAGGCAGGAAGGACAGGGTGCCAAGGCTGGACTTGACTCGTGGTATGATCCGCAGTCACAGTAGAATTTTGAGGCCACGGGCAGACATCAGCAGTCCTGCATCAGAGGGAGGGGGGGAGACATTGATGGGAAGGGCCTTGTATTTTAAACAAGAGAAGAGAAACGCTGATGAGGTCATCGCAGTCAGAATTAATGAGAAGGGGAAGGTGTTGCCCGATGTGTTTTTGTCTATAGGTGGTGGTGTCATTCCTGAACGTGTTTTAGATCTGATGACCTGAGAGGACTCAGAAGAGAACTTCAGCTAAAGTTAGAAGTGATGCAGAAATAATCACCCAATTCATAGGCTGTGATTGGCTGATTTATTTTCTTTTCAATGGCCCTTTATTTCAGAGACTAGTTTTTAGCTTAATTAGAAGCTGTTCTTTATTTGGGTGGTATCATAGGTTGGCGTTCTTGGGAAGCTGACTCTGAGATGTCAATTACTGTACCAAGACACTTATTAGGGAGTGCTCTTGGCATCCACACCCATGGAAAAGAAGCAGAATTGGTTGGGTAGGAAGAAGCTGAGTTGTGCTATAGTCCTAACGAGGCCTCAGCCTACTCCACTAAGACCTTTGAAGCAGGAATAGCCCTTCGGTGTCATCCCAAGTTGGGGAGTTGGGAAAATAGAGTTGGGGCTTTGTACGTCCCCCCTTCTCTCGTTGCTCAGGCTTTGGAAGCAGGTGCCCTGCCCCCTCCTGGTAGGAGGCATGGCCCCGGGCAAGGCTGTGTCCTAGGTATCCTCAAAGACTGACGATAGCTGAGGGCTTTCTTCTGGCAGCAGTCGTAGCAGCTGGGACAAGTCCTTCATTCCTGAAGAGACATCTGGTTTGAGCGTCTTGGTTCACATCATAGGTAGCAAGTTGTGAAATTCAAGAATCTTTAAAATTTTTTATTTATTAAAGTATTATTGATTTACAAGGTTGAACCAATTTCTGCTGTATAGCAAAGTGACCCAGTCATATATGTGTGTGTGTGTGTGTGTGTGTGTATACATATATATGTATATGTGTATATATACACACACACATTCTTTTTCTCCTACTACCTTTCCTTCATGTTTTGTCCCAAGAGACTGGGTATAGTCCCCTGTGCTGTACAGTAGGACCTCATCGCTTATCCGTTCTAAATGTAATAGTTTGTATCTACTAATCGCAAACTCCCCGTCCATCCCGCTCCCTCCCCGAGAATCTTCTTTGGTAGCTTCCAGTATATTTTGTTGATGGGCTGTTCAGCACTCAGCTGTAATTTTGGTGGTTTCCGTAAGAGGAGCTGAGCTTGATCCCTTCTGCTCTGCCATCTTGTCTCTCGCTCCGAACCTAAAACTCAAGAATCTTAAAAAAACAAAGTTCCCGTCATCAAAGCAAAGAAAGCTGACTTGGACAAAAAATAATCAAAGCATTTCATTATCGGTAATTTTTTTTTGGCCGAACCCACGGCCTGTGGAAGTTCCCAAGCCAGGGGCTGAATCTGAGCCGCCGCTGCAGCAAGGCTGGACCCCTGAACTCACTGTGCGGGCTGGGGATTGGAGCCCCTGCAGTTGGATTCTTAACCCACTGCCCCACAATGGGAACTCCAGGGCCTGACTTTTATTTTTATGTTTTAATTTTTTTTTTTGTCTTTTTAGGCCACACCTGTGGCATTTGGAGGTTTGGAGTGGTAGCCGGTGGCCTACTCCACAGCCTCAGCGACTCAGGATCTGAGCCATGTCTGTGACCTACACCACAGCTCATGGCCAGATCCTTGACCCACTGAGCGAGGCCAGGGATCGAACCTGGGTCCTTATGGATACGAGTCAGATTCATTTTCTGCTGAGCCACAACGGGAACTCCCAGGACCTGACTTTTAAAAGAATGACATTCTATTACATAGTTTGCTAAACTAGTGGCTTTTCTACGAAGTACCATGGTGTATACAAATATAATACAGTAAGGGAAAAAAGGGAGTAAGCTGTATGCTAATCTCAGCTCTGCCATTTGCCAGCTGTGAAAACTTGGATCAACCATTTAACTTTTTTTTTTTTGTCTTTTTATGGCCGCACCCGCGGCATATGGAGGTTCCTAGGCTAGGGGTCCAATCGGAGCTGTAGCTGCCGGCCTTCGCCACAGCCACAGCAACACCAGATCCCAGCTGAATCAGAAACCTACACGATATTTCATGGCAACGCCGGATCCTTAACCCACTAAACAAGGCCAGGGATCAAACCCGCAACCTCATGGTTCCTCGTCGGATTTGTTTCTGCTGCACCACGATGGGAACTCCCAGCCATTTAAAATTTTTAGACACTCAGTTTTCTCATCTGTAAAACATACCCTGACTAATTTAGTGTTGTATCAAATTGAAATAAATGAATGTAAATAACTCTAGATATTTAGGCCAAAAGAGAAAAAGAAACAAACAAGAAAAGAAAGCGAAGAGAGAACCTAAAAGGTCACAGAGAACATCTAGTTCAAAACGTCCATAGTTCAGATGAGAAAAGAGCGTCTCAGGGGTCAAGAGACCATATTCAGTTGTGTGGGTCACTTAATAAAGGGAAAATGTACTCACGTTGAACGGATGTGCTTGCGTTTATCTAAGGAAGGCAGGACTTTTGACGTAAAGCTGTAAATGAAGCATCCTTCCTGAGTCTGAGCTTCGAAAACGTGAATGAGAGTAATCGTGCAGTGCCGGTGGGGAACTGCGTCACCATCCCAGAATCCTCCTGTCACTGCTGCTTATTTTGGAACGTGTGGGCACCTCCTGTGGACCCTGCTGCCTTCTTAACAGCATGTTATTTAATGAGCCTTATCTCTTCTCACCTCCTCTCTCCGCTCCCACCACACACCACCTTCTCCATCGGGCAGGCGCAGATTCTAATGAGCTGATCTGAGCCCACTTCTGGATCAGAACCAGCTGTGTGATCTTAGACACGTTTCTGTGCTTTGGTTCCTCATGTAAAACTGGGATGGGAATGCTCGTCCTGCTGATCTGTCATGCTTCTTTCAGGGATCAAACAATATGACGTCCATGAAAACACTTTCAAAAGCGCAAAGTGCCCTACAAATGTCGAGTATTATTATTATTCTGTTATTGCTCCGCCCTTTCCTTCCCTCCCTTGCCTCCAGCCCTGCTGGCTTCCTGCCAGGATTGTCTGACAAGTGACTGCAATTATTTGAGCAGCCTTCTCTGAACCATGAATTGTCATTTGGGAAGCTGCTTTTGGACTTGTAGGAATCTAATTAGGTTATTGGGGGGGGGTCACAGAAGGAAAATTTTTGAGGAATGAAAGAAATCGCATTTGAAAGAAATATGTTATTTCCATTGATAAAAGAAGTATTGGCCCACAATTATAGCAAAAAGCATTTAAAGGGAGTATTTAGGAATTTCCCATTGTGGCTCAGCGGTGTTGAGCCCGACTAGTATCCATGAGGATGTGGGTTTGATCCCTGGCCTTGCTCAGTGGGTTAAGGATCTGATGTTGCCGTGAGCTGTGGTGTAGCTCACAGACTCAGCTCGGATCCTGCATTGCTGTGGCTGCAGTGTAGGCCGGCAGCTGCAGCTCCGATTCGACCCCTAGCCTGGGAACCACTGTATGCCGCAGGTATAGTCATAAAAAAGCAAAAAAAAAAAGAAAGAAAGAAAAAGAAATTGAATATTCAGAATATTGATGAGAAGTATTTGGAGAGAGGAGCTTGAATCTCTCGAACCCCTTGACCTTGGGATCTTGGCCCCAGACGCCCCATCAGTGGGGACTGCTGCTTCCTCTCCACGGCATCTCTGTCCACTCCTAATGGGCCCACCTGTCTTCTTCTCAGGCTCCCTGACGTTGGGCAGGGGTGCAGTGTACACTTCTGAACCGGAAGTCAAAGTTGCGGAGAATAAACGTGAGTTGGGAAAGGGCCTGTGGCGGGTGGTGGGGGTTGGGGGGGAAGGGAGGTGAGCACGTGCAGCGAGACCCCCCCCCCCCCCCGGGAACATGCAGCCCAGGCTGTGGACTGGGGCCCTTTCCCCGTCTTCTCCTTTTATGGCTGTCCCTTCCTCGCATTCACTTTGATCCCATCTGCAGCTGCCAAGCTGTCCTGCTCCTACTCCGGGTTCTCCTCTCCCCGTGTGGAGTGGAAGTTCACCCACGGCGACATCACCAGCCTCGTCTGCTATAACAACAAGATCACAGGTGAGTGGCTCACCTCCTTGCTGCCTGCCTAGGTGGTAGAGGGGTTGACTGTGCCTGGATTCCACGGGAAGGTCACATCCTGGGGCTCAAGTCCCGTGGCCTCCCCATCGCCCTTCCTGGGGGAAGGAGAGGGCCCCTTGTGCCTTGGGGGCCACCGGCACCTGGGTCTCTTAACTCTTGAGCTCACTGTCCCCGCCCCTGCTTCCTCTCTCCTGGTAGCTTCCTATGAGAGCCGAGTTACCTTCTCGGATAGCGGCATCACCTTCCATTCTGTGACCCGGAAAGACACAGGCACGTACACCTGTATGGTGTCTGACGAAGGCGGCAACACCTACGGGGAAGTCACTGTCCAGCTCACCGTGCTTGGTGCGTGCCATAGGTCTGCAGCGCGGGCGTGCAGTCTGTTTCTTCCCTAAACCCTTAGCAAGCTCTGCTAAGCTTTGGGGCTCACTGATGGCGAGAATGCTCGTGGGTGGGAGGATTCAGGGTCCGGTGCTGTCAGAGAGGGATGAGCCCCTGGTTGGGGGGAAAGGCAGGGCGTAGTAAGGGAGGGAGGCTAGAGCTGATGGATGGGGGTGTCATGCTAGTCAACGACTTTCACCTTCAGGCAGCCCCCCGCCCGTGTGATCAGTACCTTGTCTCCCTCCCCAGTGCCTCCATCCAAGCCTACAATTAATGTTCCCTCCTCTGCTACCATCGGGAACCGGGCTGTGCTGACCTGCTCGGAGAAAGATGGTTCCCCACCCTCTGAATACTACTGGTTCAAGGATGGGATATTGATGCCCACGGATCCCAAGAGCAACCGCGCCTTCGTCAACTCTTCCTATAGCCTGAATCTTAAGACAGGGGAGCTGGTATGGATGGGAACGGGGTAAAAGGTGTGTGGTCGGGGAGGTGCAGGGTCCCCACCCTGGAGGTGGGGAAGAAGAGCAAGCAACAAGGTGGACTTGGCATTAGGGTCAAGAGATACAAAAGACAGGGACTTGCCTTGGGGGTCGTCTTAGGGTCAGGAGATGTAAAAGACAGGGACTTGGCTTCTTCAAGCAGGAAGCCAATTCCCCTCCTGCCCTCCAGATCTTTGATCCCGTGTCGGCCTCTGATGCTGGAGATTACACTTGTGAGGCTAGGAATGGGTATGGGTCACCCATGAAATCGAACACCGTGTACATGGAAGCTGGTGAGTGAGGGTGTGGCTGGGGCTTGAGCTCAGACCCCGGGGTGGGTATTGGGGTCTACTTTCTACCCCAGCTTTGGCAGTGTTGTCGGGACCGTGGGTGAGCATTCAGGGCCTGACCTCTTGTTTGTGTCCCGTAGCGGAGCTGAATGTGGGCGGCATCGTGGCAGCTGTCCTTGTCACACTCATTCTCCTCGGAGTGCTGATTTTTGGCATCTGGTTCGCCTACAGCCGTGGCTACTTTGACAGTAAGCTTTGCCGTCAGAGGCTCTCCTACACATCATTGCTTTTCCGGGGGCCTGGTTCTTGGTGCCACCTGAGTACTGACCCGAGACTGAGCCCAGGGATCACCAGTCACCCATATCTCAAGGGCCACACACTAGGTCCCCCATCTTGCTGTACCATGCTGTCTTCTACACTGCGCACACTCACCGTCCCCTTTCCTCTCTTTCAGGAGCAAAGAAAGGGTGAGTGAGCTGCTGTCCCGGGGCTCTCGGAGGTTGCGAACATGGTTGTGTATGGTTTGGAGCTCAGATGGGCCAGGGAAAGGGGTTGGAGGTGAAGGCAACCAGCCCGGGAGGGAAGACACCCGGGTTTCTACCCCTGACCACTGTGCCGCGTGTTTGTCCCCTCTCCCTCCACCCAAACCTCCCTACTGAGAACTCAGCGCTTCTGTGAAGCTCTCAGTCCTGGCCTTGAAAGTTAGCAAGCTGGAGTTCCCGTCGTGGCTCAGTGGTTAACGAATCCAACTAAGAACCATGAGGTTACGGGTTCGATCCCTGGCCTTGCTCAGTGGGTTAAGGATCCGGCATTGCCGTGAGCTGTGGTGTAGGTCGCAGACACGGCTCGGATCCCGCGTTGCTGTGGCTGTGGCGAAGGCTGGCGGCTACAGCTCCTGTTAGACCCCTAGCCTGGGAACCTCCGTATGCTGTGAGTGCGGTTCTACATAAAAGGCAAAAAGACAAAAAAAAAAGAAAGTTAGCAAGCAGAGATTAAGGACAGGGGACAAAGGGGACTGAATGTCTCCATCTTCTGGCTTGTCTATAGGACTTCCAGTAAGAAGGTGATTTACAGCCAGCCTGCGGCCCGAAGCGAAGTGAGTATGCCTGCCCTGGGGTAGGGGGTGGGGGGGCCTCCCGGCCGGAGTGAGGGGTTCCCAGCCCGTGTTTACACATATCCGGGGGATTATCAGCTAAAGAAGAATGCAGAGCGTTGACTTGGACGCTTTTTTATTTCCCCAGGGGGAGTTCAGACAGACCTCGTCGTTCTTGGTGTGAGCCTGGTCCAGCTCATCGCCTGTCTCCTCCGTGCTTGCCTTTACTCAGGTGCTACCAGACTCTGGCCCCTGATGTCTGTAGTTTCACAGGATGCCTCGTTTGTATTCCAGCCCCCACAAGGGCCCCCACTTTTATCTTAGGATGTTGTTTTTAGTAATGTCAACCCTGCGCCACCCCCACCCCCCCCGCCCACCATTGCTGAGTGGCCTGGGACTTGTTTAAAACTCGCTCTTCCCGTCCCTGTGAGGGTCACGCACACGTCCTGAGTGGTGCCTGAAGAATCGCCTTCCAACTAGACCGCGGGAACGGCCGGGGCTCCCACCCCCTGCACACAGCGGTCCTCAGACAGAGATCTGGATCCCGGTTCCTTGACTCTTTCTTGCGGTTGAGAAGGAAGGTGCCGGTACCTTTGAGGACCGGTGCCTGCTGTTCTAGAGTGGGGACTGGAGACCGGAGCAGCTGCAGTGGTTGTTTGGCCGTGACATCAAGTCCCTTCCGCCTGGCGCGGCCCACTCTCCTCTGTCTTCCCAAGGGAGGTGCCGCTGGGCTCCTCCTGCTCCGCGCTCTTCCTAAACGCACGCAGACTGACAGCAGCCGCCACGCCTGTAGGGAAAAGAAGAGTCTTTGTTGTGGAGAACATAGGAAGCTTGCGGGGCACCTGGAGCAGAAGAGTTACCGAAAAGAAAGCTGGAGCTAGTCGCTCAAGCCATGACCCTTCCCTTAGCTGGAACAACTGGATCGGCTCTTTTAAGATGTGTTTGCAGGGTGGTGGGAATGTGGGTAGTTGTCAGCTCTGCTGAGCGTGTGTGTGTGTGTGTGTGTGTGCGCATGTGCGCATGTGCGTGCGCGTGCATGCGATTGTGTGGTCAGCTCTGTACCAAAAGTCAAGTGTGTATTGGAGGACTTCTTAGCTCTTGGGTGAGACTGGGGTTTGTTGTGCGGATGGGAGAAAGGAGATTCCTGGGCTCCTTCTTAGTACAAACAGGAAAATCCCCAAAGCCCTGCTTCCCAACAACCTGGGCTGGTCCCTGGCTCCCTGTGCCACCTCTTCCTGGTTCCTGCCTTAAGGTGGAGCTTCTGGACCTTGGACTCATTCCAGAGTCCTCTTGTGGCGGGTGGAGGGCACCCCGGGCAAAACCGATGCTGTGCTCCCGGTTCTACTTGGTCCGATCCTCTCGGTGAGAGGAAGAACCCCCCCACACACACACACACCTCGGCAACCTCCCACCTGGGCCAGCTAGATGCACAAGCAGGCTCGCCCCCGGCTACCAGGAAAGCTGCTCCTGCAGAGCCCGAGGCAGGATGTCTCGGATCATTTGGAGACTCGCTTCTTTAGCAGTAAAGCAGTGCTGGTGCTCTGTCTGGTGGGGTAGGCGTGAGAGCAGCAGTGAGCGGGGCAGACCCCCCTCTTCCCAGCCTTTATGTCTTTATGTCTCCATCTCCCCCTCTTCCCAGCACCCCCAGCCTATTTATTAACTAGCAAGAGGGCAAATAGGGGGTCTTCCAGGGTGGACTTAGCTTATTCCTGTGGAGGATCCTGGGCGCCACTTTGCCACGTTCTGCTCCCTTATCTGGAAACGCCTCACAGAACTGAGCTTTCCTTTCATGGAGGATCCAGAGAGGAAAAACAAAAACCGCATCAAGCCGTCACACACCAATAAAAAGTAAACTTTCCAGTTGGGAGTCATATCTAATTAGGCCGTGAAAGCAGAGACTGCAAAACGGTTCAGTAAGAATGAGATTTTTGAAGTACGTTTCAGTTTTGTGTCATGGCTGGGAGACGGGCTGGGAGGGACGTGGAGCGAAGAAAGGGCACAGAGAAGCGGAGGTGAATCATTCCTCCTGTACGTCTGAGGCCAGCAGTCCCTCGCTCCCTAGGTCGCTGCGAGGAGGATGAGTCAGTTGTCATCAGCCTTGGAATTTACCTCCCCAGCTTGCAACAGCCCCTGTGAGTTGGAAAACACCTTGTCTGCTTTCATTTTAGAATGTTAAAATTAATTTTTTGTAATAAATGTTTATTTTTCACATTGAGTTCGTTGAAATCCTGAAGTTCTATATTAAAAGAATTGGGATTTTCAGAGTGACTTCAGACATTCAAAAATCATCTTTTTTTTTTTTTTTTTTTTAATGGTGCTTTTTTGGGCCACACCCAAGGCATAAGGAGGTTCCCAGGCTAGGGGTCGAGTCAGAAATGCAGCTGCCAGCCTACACCACAGCCACAGCAACTCGGGATCCGAGCCACCTCTTTGACTTACACCACAGCTCACAGCAATGCTAGATCCTTAACCTACTGAGCGAGGCCAGGGGTCCTCGTGGAAACTAGCTGGGTTTGTTAACCACTGAGCCATGATGGGAACTCCCCCTGTAGTCTTTTAGTCTTTTTTTAAGAGATTAGAAATAACCTAACAGAGTCTGGAAGTGACATTTCAACTGAACTTACTCGGGACGATTCAAATGGACATTTCCTACATTAAAGGGAAGCTTGGGGTTGGGGAATGAGGCATTTCCATATAGACTAGTGTTTTATTTTTTTTTTTTTGCCTTTTGTCATTTTAGGGCCACACGCGTGGCATGTGGAGGTTCCCAGGCTAGGGGTCTAATCGGAGCTGTAGCCACTGGCCTACGCCACAGCCACAGCAACGCAGGATCCGAGCCGCTTCTGCGACCTACACCACAGCTTACGGCAACGCCAGATCGTTGACCCACTGAGCAAGGCCAGGAATCAAACCCGCAACCTCATGGTTCCTAGTCGGATTCATTAACCACTGCACCACGACGGGAACTCCTCCATAGAGACTAGTGTTTTAGATGTGAACCCACTCTGATCAGGGACAAAATGATGGAGAGCGTTAAGGAGGTGTTTTTTGTCCCTGTCTTTTCTTTTTCTGTTTAGAGCCACACGTGGGGCATATGGAGGTTCTCAGGCTAGGGGTCGGTCGGAGCTGCTGCTGCCAGCCTAAGCCATGGCAACACAGGATACAAGCCATGTCTGTGACCTACAGTGCAGCTCACAGCAATGCCAGATCCTAAACCCACTGAGCGAGGCCAGGGATCGAACCCACGTCCTCATGGATCCTAGTTGAATTTGTTATTGCTGAGCCACAATGGGAGCTCCGAAGTTCTTTTTTTTTTTTTTGTCACTGTCTTAACAAGCTCTTTGGATCAAGGGCAGGAGAGGAGAAAATGGGAAGTAGGGTTGGTCCATTTGTGAATGAGGGGACGGTATGTTCTATGGGGCAAGGGGACAGTTTAGTAAAGGAGATAAGTGAAGAAAAAGTACAACTTGCACTTAAACTTCTGGAGTTCCCGCTGTGGCCCAAGGGGATCGGCAGTGTCTTGGGAGCGCTGGGACTCTCAGGTTCCATCCCCAGCCAGACACAATGGGTTAAGGACCCAGCATTGCCCTTGTTGCTGCTTAGATGAGACTGCAGCTCAGATCCCTGGCCCTTGAATGCCATGGGGCAGTCAAAAAAGAAAAAGAAAACTTCTGTGTACCTCCTCCAATTTTACTGTCTCTTCTTTGGTACTAGCCATAAAGATCTTACATGAAATGAGACTTTTTTTGGTCGTGGAGGGGGGGGTAACTTGACTAATTACTATCATCCGCTACTTTATTTACTGGGTATTATTACCATCCCTATTTCGCAGATAGGGGAAAGAGGCATGGAAATGCTAAGGAGCCTGCCCAGGTTTACACAGTCAGCACCAGGCAAGTGGTAGATCTGGGGTTCAAGACGGCTGGGGAGAGGTTGTCCCGCTCCCAGCGACGCTGAATGGAATAGCCAGGAGGAGCAGCTGGAGACAGATTAGTTAACTTTCTCTGTAGAGGCGGGTCTGTAGGAATTAGGAGAGAGAACATTGAAAGTAATGATGTCCATTCTGGGATATTTCCGGGGAACCGTGACTATGCCAACAGTATCTACAGGGCAGAGGGAGACGGGCCACTACGAAGCTCTTGGTAAAATGGAAGGCCTGTGAATGAATGCCACCTTCTGGAGTGGAGGATAAACCATTGCATTTTTGCCAGGGGCTCTGATGAAAAACAGAAGGTATGCATGCCATATTTGTGGATGGCAAGGAGTCAGAACAGGAACTTGCAGAGTGAAAATTCAAAAAGACCTCATCAGGCAGAAACTGTAAACATCTAATGGTGAAATTCAACAGTAAGTGTCAGATTCTGCCTTTGTGTCCAAAAAGCTAGTCAACGCTTCATGTATGAAGTTGGAAAGATGGAGGAGGTCTAGATGTAGAGAGGTACTCTTAAGATTATAGGCAAGCTAGGAGTTCCCGTCGTGGCACAGTGGAAACGAATCTAACTAGGAACCATGACGTTGCGGGGTCGATCCCTGGCCTCACTCAGTGGGTTAGGGATCCAACGTTGCCGTGAGCTGTGGTGTAGGTCACAGACATGACATGACTCGGATCTGGCATTGCTACGGCTGTGGTGTAGGCTGGCAGCTGTGGCTCCAATTAGAGCTCTAGCCTGGGAACCTCCATATGCCGTAGGTGCAGCCCTAAAATGATAAAATGCAAAAAAAAAAAAAAAAGATTGCC
>PVHT020000793.1:4418171-4464314 GCA_004024745.2 Catagonus wagneri | reverse complement strand
CCGGATCCTTAACCCACTGAGCAAGGCCAGGGATCGAACCTGCAACCTCATCATTCCCAATCGGATTCTTTTCCACTGAGCCATGATGGGAACTCCAGAATATAAATTCTTTAATATATCATAGCCACCCCCACCCCATCTCCATCAACCCTCCCCACTAAGTCTTTTGGGACCTTTGAGAGATGTAGGCCTGATTTGATCCCTCTCAAAAATGAAGCATCCACCCAGTGAGGTCCCTGAGGGTGGATTCCAGGAAGTTCTTCAGACTCCACTGGCGTCCCCTCTCGTGGAGCTAGCCAAGAGCTCAGACTCGAGTCCACATGCCTTAATCTGCTTCCACAGCAGGCCCCTGGGGAATTGCTATGGCCAGGAAACCAGTCCCCAGATCCCCAGTTGGGGATGAGTGAATACCAGAACCTTGGGTGTGTGAGCTGGAGCTTGGCACTTGTCGTCAGCCTCTACATGGATTAAATCACGAGCCACAGCTGCTGCTGACCTGCAAGCACCCCCTGAGCGGAGCTCAGGGTGGAAATCAGGAATGAGGCGCTCTGTGCTCTGGGAAAACTGGAAGAACAGGTCTTCAGATAGTCAAGTATTTTTAGGGGATTTTACATGCCCAATTCTTGCACCTCCTCATATCTAGAAAAACAGTAAAATCCTTCAGGGTGACGTCTGCTCCTTGTGACTAGTAGTAACCTTCAGGAGACCAGGAACAAACATTTGTAAAATGTGTGCATGGCTGCAGGTACCTCCGGCTCGCCTTTATCATTTACACTGATATTTTCCCCTGCCTCTCTGGAGCGGTATCTCAGAGCTATCTGAAATACCACAGCCCGGGAATTACGTGGACAAAACAACGGATGTACAGTCACGTGTGAATGCAGCTACCTCCAAGGGTCAGCTGGGTAAGCCCCTAGGGCTGTGAAAACTCAGGATGCCGGCCCTGATAGCAGAGGTGCAGATCAAAGAAATGATTTCATTGGGCCCAGACCTCTTTGGTTCCTGCCACCTGCTCTTTGTTGCAAAAACTCCTGTATATCCCAGCGCCTCCCTTAGCTCCTCGGAGTGGTTTCTCAGGGCTACCTAATTTTGCTTCAGATAAATTACATAACTCTCCACTTGCAGGTTGTGCATTTTTTCAAGTCTCCCGGTGCTAGCTGAGCCCTGCATGGCTGTGGATGTGGCAACGGGGGCCATCTAGTGGCTGCCTGTCCCCTTGTTTTGTTTTTCTTGGGATGCAGGTCACAGTATATCTCAGAGGAAATTATGGAGCAGGCCCAGTGGATCCTATTAAGGTTCACGGCTTTGTGCAAATAGAGACTCTGGCCCCAGGGAGTTTTCAAGGGAGGGCAGGCACCCTGCGCTGGTGGTAGGAAGGGACAGCAGGGAGGCAGCAGGCTGTGCCAAGGGATACTAAGCATCTCTTTGGAGGGTCCTGCAGAGATCTCGGAGGTAGGAGGTGGAGTAAGTGCATAACTATTATTCACTTCTCCAGCCACCAGCCCTGCAGGGGAACACAGCACCATTTCCTCCAGTGTTTCTGACACCTGACCCCACCCTCAGTCCTACCTCCCGTCTGCAAAGAGTAAATCCTGGCCAGACCAGTTCTGAATTTTTGAAAGGGGTTGAACTAGAAAGGCAAGGAGAGGCAAGCATAAGGCACTTAACAGCAAAGTTTACTAAATCTATTTTACCAAGAGTCTAGGCGGGGAAGCAGCCCTGAACTTGGGCATAGAGGCAATTTTCTGTGGTTTGAGAGTGAGATGGGAAGAAGGGGGGTATTATAAAGAGTTAATGAGATTAATGATTTACCCCCTTTCAATGTCCTTTGGAAGACAAAGAAAAGAAGGAAGGATTTTTTTTGTTTTGATTTTTAGGGCTGAACTTTCAGTTTATGGAAGTTCCTGGGCTAGGGGTCGAATGGGAGCAGCAGGTGCCAGCCTGCACCACAGCACAGCAACGCTAGATCTGAGCCTTATCTGTAACCTACACCACAGCTCATGGCAATGCCAGATCCTTAACCCACTGAGCAAGGCCAGGGATCGAACCTGTGTCCTCATGGATACTAGTCAGGTTTGTTTCCACTGAGCCACAGTGGGAACTCCGTGCCTCTCAGTAGTTCTGAGGGAACTGCTCTGAAAAGGTATGGGAGGAGCCAGTATAAATTTTTTTGACCTGGGAATATGCGGTCAGGCATGCTTCCTGGTAGAAGATTACTGCTAATCACAAAGAACAGACACTATCAGTGCTTTTCTCTGTATGAGAAGAAGCAATAATTGAAGTTCTTCCTAAAATGCGCATGAAACTATCTATAGGGCTATTTAAACAGAGAGTGGAGATCCTCTTCCTGTTTTTCATCTTGAATTTCTCTCAGGTTGCACTAGTGGTAGGCAACTGCAGTGGGTTATGACTTAACCCTTGTAGGACTGGGTGGTAAGCAATACTCTTTTGTTCTTTTTTGTTTGTTTGTTTTGCTTTTTAGGGCCGCACCCTCACCTTTGGCATATGGAAGTTCCCAGGCTAGGGGTAGAATCAGAGCTGTGGCCACCAGCCTACGCCAGAGCCACAGCAATGCCAGATCCAAGTTGCATCTGCGAACTATACCACAGCTCACGGCAACTCTGGATCCTTAACCCACTGAGCGAGGTCAGGGATGGAACCCGCGACCTCATGGTTCTGAGTTGAATTCGTTTCCGCTGAGCCACGACGGGAACTCTTCTTTTCTTCTTATTCACACCTTTGTATTGTTACCAAACCCAGGTCAGGCCACTCACCCCTCGTCAGCCAATCATTCAAGAGGCAAGTGTCAGTAGAAAGGAAATGAGCTGTAATCAGAAAGCTGGCAATCTGGGGAGATGGTGCACTCATGACCAGAGACCAACTCTAAAGATTCTGCTTAGCCATGACATTTTTTATTTTTATTTAAAAAATTTTTGGGAGTTCCCGTCATGACTCAGTGGTTTAAGAATCCGACTAGGAACCATGAGGTTGTGGGTTGGATCCCTGGCCTTACTCAGTGGGTTAAGGATCCGGCGTTGCCGTGAGCTGTGGTGTAGGTTGCAGACGCGGCTCGGATCTCGCGTTGCTGTGGCTGTGGTGAAGGCCGGCGGCTACAGCTCCTGTTAGACCCCTAGCCTGGGAACCTCCATATGCCACGGGTGTGGCCCTAGATAAGGCAAAAAGGCAAAAAGACAAAAAAATTTTTTTTTTGGTCACAGCCATGTCATGTGGAAATTCCAGGACAGGGATCAAAATCCCTCCACAGCAGTGACCCAAGCCACTGCAGTGACAACACCAGATCCTTAACTTGTTGCGCCATAAGAGATCTCCGAGCCATGACAGTTTTTAAAGGGAAAATTGGAGCTGGAAAAACCTCAGTGAATCATTGAGGAGGGAGGCTGGGTTCTGCATAATTCTCCGTGAGCGCAGACTGGCTGACTCTTTCTTCAGATGTTATCTTACCTACGTGATTTGCCTGCAGGATTGCTAAGAGGGCTGATGGGTGTGGAAAGCTAGTCTTAATTCTTCATTTTTACCTTTTTTTTTTCCTTTTCTTTCTTTTTATGGCCTCACCTACGGCATATGGAAGTTCTCAGGCTAGGGGTCAAATCAGAGCTGCAGCTGCTGGCCCACTCCACAGCCATGGCAACACCGGATCCAAGCTGCATCTCTGATCTACGGCAATTTATGCCTGCAGCTTGTGGCAACTCAGGATTCTGAACCCACTGAGCCAGGCCAGGGATTGAACCCCCAACCTCATGGAGACAACATCATGTCCTTATAAATCGCCGTTCCACAATGGGAACTCCTACTTCTCATCTAGGAAAAAAATTCAACAGGTTAGACAAGGCATGGAGTGCAATCAGGAGATAGTTTCAATTGCTTAGTGATCTCATTCCTATAATTAGGTTCTTTTAAGGCTGGAAGGGAGCAGAAATGGGCAACAAGGAAAGCAGCAAAATAGCAGATTTCAGTTCTCCACTGTCCAGCATTGTTCCGGGAATTCCTCTGAGCACAGTGGGTTAAGGATCTGGTGTTGTCACTGCAGTGGCTTGGGTCACTGCTGTGGTGCAGGTTTGATCCCTGACCCAGGAACTTCCGTATGCTGTGGCTGCAGCCAAAAAAAAAAAAAAAGAAAATCATTCCATTTCTAAGGGATTAGGAGCAAAGGTCTATCTTCTCTTTTTTTTTTTTTTTATTTTGTTTGTTTCCTTTTTAGGGCCTCACATGCAGCATATGGAAGTTCCTGAGCTAGAGGCTGCATTGGAGCTGGATCAACTGGCCTACGCCACAGCCACAGCCACACAGTATCCAAGCCACATCTGTGACCTACACCACAGCTCTTGGCAATGCTGGATACTTAACCCACTGAGTGAGGCCAGGGATCAAACCTGCATCCTGATGGATACTAGTCAGGTTCGTTGCTGCCAGATACAGCAGGAACTCTCAAGGTTTATCTTCTGTATCTTCATGCCGGCACAGGAAGGGCTCCGTGTTTTCAGAGTGGAAGATGTTGACATGGGTCTGTAGTACCTTTTGCTGACAGTTTTTTTTTCTTTTTGTCTTTTCAAGGCCACACCTGCGGCATATGGAGGTTCCCAGGCTAGGGGTCTAATTGGAGTTGTAGCCGCCAGCCCACGCCACAGCCACAGCAACGTGGGATCCGAGCCGCATCTGCAACCTACACCACAGCTAACGGCAATGCCGGATCCTTAACCCACTGAACAATGTTAGGGATTGAACCCACAACCTCATGGTTCCTAGTAGGATTTGTTAACCACTGAGCCATGACGGGAACTCCTTTGCTGACAGTTTTAATTGCCCGCTTACATACATGGGCAGAGCAAGCTACAATTATTTCGATGATTAGAAGATATAGATGATTATGAGCAATAGTGTTATTCCCACTCTCTTGAGGCCAGTTTTTGGAATCGTGCTAGCTGTAGATTCAGTATTGCTCAAGACGGAGCCCTTACGTCATGGCTACAGTCTGATCATCACCAAGGAGTTAGCTTTTTCCTCTAGTGGCAGTTATAGCATCTGTAAAATAACTCAGGAGTGTACATCAGACTGCAGCTCTATTGTCCTAATCATTAATAGCTTGATTTTGTACTTGGGGGAAGAGGGAGCCCTGCAAGGTGCTGCTTGGTTCGAGTATTTTTCAGAACCCCTACCCCATTTCCCAGCTAAGGTTGTTATATAAGCTTTGGTTACCCGGCTGCCTTTGAGTCTTCATATTTTTATGTGGCTCCAATCAGTATATACTTTTGTTTTTCTCCTGTTAATCTGCCTTATATCAGTTTAATGATTAGACCAAAGAACATAGAAGAGAAGATGGGAAAAATTTTCTGCCCCTACAGTGCCTACTTCACTTGTGGTTTTCTAAGTACCATCCCTCTACAGGCTCTAACCTTATTAGATTTTTGTTTTTTGGCTGCGCCCCTGGCATGGGAGAGTTCCTGGGTCAGGGATCGAACCTGTACCACAGCAGTGACAACACCAGATCCTTTACCACTAGGCCACCAGGGAACTGCAACTTTACTGTTTTTAAACTTTTATTTCTACAAATTGTAACAAATACTGCTAACACTATAGTTATAGGCTTAATTGTCCCCCTGCCCCCATTTTCCATCCAAATCGTAAATTGAAATTCTAACCCTTGAGACCCTTAGACTACGAGTATGTTTGGAGATAAGACCTTTAAAGGGGCGATTATAAAATTGAGTGGGACCCTGCAGGGCCATCTTGGGGACTAATCCTTCCCATGTGACTTGTTTCCTATTTGTAGGAAAGAGGCTTCAGCCTCCTAGACCTTCTTGGAGTATCAAAGCGTAGATTCAAACAGTCGCTAATCAAAAAAAAAAAAAAAAGACAATAAAAAAGGAGCGGTCCTGCTGTAGTGAAAGGGGATCAGTGAGCAATGGGACGTGGGTTTGATCCCCTGCCCAGCACAGTGGGTTAAGGATCCAGCGCTGTTGCAGATGTCGCAGTTTCCACTGGGATTCAATTCCTGGCCTGGGAATTTCCATATGCCACAGGTACGGCCATAAAAAAGGAAAAACAAAACGGGAGTTCTCATTGTGGCTCAGTGGTTAACGAACCTGATTGGCATCCGTGAGGACTCAGGTACGATCCCTGGCCTCACTCAGTGGGTTAAGGATCCGGCATTGCCATCAGCTATGGTGTAGGTCACAGATGCAGCTCGGATCCCGTGTTGCTGTGGCCCTGGCTTAGGCTGGTGGCTACAGCTCCGATTGGACCTCTAGCCTGGGAACCTCCATATACTGTGGGTGCAGCCCTAAAAAGACAAAAAACAAAACAAAACAAAAAGATAATCCAACAGTTGCTAATCAAAAAAGTGAGGAAACTCAGAAACAAATGAGGAACAATCAAGAAACAACAGTGCAGGTGTTCCCGTCATGGTGCAGGGGAAAGGAATCCCATTAGGAACCATGAGGTTGTGGGTTCGATCCCTGGCCTTGCTCAGTGGGTTAAGGATCCGGCGTTGCCATGAGCTGCGGTGTAGGTTGCAGATACGGCTTGGATCCCGCGTTGCTGTGGCTCCCAGCTCCTAGCCTGGGAACCTCCATATGCCGCGAGTGCGGCCCTAGGAAAAAGGCAAAAAGACAAAAAAAAATATCTTTTTAGCATAAGGATTATCTGTATGTATAAGGGAAACCTCTCTTTGTAAAAGTGTCTCCATCTCTGTGCCAGGAAGAGGAGGGTGATCAAATCTCTGGAAACCTCTTTTCAGTGGAGAAGGCATAGACTTAGATCTGCATAACAGCCTTATCCTTGTTGACTGTGCTTTGCACAAACACCTCCCATAAGTGGCTCATCCCACCCCATCATCTTCTGTCTTTAACAGGAGATGGTGTTTAAGGTGATGGTTGGGGCCATTTCTAGGAGTTACTCTGTTTTCCTGGTCTCTCTCATATATATATGTTATTAAACATTTATTTGTTTTTCTCATATTAATTTGTCTTATATAATTTTTTTTCTTTTTTGGCCACTCCATGGCATACAGAATTCCCAGGCCATGGATCAGATTTGAGCCACAGTTGTGATTTATGCTGCAGCTGCTGCAACACTGGATCCTTTAACCCACTATTGTGGGACCAGGGATTAAATTTGTAACCTGGTGCTGCAGAGATGCTGCAGATCTGATTGTGCCACAGCAAGAACTCCTATCTTTTTTTTTATTAAAACCTTTTTTTATTATAGTTGATTTACAATGTTCTGTCAATTTCTGCTGTATAGCAAAGTGACCCAGTCATACATATACACACACACACACATATATATATATACCTTTTTCTCATATTATCTTCGATCATGTTTTATTACAAGTGATTGGATATAGTTCCCTGTGTTATACAGCAGGACCTCATTGCTTATCCATTTTAAATGTAATAGTTTGCATCTTCTAACCCCAAACTCCCAGTCCATCCCATTCCCTCCCCCTTCCCCCTTGGCAACCGCAAGTCTGTTCTCTGAGTTGGTTTCTGTTCTGTAGATGAGTCCATCTGTGCCATATTTTAGATTCCACATACAAGTGATCATATGGTGTTTGTCTTTCTCTTTCTGACTTACTTCACTTAGTATGAGAATCTCTAGTTCCATCCATGTTGCTGCAAATGTCATTATTTTGTTCTTTTTTACAGCTGAGTAGTATTTCATTGAATATCTGTACCATATCTTTTTAATCCATTCATCTGTCAGTGGACATTTAGGTTGAAGAACTCCTATCTTATATCAATTTAATTTTTAGACCAACCAAAGAACCAATTAGGGAAGAAAAGTTTCCACCTCTTGCCACGGGTGCGGCCCTAAAATGACAAAAGGCAAAAAAAAAAAAAAGAGTTTCCACCTCTATAGGCTCATAATCTCTCTACAACTGTAAGACTTGGTTTCTTGTCAAAACCTTCTGCAGCTCACATTTCTACTAGGTTGGCCTCAGGCAACTGAGAGCTATGCGCCAGGTCCATTTTAAGAGTCACTCTCCGAGTTCTCTTGTGGCACAGCAGGTTAAGGATCTGGTGTTGTCACTGCAGCGGCTCTCACTGCTGTGGTATGAGTTCGATCCCTAGCTTGGGAACTTCCATATGATAGAGGTGTGGCGAAAGAAAGAAAAAAAAAGAATCGTTCTCATGTTAGGTGTCCCCAGAAAGCCTGCTTTTCTTTTGGCCAAAACAAAAAGAGAATAGAAAATTTTAAGCTGCATTTAAATTGAGAAATTGTATTACATAAATTCATTTATATTAAAAACCAAAAAAAAAAGCAAAAATATATTCTTTCACCAAAGCAGGGATCTTTTGGGAAACTGGTAAGTTAATGGACTGTTGGTGGTGATATAAATGGCTACAGACTTTTCTGGATGCATCACAGCAGCACTTTTCAATGGCCATAAAAATGTTCACACCCTGAAATTCAGTAATCCTTTTCATGGGAATCTGCCCTAAGGAAGTAATTAAATAGATGCAAAAGGTCGCATATGTACATTTATATGAAAGACATTCATTGTAGCATTATTTATAAGAGTGAAAAGTTGGAAAGAGATCAAATTCTCAACAATAAGCAAATTGTTAAGTTAGAACACAAAGGCCAATGAAATATTATGTAGCTATTAAAAATGATAATTATGAAGCACATGCAGAAACATGAAGAATATTTATGATTTTCACACATATACCTATTGAGAATGCAAAATAGCACCCATTATAATTACATCTATGTGAAAAATGTCATATATGCAAACATTGCTAGATGATAAGAATGAATACAATTTTCTTTGGGTAGCAGGGCTGTGAATTGTTTTTTCTTTGAGAAATTTTATTTGGGATTTCCTGTCGTGGCACGGCAGAAACAAATCTGACTAGTATCCATGAGAATGCAGTTTCGATCCCTGGCCTCGGTCAGTGGATTAAGGATCCGGTGTTACCGTGAGCTGTGGTGTAGGTCACAGATGTGGCTCAGATCTGGCTTTGCTGTGGCTGTGGTGTAGGCTGGCAGTTACAGCTCTGATTCGACTCCAGCCTGGGAACATCCGTATGCTGTGGGTGTGACCCTAAAAAGCTAAATAAATAAATAAATAAATAAATAAATAAATAGAAGTTTTATTTGAATTATACATTATAACTTTTTTTCTTTTTTGGCCGCCCCACAGGATATGGACGTTCCTGAGCCAGTGATCAGATCCATAGTTGAGACCTAAGCTACAGCTGTGGCAACATTGGATCCTTAACCCACTGTACCAGGTTGGGGATTGAACCTGTGTCTTAGTGCACCCAAGATGCCACTGATCCCATTGCGCCACAGCAGGAACCCCTGCATTGTAAGTTTTCATATTAAAGAAGTGATCCGATTCTGTAGGGCCATGCCAATGGACTCTGCCAAAACGTAATTTAAAAAAAGTTAAGAATATGACTCATACAGTTATAAAGTGAACACATTCAAGTGTTTATTTAACTCGTTACTGAGGGATCTGGCGGATCTAGTGGATCTGGTGGATAGCAAAGCTGATTCAAAGAGCATTTGTGGAATAGAAATTTATAATAGTTAGGGAGGGCATCCTGGAATAAATGAACTAAGTCAGAAAGAAGGAGTTCCCATTGTGGCTCAGAGGAAACAAATCTGACTAGCATCCACGAGGACACAGGTTTGATCCCTAGCCCTGCTCAGTGGGTTAAGGATATGGCAGTTCCTTGAGTTCTGGTGTAGGTTGCAGATGCCGCTTGGATCCTGTGTTACGGTGGCTGTGGTGTAAGTTGGCAGCTGCAGCTCCAATTTGACCCCTAGTCTTGGAACCTCCATATGCCGTGTGTGCAACACATACACATACACACAGAAAAAGAAAAAGGAAACAAACTGGGCACTAAAACTTTGGAGTACTGGGCAAACATCGAGAAATTAACGTGTAACTTCAGGGTTTAGCCCTGATTAATTGTAAATAGCAAATCAAAAGTATAACCCTTAGAGCAGCATTGTCCAAAAGAAGCATAATGCGAGCTGCATAGGTAATTTAAAATTTTCTATTGACCCTATAAAAAAGTAAAAAAAAAAAGTGAAATTAATATGTGTATATATTATCATTTCAATGTGTAGGCACTATAAAAATTGTTTTTCTTGCTTAGTCTTCAAAATCCACACACAAACAGCTCAGCTTAATTTGTTTGCTATGTATTCATCAGAAATTGCTGACCTGCATTTAGGATTTCATAAAATTTACAGTTAAAAAACTGTTCCAACTTGAATCCTGAGTTGCTGTGGCTGTGGTGTACACTGGCGGGCATAACTCTGATTCAAACCCTAGCCAGGGAACTTCCATATGCTGCAGGTGCGGCCCTAAAAAGCAAAAACAAACAAACAAACAAACAGATAGAGTGGCCCGATGACCTCATCAGAGCCTGCACTTACCCTGTCATGTCCCTGAGTCCACCTTCAGATCTCCCAGTCACATAGCTAATAAATTCCACATTTTTGCTTATGGTGGTTTGAGGTAGATTTATGTCACTTGGAATTAAAAGATTCCTGACTCCTATTAACAGAGTGCAACATGTTGAAGCAGAGTATGGAGATTTATTTTATTTAAAGGTAGGCAGACATCTGGGTCATGAAAATTAGATGTTGAGGTTAAGAAGTGATAACTGAGAGTTCCCGTCGTGGCTCAGTGGTTAACGAATCCGACTAAGAACCATGAGGTTGCAGGTTCGATCCCTGGCCTTGCTCAGTGGGTTAAGGATCCGGCGTTGCGGTGAGCTGTGGTGTAGGTTGCAGATGCGGCTCGGATCCCGCGTTGCTGTGGCTGTGGCGAAGGCCGGCAGCTACAGCTCCTGTTAGACCCCTAGCCTGGGAACCTCCATATGCTGCGGGTGCAGCTCTACATAAAGGCAAAAAGACAAAAAAAAAAAAAAAAAAAAGGAGTGATAACTGAGCCTCTTTAATATAGAAACCATTTTTTGTTCGTTTGTTTGTTTGTTTCGCATTTTAGTGCCGCACCCGTGGCCTATAAAAGTTCCCAGGCTAGGAGCCAAATCGGAGCTACAGCTGCTGGCCTGTACCATAGCAACGTGGATACGAGCCTCGTCTGTGACCTATACCACAATTCGTGGCAGTGCCGGATCCCTGACACACTGAGTGAGGCCAGGGATCAAACCTGCATCCTCATGGATACTAGTCAGATTCATTTCCGCTGCTCCCCAACAGGAACTCCAGAAACCATCTTTTATTCATCTTTATATCCTGGTACCTATTAGGACACCTGGCTCCTAGAAGATAATAAACGCTCTTGTACAGAGCGTGGCCTAGAAAGAAAGTTGTAAACTCTTGGATTGGAAGAAATGTTAAAATAGGCAACTCTGGTTGTGAAAGCCTCGCCTAGACAAGAGATGGTTCAACCAAAAGAATTAGGCTTCCCCCATATAAGACAGCACTGGGAAGCTGGCAGTTGATTGACGTGGGAGGCTAGGGAGAGGTCGTTACAGGTCTGGAAGCCAGAAGCAGGGTCACTCTTATGGGGGGACATTCAGCCAGTGGGAAGCTGTTTGTTGCAGAATGCTGAGGAACATTAAACACAGATGTTTAGTATCCCATTTTCATTTATTTTGGGGGCTGTGAAGTTATTCCTCTCTGTTCTCCGAAACCTTCAGCAGCAACCTGCACAACTGTCTTGGATTGGTGATGTTTTGCAGATGAAGGAGGTGGCTCCAGGGGTGCGCTTGTGGCTCGGCAGGTTCAGGATCTGGTGTTGTCACTGCTGTGGCTCTGGTTACAGCTGTAGCGCGGGTTCGTTCCCTGGCCAGGGAACTTACGCACGTAGCAGGTGTGGCAAAAAGGAAGAAAGGAAGAAGGGAAGGAAGGAAGAAAGGAAAGAGAGAGAGAGAGAAAGAAAGAAAGAAAGAAAGAAAGAAAGAAAGGAAGAAAGAAAGAGGTGGCTTCATACTTGGTCCTACATACAGTGGAGGAAAGACAACAGCTGTGGGAGGGGAGATGTGAAAGAATTCAGCTACAGCAGGAGGTCAGAGCCAGAGGTGACCATAAAGAACCCCTGGGAATCCCTTGAATTCTCGGAGAGGGTACTGGGTTTTTCCATAGTGTGGAGAGCAGGAAATTGAGCCAACAGATTTTTTTTTTTTTTTCAGCTTTAGATGGAAGAGTATCCAATGAAGGTGGGAAGATTTGGATTTAGGCACATCTTGGCAAGAAACAGTTGGCTTACATATTCATGTATTAAAGCATTCATTTTGGAGTTCTCGTCATGGCTCAGAGGTTAACGAATCTGACCAGGAACCATGAGGCTGCGGGTTTGACCCCTGGCCTTGCTCAGTGAGTTAAGGATCCGGCGTTGCCCTGAGCTGTGGTGTAGGTCACAGATGCGGCTTGGATCCCACATTGCTGTGGCTGTGGAGTAGGCCAGCAACTGTAGCTCTGATTAGACCCCTAGCCTGGAAACTTCCATATGCCGTGGGTGTGGCCCTAATTAAAAAAAAAAAAATCATTTTATTTATTTATTTTTGCTTTTCAAGGCCAAACCTGCAGCATATAGAAGTTTCCAGGCTAGGTTTTTGGTTGTTGTTGTTGAGTCACAAAATCGTAAAAGTTAAATGTGTATTTCAATTGAATTTGCATTCATTCCTATAGTTATAAAAATTTTTTTGTCCTTTGTCTTTTTAGGGCTGTACCCATGGCATATCGAAGTTACCAGGTTAAGGGTCGAATCAGAGCTGTAGCTGCTGACCAACACCACAGCCACAGCACATCAGGGTCCAAGCTGCTTCTTCGAACTACACAGCAGCTCATGGCAATGACATTCTTAACCTACTAAGCGAGGCCAGGTATCGAACCTGCATCCTCATGGATGCTAGTTGGATTTGTTTCTGCTGAGCCACGATGGGAAAACATTTTAATTTTTTTTTTTTTTTTTTGCTTTTTAGGGCCACACCCGCGGCATATGGAGGTTCCCAGGCTAGGGGTCGAACTGGAGCTGTAGCTGTCAGCCTACGCCAGCAACGCCGGATCATTAACCCACTGAGCAAGGCCAGGGGTCGAACCCACAACCTCATGGTTCCTAGTTGGATTCATTAACTGCTGCGCCACGACGGGAACTCCAAACATTTTAATTTTAAGAAATATTTACAAAATTTGGGAGTTCCCTTGTGGCACAGCGGGTTAAGGATCCGGCATCGTCACCACAGCTGCCGAGGTCAGGATTTGATCCCTGCACTGGGAACTTCCACATGCCATGGGAAAGGACAAAAAAAAAAAAAAAAAATTCTGTTCCAGAGACACCCTGAAATATTTCATTCCAGCCCTAAACTTCGGGAAGGTCTGGCATGATTAGCAAACATAAGGATCAATAAATTATTCCTGGAAACAGGGACTTTCCTGATCTCTGTGGACCTCAGGCCAATGCGGCCCTGCAGGTCCAGCTTCTCACCTGGACTCCCTCCTTCCTCTTCTTTCTCCGGAACCTGCAGACCATTCGACACCACGAGGTTTACTCAGGCAAGTTCGTGTGACCAACAATCCTTTCGATGACATGTGGGGAGCTGGCGCTTAGGTAGCAGATGGTAAATTCCACAACCCTAAAAAAATTAATGTTACCTAGTGTTTGTACAGTGTTTTAAAGTCTATAGAGCTCTGCACGTAAATCTTCCTGTTTGATCCTCGTGACAGCCTTGCCATGTGTGTTAATGGCCTCACTCCGAGGGGATGGTAAGAGCTTGCTTTCCTGACCTCGCCGCTATACTGTCTTGGTTTAAGTCTTGCCTCTGGGCCTCTATTTCTGCATCGTCCTCCTTGCTTCTGTGCCCGCTCAGAGGGATCTCGGATCTGCGCGGCGTCCAGCGCTGCAGGGCAACAGGGAATCTTGGAAGAGGGATGGGGCGCTGCAACAAAACACACAAGACTCTTCTAGATTTAGAAAGTGGGGGGCCAGGAGGCACTCTGTGCTGCCAAACAGAGTGAAAGAGGCCTGCGCTTTGGCCCACACGTCTTTTATTAAGGAAGGTGCCTTATGTAGATTAGTGGGCTGGAGCAGGCATAGGCAATGACAAGCCTACCCCTTAGTGAACGATAAAGCAAACTATTGGCTTTGGTGCCTACCTCTAGCTGCGTAATGTCTGTGAAGGAGACCCTGTACTTTAGAACTGAGTCAGCAGATATTTGCCTTCTGCAGAGTTCAGTTGTTCAGTGGTCTCCAACATCTCCCCCTTTTTTGTTTATTTGTTGTATAAGAACAGTCATAGTAAATTTTTGTTGTTGTTGTTTTTCTAGGGCCACACCCACAGCATACGGGGATTCCGAGGCTAGGGGTCTAACAGGAGCTGTAGCCACCGGCCTTCGCCACAGTCACAGCAACGCGGGATCCGAGCTGCGCCTGCAACCTACACCACAGCTCATGGCAACGCCGGATCCTTAACCCACTGAGTGAGGCCAGGGACTGAACCTGCAACTTCATGGTTCCTGGTTGGATTTGAGCCATGACAGGAACTCCCAGAGAGGATTTTTTAAAATGTAAGGTTGCAGCTGCCAGCTGATGCCGCTTTGAGAACAGCTGGTGGCGTCAAGTCTGACAGGGCACATAAACCTTAAGTTCTCAGCAATTCAAAGACCTGTCTGAACATGTCTAAGATTATTCCCCTGATATTTCCTAGTGTTACCTTGGATGTCCGATCCACAGCTACTCCATTCTGCCTCTTCTCTCTAATGGGCAATGCAGATGCCCCTGTTAATGATTTCTGTTTTTCTAGATATGAGAAGATGCAGGAGTTGCCATAGAAATCCTTACCTGAAATCTAACTGTCTGAACGCCCGTCCTGTCAGTTTTCTCAAAGCACAGAGGGCCTCACTCCCGGCGTCCACGCTGAGCTCTGCTCAGGGGGTGCTGCGGGTTGGCGGCTGCAGTGACTCATGTTTTACTCCATGTAGAGGCTGACGGCAAGTGCCACACTTCGGTGCACAGTGCTCCCCCGTGGTCATAGATTTGACCATAGTTTTGGGAGGCGTTTTATGACCATTTTGTCCCACGGTGCTAGGAGTGAATATTCCTAGATCTGGCATTTCATGACCATTTCATCCCACGGTGCTTTGTTATTTAAAGCAGGAACAGAGAAAGCAAATATACATTTATCTTGAGGGGGCTAAAAGAATGGTGAAAAAACAATCCTTTCAATCTATAACGATTAAAATGCTATCAAATTGAGCTGTAATGATTTTTGTACACCTTTAATTGTAATAAAATTCATTAAGCAATGAAAAAAAATCTATAGCAATTAAAGCCCAATCTAAGGGAATTGCAGTAGGAGAGGGCAAGCCTGGCTGTAAGTCTCCCACAGCGTACATGGTCTTACTAAGGTCTTAAACCATGTCATAGCCTCCATTTACCTGATTTTGGGGGGATAGTAAAAATAGGGGTATTCCATGGGCTGTTTGTTTCTTCAGTATACCCTGCTTGTAATTACTGAGCTATTAGCTCATGTATTTTAATCATTTTCTTCTGAGTTAGGGGCCATTGATCTACCCAGATTGGATCATCATTAATCCATTGCCTGGGATCTGCATGGGCTAGCGGAGAATTTTCAATGGCCCCTATTAAAAATCCTCATCAAATCCTTGGGTAGAGGTTCAAGAAATGGACTTCCTTTGGACTTTTTTAGGTTGCCAGAGCAGGGCGGGGGAGGGGTTGGGGGAATGAAATGGGCGAAGGGGTTAAGAAGGACAAGTGTCCAGTTATAAGAAAGGTAAGTCACGGGGATGCAGTGACAGCCCGGTGGAGAGTCAGTCGCATCGTATTAACTGTAACAGATGATAACTAGACTGATAGTGTGGTGACCGTCTGCAGTGTGGATAACAATGTTGAATCATTGTTTGTGCCCCTAAAACTAACATAATATTGTATGTCAATTATACCACAATAAAAAAAGAAGAAAGAAGTTCACCTTTTAATTCTCTACTGATAGAGATAAAAATTGGGAGGAGTTCCCGTCATGGCTCAGTGCTTAACGAATCCGACTAGGAACCATGAGGTTGCGGGTTCGATCCCTGGCCTTGCTCAGTGGGTTAAGGATCCGGCTTTGCCGTGAGCTGTGGTGTAGGTTGCAGACGCGGCTCGGATCCCACTTTGCTGTGGCTGTGGCGAAGGCCGGCGGCTACAGCTCCTGTTAGACCCTTAGCCTGGGAACCTCCACATGCCACAGGTGTGGCCCTAGAAAAGGCAAAAAAAAAAAAAAAAGAAATAAAAATTGGCACAAAGTTATCAGGCAGACAATATAGATAACTTCAAAAATGTTTATAGATATATTTACTCCAAATCTTGGCTTCCTAAATGTACCTGGGCCTTGGAAATTTATTCATATATCAGAGTCTCAGTTTCTTTAACTATATTCTGTATTTAATATAGAGAATACAGATAACAAAATATAAATAATGATAACAAATTCTCACATGTTGTTCTTATAAACATTAAACGGAAGAACATTGCAGCCCTTAAAAGAGTATCTGGCTTACGGTAACTGCTTGATGCATGCTAGCTATTATTACATTGTCTTTTCTTTTTCTTTTTTGCTTTTTAGGGCAAATCCTTACCCACAGAGTGAGGCCAGGGGTCGAACCCACGTCCTCATGGTAACTAGTCCTTTTCGTTAAGGCTGAGCCACACAGGGAACTCTGGAACTCCCTGTTCTTGTACTTTTTATGTGGTATGCCAACCACTGGAAATTGTTATGGGCTGCTACAATTTTCAGATGGCAATTTGTGGCTCTTTGATTCAGTATACACCCCCCTCACGATAAAAATCTTGGCGTTATTCATACCTGGAGTCAATGAGTATTTTAAGAAAAAATATTTACTTCCCTTTTCCAGTGACAGAATCAACTGCTTCCGCCTTTATGTTTTCACAATTTCGAGGCAAACATTTGTCGTTGCTTTTCAAATACATATTTGTCTTGCAAAGGAATTCCTAGGAAAAAGTTTATAGCCTCCCATGTTTGCTAGGCTAACATTTTCTATTTCAAGAATGTTAAGGAAATGAATTACTCAGTAGGCCTGGAGGAACTGACTTAAGAATTCTCAGGTGTCTAAGAGTAAGAATTAAAAAGAAAAATTGCAGGAATAGACCATAACCAGGCCTAAAAACTGAGTCTGCCATCAGGATGTTGCAATTACAAAACAAGCTTTCGGTACTCCAGGACCCTGTGATTGTCTGTAATTCTGAAATGCTAGGGTACTTACTCGGGGTAAAACCAGGATGGGTTTTGAAGCAAAGAATGGCTATGTTGACATTTTTTTTAAAGGAGTGTAGTTTTATTCAACTTGAAATTTTAATGGAAAGTGTTCCTTCATGTATATATTTAGACATTCAAATTCAGATTTCATATTTTTGAAGGACACTAAAATGTGTCATTATAGCCCAACTGTTGGGATTTTGGCACTTGGGAGTGCTGTATTTCAGCATGTCAGCACACGCCAAACCTGAGAAAGAGTATTTAGCAGGCGATCAGGGCATGTGTTGATGTGCAAAGAAGGAACATCAGGAAAATTACTCAATTTTACATGGAATTGAAAAAGTATTGCTTTATTCCCCCAAATTTTAGGAGTCTGATATACTATGTAGGAACGATATTTCTCAGCTCCCTTCCTTGCTAGGCTGGGTCTGTGTCAGGACTTACTATACTGCACACGAGATACCAAATAGCTTGCTCTTGACTGAGGTGCATGGAGTGAAAGATTTTGGGAGCGGTATTTGTGTGCATGCGCTCGTGTGTGCGTGTGTGTGTGTGCGTGCATGTGCTGACTGAACATGATCCCGCCCCCTTCCACCACCATTTTAGGGCCATACTTGTGACATATTGCAGTTTCCAGGCTAGGGGTCAGATCAGAGCTACACCCTGGCCTACCCCACAGCAACGTGGGATCCAAGCCGTGTCTGCCTCCTACACCACAGCTCACAGCCATGCTGGATCTTTAACCTACTGAGAGAGGCCAGGGATCAAACTTGCATCCTCATGGATACTAGTCAGGTTCCTTACTGCTAAGCCACAACAGGAACTCCAAACACTATTTATTAAGGAAATTTTTTTATACCATTTGGCTGTTGAAGACCCAGGATCAGTTATTCCTTTCATTCCTTCTTGCAAAACAGACCACGTTCCTCCCTGGAGTCCTGTTCTTTGCAACATAGAACCCAGGCAGCTGCTACACGGTGCAACGGGGTTTCCCTGATGTTTGCCCTTTAAGCTGCGGTGCAGTAGGCAGAGCACAGACTTCCTGAGACACCCCAGGCGATGCATTTGACATTCTCCTTGCAGCAGAAACAGAAGGCCATCTTTCTAACCTCCAAGATTGGTTTCTTGATCGGCTATAACATACCATCAAGTCAGTGCCTCCTATTTTCGTTATTTCCTTTTTTTTGTCGTTTTAGGTATGCATACCTGGCACATGGAAGTTCCCAGGCTAGGAGTCCGATCGGAGCTGCAGCTTCCAGCCTATGCCATGGCCATAGCAGTGGCAGATCCGAGCCGTGTCAGCGACCTACATTGCAGCTCAAGGTAACGCCGGATCCTTAACCCACCGACCCGGGCCAGGGATCGAACCCATCTCCTGATGGATGCTAGTCAGGAGTGTTAACCACTGAGCCACGATGGGAACTCCAATAACATTAACATTCTTGGGTTGCGTAGTGGCTTATAAGTGTGTGACTCACTTGCTTTCTCCAGCACTGAATATGGTGAGTGGCTCCTGCACCTTGGACAGCAAGGAGATGTGTGACTGGAGGCTCAGAAGTGAGAGGAAGCAGTGGAAATGAATCCAACTAAGAACCATGCGGTTGCGGGTTCATTCCCTGGCCTCACTCAGTGGGTTAAGGATCTGGTCTGTTGTGAGCTGTGGTGTAGGTCGCAGACGCCACTCAGATCTGGCGTTGCTGTGGCCGCTCTGATTCGACTCCTACCCTGGGAACCTCCATATGCCTCAGGTGCGGCCCTAAAAGAGACAAAAAAAAAAAAATGCTAATGATATGAAGTTGATAATTGCACTGTGGTTATTATGAGAATATCCCTTTTACGAAAATCCACATCTAGGGGAAAGCGCCTCCATGTATGTAACTTACCCTCAACTTGTTCAGAAAGAAAAGTTTGTGTGTGTTTGTGTATATAGAGAGGGCATACATGGTACATGGGGTAAAATATTAACAATAGGTGAATCTTGGTCAAAGCTGTTTGTGTGTTTTTTCAATATATTTATTTTTGCAATGTTGTAGAAGTGTTCAATTAATTTTTTTCCCATTTATGGCTGCATCTGTGGCATCTGGAAGTTCCCGGGCTAGGGAAGAATTTGGAGCTGCAGCTGGGGTCTATGCCACAGCCATAGCCACACCAGATTCGAGCTGCATCTGAAACCTATGCCACAGCCTGTGGTAATGCCCTATCCTTCACCCACTGAGTGAGGCCAGGGCTGGAACCCGCGTCCCTACAGAGACAATGCAGGGTTCTTGGCCCCCTGAGTCAAAACAGGAATTCCCTATTCAATCATTTCTTCTTCTTCTTTTAAGTGAGAATTGCAATGATTTTTAATATTTATTTACTTATTTATTTTGCTTTTTAGGGCCTCACCTGCAGCACATGGAGGTTCCCAGGCTAGGGGGTCCAGTCGGAGCTACAGCTGCCAGCCTTCACCACAGCCACAGCAACGCAGGATCCGAGCCGCATCTGTGACCTACACCACAGCTCATGGCAACGCTGGATCGTTAACCCACTGAGCGAGGCCAGGGATTGAACCCGCAACCTCATGGTTCCTAGTCGGATTCGTTTCTGCTGCGCCACGACGGGAACTCCCCTATTCAATCATGTCTAACCAAAATGTAGATAAAGGAATGAAATGACAGTGTGAGACATGACACGATTTGGGTTTGGACAAAGTACGGCGCAAGGACAGGGAAGAAAGCCACCAGCTTTGCCTGGGAGTGACGGTGTCAGGGAAGGCATATGGAGAAGTTTCAGGGGAGACTTGAAGGAGGCTGTCTTAGCAGAGGTCTGTGAGGTACTGGGCATCCGACTTGGGAGCAGGACGGGCTGCAGGGAAGAATTGTAAGGGCCCATCCAGAAAGAGAGGCTGTGACATCATGCTACGCCGCTGTGCGTGCCCTGAGCAGGGCTCCCCCTCCTCAGATGGTGGCTGTCATTTGTGTGACCGAGAGCACTGCTCCCTGGTTCTCCAGCCAGTCACACATTCCTTCTCGTTGCCAGGCGCTGATGCCCTGGGACCTTCAAGGGGTGGAGGCCAGAGGGCGGGGCCTGCAGCCCGCAGTGGGCAGGGCTGGGCGGGGCCTGCGTGCTTTGCTCTCCCCACAAAGGCTCGGCACTTGCCCCCCATCAGGACACTACTGCGGACAGTAGCTCTGAGCCTCCACCTGGCAGGGAGTTCTCAGCTCCTGGCATCTGGGAAGGAGGGAGCGCTCTGTGCTGTGTCGAAGGTGTTTCTGAGTCTGAGAGAAGATCTGTGTGTGTGGGGAGGCAAGATGCCTGCTCAGGTCTGGTCTTGGTCTTAGGGTTGGGGATTTCAGGGGAAAGAAGCCCACGGTCAGTGAAGTATTTGTAGGGTTGGATGGGGTGAGGGCTATTCTAGGAGGTTTCCAAATGGCTAGAAGTCCGTGTCTTTCCATTTAAGGTTTCCTTACTCAGAGAGTTCGGGGAGAAAGGATGGGAGGAAAAGAAAGGATGGTCCAACCAGTGACCTTATGCATCTCTTCCCTTTAGACAACTGGGGCCGGATTCTGCCTCCTGCTGTTCCTCGCTGTGGCCACCAGAGGGCGGAGTGCAGGTAAGTCACCCAGGAGCCGCAGTTTCTTCAGCTGCCCTGAGGTGTGCAGTGCGGCAAAGGGAGTAGAGCTGGGCTGCAGGCTGAAGTCCTGCCACAGGGGGGCAGTCATGGACATGCACAGAAGCCAACTTGGCAGCCAGCCTGATGTGTCCTGGGTGCCGATTGCTGGCTTCTCCATGGGTCTGGTCTGAAGCAGGTAGGGGGTTGGTTAAGCCACGTCCTGGGGCTCCACTCTGTGCTTTAGGTTGGCTGCGGGGCTCAGGGGGGCCATGGTAAAGTCTGTTCCCTTCTCGCTACTCCTTCTCCTATGGCCTTGGCCTGGGGATTCCCTGAAGGAGCTGGCGGTCAGGGCTGTAGGACTGAGGAGGCTCGGGGTGGCCTGCCCCCTTCTGGGTGAGCTAGGGGAGGAGAGAGAGAAATTAGGAGTTTGCGATTAACATGTACATGCTACTGTATATAAAACAGTCAAACCACAAGGACCTACCGTGTAGCACAGGGAACTCTACTCAAAATCTTATAATAACTTATAATGGAAAAAAAATCTGAAAAAGAATATATGTATGTACCTCCAAATCACTTGGCTATACACTTGAAACTAACACAATATTATTAATTACCTATACTTTTTTTTTTAAAAAACACTGTTCCCTTCCAGCTACTCCTACTCCTATTGCTCTGGCCTAGAGCCCCTGGAGGGGGCTGGGTGGTCAGGGCTATGTCCCAGGAACAACCTTGTCTGATCCCCATTCTCACAATTCCACCCCTCGGAATAGGCACGGTGACTTTTTTTTTTTTTTTGACCTCGTGGTCCCCAGGTGGAGGCTCCTGGGCCGGGGATTGAACAGGCACCACAGTGGTGACATCGCTGGATCCTTAACCCGCTGTGCAACAAGGGAACTCCGCAGTTTTCATTTTTATTTTATTTATTTTTACTTGTATTTGTTTAAATTCTCTCCTAGTCCTTCAAAATTTGTTATAATTTTCAGTGTTTGTTTGTTTATTTATTTTGCTTTTTAGGCCCACCCCCGCGGCATATGGAGGTTCCCAGGCTAGGGGTCTAATCGGAGCTATAGCTGCAGGCCTACACCACAGTCACAGCAATGCCAGATCTGAGCCGTGTCTGCGACCTACACCTCAGCTCACGGCAAGGCTGGATCCTTAACCCACTGAGTGAGGCCAGGGGATCAAACCCACAACCTCATGGTTACTAGTCAGATTCGTTTCCGCTGTGCCATGACGGGAACTCCCCATTTTCATCTTTAGTTGAGCAGAAGAGTTTGAATGTTAGGTTTGTACTAGATGTGTGTTAGCTGGTCTTAGCAGAGAGGACCCTGACCTTTGGGGCCTCACAGCACAGTGATGAGCAGATGAAGTGGGCAGGGAATGGGAGTCCACGGCCAGGAAGGGTGGTGTCAGTGGGCATCAGACTCTTAACGAGAATTATCTTCACACCCTCTAGCAGTGACCCAGTCTGTGGAGAGTTTCCAGAAGAATGACTTGTGTGCTCCTTTTCTGTCTTTCCTGCCTTGAAGCTGCAAGGAAATCAAAAAAAGTTGCCGTAGAGCGGGTGGTGAGTAATAAACCAATCCAGCATCCTCTCCTTTTGGCCTTTTTTTTTTTTTTTTTTAACCCAGAGGAGTTCGCAATCGTGGAGATCAAGAGGAATGTGCCTGATACTCGTATCTGCTCTGAGTTCAGCTTCCAGCTAAGGAGATGTCCAGTGGGAATACTGAGGCTTTAGGGGCCTCTCTGGCGTAGCAGACACGATCTTCTGAACACAGGGAGAATGCAATGTTCCTGGTGACTCTTAGGCTGGTGGGCAGAGCTGTCCTATTTCCCTCTTTTTCAGCTAAAGCATTAGCCTGCCACAGTTTCATAGATGCTGGCAGAAAAGATGAGCCTCCTGAGACAGAGACCAAGGATGTGTTATTCACAGCCATAGCAGTAGTCAGAGTATCAGCTTTTTCCTGTGCTGTTTCCCTGATCCCAATCCCAGCAGGGTGATGTGAGTGGGCCCAGGGGACACCTGAAGATGCAGTGGGCTTGCCAAGCAGGCTGACAAATGGGGCTGGAAAAGACTGGGCAAGACTTTTTATACTTGTTTTCTTCTTTTTTGGCCACCCCATGGCACATGGATCCAGGAGGGCATCTCTGAGCTTAGGGAACCTGAATGTTATATAATAATAGGCAGTGACTGTGCCTGCCCTTTAATCTGAGTTGCAGAGGCCACATCCTGATGTAGAATTGAGATGCGGTTGGGTGCTGATTTCTGGCCCCTCCTGGCCAGAAGGAGGCGCTGTTCAGAGGGAGAGACCATCTCTGTCTTCTAAAATGTCTGCTCTATAAAGGCTTTGGAAAGACAGCGTGGAACAAAGGCAGGCATGCCCCTGCTCATAGATGATGTGAAGAGATTTGTCCTCCAACATATGGGTTGTGTGGAACTTTCTGAATCCACTCTTTCCTTTCTTTCCTCTTCTTTTTCTTTTTTTTTTTTTTGTTTTTTAGGGCCGCACCTGTGGCATATGGAGGTTCCCAGGCTAGGGCTCTAATTGCAGCCACAGCTGCCAGCCTACACCACAGCCACAGCAAGGCCAGATCCGAGTCACGGATGTGACCTACACTACAGCAGACAGCACCGCCGGATCCTTAACCCACTGAGTGAGGTCAGGGATTGAACCCACAACCTCACGGTTCCTAGTCGGATTTGTTTCTGCTGTGCCACGATGGGAACTCCTGAATCCATTCTTGATTCCCAGGGTCTTTCTGGTTGGGGGTCTTTTTTTTTTTTTTTTTTCCTACTGGCAAAGTATATTCCACTCTGTGAAAGAACACTAGCTACAATTTTGGTTTGCAAGGAAAAGCAGTCCTTGCCTTTTCCCCACCAAGGCCTTGTTCTAATTAGGACTATTGATCTGCTCCACTGCCAAAAGCTCTCGTGATTGCAATAGATTTCAGTAGCTTAAACCCGGCTGGGGTCTTGAGAAGGACCCCGTGGTCTCAGACCGGGGCCCGTGCGCTGGTTCCCTCTGCAGATGGCCTGTATTTCCTCCGCACTGCGAATGGCGTCGTCTACCAGACCTTCTGTGACATGATGTCTGGGGGTGGCGGCTGGACCCTGGTGGCCAGTGTGCACGAGAACCACATGGCCGGGAAATGCACATTGGGTGACCGCTGGTCCAGTCAGCAAGGCAATAAGGCCGACTACCCCGAGGGGGACGGCAGCTGGGCCAACTACAACACCTTTGGGTCCGCAGAGGCGGCCACCAGCGATGACTACGAGGTTGGTGCCGCTGACCGCCCAGCTGGGAGAGGGTGGGAGCCGAGTGTGGCTGGACCCAGGGTGTGGGGGGGAGGGTGGCGGGCGGGCGTGCGGAGGCGGGGCTGGGGAGGGAGAAAGAGAGGATCCCGTGCCTGGAATCACAACTTCCTCCCAAGCAGTCTCCTGGGGCACTGTCACCTGCTGGAAGGGGGTGTCTGAGTGCTGCTGGCCACCTGCCCGCCTGGAGCCCAGACCTCTCAGCTCAGCAGAGGGCTGAGTGTGGGGTCCGTTGCTCGTGGGGCCTCCTGGGCTCATTGTGTGTCACTCTCCAGAACCCTGGCTACTATGACATCCAGGCCCGGGACCTGGGCATCTGGCATGTGCCCAACCGGTCCCCCCTGCTGCAGTGGAGGAACAGCTCCTTGCTGAGGTACCGCACCGATACTGGATTCTTCCGGAGACACGGACGTAATCTGTTTGGACTCTACCAGGTATATGGGGCCACCGGCTGGGGGTGGGGAAGCTTCCTTTGGTGAAGGAGAGCAAGTTTGGGGTGAGGAGTCACTCTGCTCTGGGTCCCTTTGCACCAGCAGGTGCCTGTGGCTTTCTCCTACTTGTGGGTCACCGTGATACCTGGGCTGCCTCTTTCAGGGGAATAATGAGCCAAGCAGGGGAGGAACCCTGTGGGAGAAAACGGGGAGGGGAGCGAGGGAGGAGGGCGAGGGGCTGGAGGCTGGTGAGGGACCTGGCTGCGGGGAGAAGGGAAGCCCTGTTATTCAGGCCGATTTCTACATAATTGGGCACTAAACCCCGTACTTCCCCACGTGGCAGCCTCTCTACTGGCCTCACACAGCCTCTATTTTGGGTTCTTGCAGAAATACCCAGTGAAATACGGAGCAGAGGCATGTTGGACTGACAATGGCCCAGCCATTCCTGTCGTCTATGACTTTGGTGATGCTGAGAAAACTGCATCTTATTACTCACCCTACGGAAAACGTGAGTGCTTCCCAAGCCCGGTCACCAGTCCTTTCCTGCACTCTCGGGACAAGTGTAAATACCAACAATTAATACTTGCTAGCATTTATTGAGCATGTTCAAGGTGCCGAGCTCTTGTAGAGGAACTTTTTTTTTGTTGTTGTTGTTTTGTTTTTTGTTTTTTAGGGCCGCACCTGTGGCATATGGAGGTTCCCAGGCTAGGGGTCTAATTGGAGCTGTAGCCGCCGGCCTTCGCCACAGCCACAGCAACGTGGGATCCGAGCCACGTCTGCAACTTACACCACAGCTCACGGCAACGCCGGATCCTTAACCCACTGAGCAAGGCCAGGGATTGAACCCGTGTCCTGATGGTTCCTAGTCAGATTCGTTTCCTCTGCACCACGCCAGGAACTCCTATAGAGGAGCTCGATATGATTTAGTGACATTTAATCATCATGAGAAAACTGTGATGTTAGGATTCCTACCTTCTCCATTTTACGGGCTATAAACTCAGGCTTCTTAACCAATACCCTGTATGACCTCTTGTAATAGTTGAGGCAAATTAAGCTAATGTTGACAAGTGAGAACTACTTGAAAGTGGTGAGGAAAATTCACTTTCGTTATGATGGATACCTATTATTTTTGAGGGGGCCGCTCCTGCCGCATATGGAAGTTCCCAGGCCAGGGGTCTAATTGGAGCTACAGCTGCCGGCCTACACCACAGCCACAGCAACGCAGGATCCAAGCCGCGTCTGCGACCCACACCACAGCTCATGGCAACGCCGGATCGTTAACCCACTGAGCGAGGCTAGGGCTCGAACCTGCAATCTCATGATTCCTAGTTGGATTCATTTCTGCTGCACCACGATGGGAACTCCTGTTATTTTAAAAAGGCATATTTTTCAGCAAAATAAAGCCACAGAACTTAAGTCTTTAGTGGGAGGATAAGAGCCATTACTTGCACATTTAGTATTTAAGTGAAAGCAGGTAATGGCAGGTGGGAACAGAAGCTCATGGTAACGGGATGCAAAGTGTGCCAGCAGGAGCAGATGGCTCATAGGATCATTATTTATTTCTGCTGGACCTCGGGCAGTCTTCTTGCTGATATTTCCGTGGAGTCTAATTTCTCCGAACGCATTAGGCAAACAAGGGACCTCTTGTGAGCTCCAACCTTGGTCTTCTTGCCCCAGATGAGGCGAGTTTCTCTTCCAGGCAAGGTCAGGGCCAGGATGTAGCAGCCGCTGACCACAGAGGTGCTGGGCTCCCTGCCCTGTTGGCTTAGGGCATCCTGAGCTGGTCAAAGGGAAGCTGCTTCCAGTTCCTCCTTTCAATCCTTGGCCCTTTCTCTGCCTCTTCTTTTCCAGGGGAATTTGTGGCAGGATTTGTCCAGTTCAGGGTGTTTAATAACGAGAAAGCAGCCAACGCCCTGTGTGCTGGGATGAAAGTCACTGGCTGCAACACTGAGTTGGTGAGTTTGGGGAAGATCCATGATTTGGGCATTTGTGTGTATGTGTGTTCATTTAGGGGGTGTGTTGATATGTTTCTCCATGGCTTGCCTTTTTACTCTTTTGATGATGTTTTGTAGACGTAACTTTTCAGTTGTTATCATTCTTTTATTTTTTTGATTCCTTTTAACTTTTTTAAGGTTTTTATTTTTTATATTTCAAATTACTTAATGAATTTTAATACAATTATAGGTGTACAAAAATCATTTCATGATTTATAAATATATAGAATCATTATGTTATACACCTGGAATGAATACACTGATATATGTCAATCATATCTCAGTTTTTAAAAAAATGATAACAATGATAAAATTTGGTTGTGATCAATTGTTATCATTCTTTTAAAAACTGAGAGATAATTGACATATATCAGTGTATTCATTCCAGGTGTATAACATAATGATTCTATATATTTATAAACCATGAAATGATCACCATAATATAGCTAGTCACCATCCACCACCACACATCGTTACAAATAGTGTTTTCTTGTGATAAGAACTTTGTGCAGATCTACTCTCTTGGTAACCATTATCATATAAAATACAGTATTTTTTTTGGCTTTTGTCTTTTTAGGGCCACACCCGCGGCATATGGAGATTCCCAGGCTAGGGGTCCAATCGGAGCTATAGCTGCTGGCCTATGCCACAGCCACAGCAACACCAGATCTGAGCCGCATCTGCAACCTACACCATAGCTCACAGCAACGCCAGATCATTAGCTCACTGATCAAGGCCAGGGATTGAACCTGTGTCCTCCCGGATGCTGGTCAGATTCGTTTCCACTGAGCCACCATAGTAACTCCTCATTGATGCCGTTTTGCGTGCACCCTGAGTGCACTGACTCCCCTACAAAGTGCTAGGTATCAGAGATGCAAAGGGGACAGAGTCATGTTAAAGAGCTCAGGCTGAGTGTGTCAGAGATGTAGGTGCCCGATGGCCACCTCATGTGGTATCACCTGCGATGGCAACATGAACAAGGGCCCTGGGAGCACAATACAGGAGCTTCCACCTCTATTAATGGCACATCGTTGATTCTCCAGGAAGGTGACATTTGTACTGAACCTTACAAGCCGAGTAGACTTCAGTACTAGAATAGTGCCTTTCAGCATGAGTGACTTAACATGTTCAAAATCATTAGTGTTTCGGAGAGCACGGTGTGTTGAGGATGCAGTGAGCGGCTGTGCCATTTTGGAGCAAGGTGTGCATGTTGGGCTGACGCAGGAGTTGACGCTGGAAATGCCTGCAAGAAGCAGGGCAAGCAGGGACTTTTCCATGGTGTGCGGGACATAGTTTTGTGGTAGAGGATGATGCTGATGAAAGGATTTTGAGCAGAGGAACAACCTAATCAGCTTTGGTTTTGCTAAGCTGATGCATAGCCATGTGGAGGACACGGCCTCAGAGGAGGGAGATTCAGGTGAGCACGAGGTTGGTGTCAAGGTGCAGGTGTTAAATACTGAGGATCTGAGCCAGCATCATCCTTTTTCTTATTTTTTTTCAGGGCTGCACCCAGGGCTTATGCAGGTTCCCAGGCTAGGGGTCGAATTGGAGCTGCATCTGTTGGTCTACACCACAGCCACAGCAATGCTGGATCCAAGTCACGTCTGTGATCTATACTACAGCTTGTGGCAACACCAGATCCCTAACCCACTGAGTGAGGCCAGGGATCGTACCTGCGTCCTCATGGATTCTAGTCGGACTTGTTTCCGCTGTGCCACGACAGGAACTCTGGGCCAGCATCTTCTTGATCAGGTTGGATGAGCAAAGATGGACACACAGGCGATGGAGTCTACAGTTCTTGAGGAGCCAGTGAATATGCGGGACGGAAAGTGAGGGAAACTGAACAGACTTCAGGTTTTTGTTTTCGCTGACTTAGTGCTACCATGAGGATGGAAGGCAGCTCTGCTCACCACTATACCCCCAACGCTGGGCTATCCATTAGGACGGGTGACAAGATGAGGAATAAGTTCAGGGGCAGCAAGAGAGAGAATTCATTGCATTCTGCTCAGTGGAGTTTTATTTTTTTTGGCTTTTTGCTTTTTCTAGGGCCACACTTGTGGCATATGGAGGTTCCCAGGCTAGGGATCTAATCGGAGCTATAGTCTCCGGTCTGCACCACAGCCACAGCAACGTGGGATCCAAGCCACGGCTGCAGTCTACACCACAGTTCATGGCAACGCCGGATCCTTAACCTGCTGAGCGAGGCCAGGGATCGAACCCGCAACCTCATGGTTCCTAGTCGGATTCGTTAACCACTGAATCCACGGCAAGAACTCCTCAGTGGAGTTTTAGATCTAGAGCCATCTAGGTGGAGCTCTCCGGGCGGCTTTGGATACGGGTTTTCAAGCAGAGATTTAGGAGGAGACTGACTCCGCCTGATCATGCTGGTATGTCACGGGAGGTGAGGAACCAACAATCGGGAGAGTGAAGTGTGAACAGAGCCGTGAAGAACAGCAGTTGGGGGACTGACTGAACATAAGAGGGGCTGAGGGGACTGAGAAGACCTGTAAAGAAGGCAGACAGGATTTCAGGAAAGAGCGTGACTTCAGGAGGGAGGAGGTGAACTTGGGGGAGGGGCAAAGCCAATTAGGACCACGCCCCCAGACGCCTGCCGTTGTCCCACCGAGTCTCAGGGGTGTCCCTTCTCTCTGCTCTCAGAACTGCATTGGCGGAGGAGGCTACTTCCCGGAGGGCAGTCCGAGGCAGTGTGGGGATTTCTCCGCCTTCGACTGGAGCGGGTACGGAACCCACATGTCTTACAGCTCCAGCCGGGAGATAACTGAGGCGGCTGTGCTCCTGTTCTACCGCTGAGAGCCGGCTGGAGGGCGGCGCGGGCCCGGTCCTGAGCCCGGATCTTCAGACCTGGAAACACAGAATGCTAACCAAGAGGGGAGGAGAATAAATCTTGTTACTTTCAGGTTCTATGTTTCTGAGTTCCTTTTTACAAACTGACTGAGACCTGGAAGGAGTTTTTCAAAACAATACCTCTTATTCCGTTGATTTCCTCTCTTGACCCCCCTGGGTTTGGAGCTTCAAGTCCCAGGTCCCAGAATACGTGTCTCCCCATTCTTCCCAGGGAACTGCTGAGTGAGACCGAAGAACCGAGGAAGATCTTGTGAAATTTCCTACCATACAGTTTCCTTACGAGGATCCCGCTCGGTTTCCTGCTGTTTCTCACGGTGGCCACCAGAGGGTGCACTGCAGGCGACTCTCTCCCAGAGCAGCACTTCCTCTAGGCGGTTTGAACAGAACTGGGTTGAGCAGCTGGCAGGGTCCTGGTGCCTCTGGGGTCAGAGGGGGATGTCTCCGAGTTGCTCAGAGGCCACTTCCTGGTCTAGACTTGAGCTGTAGGCTGAGTGGTGATTTCTGGCCTCTGGTGCGATCTGGCCTGGGCACTTCGGTGTTGGTCGAGGCATTTCCTGGGTCCAAGCGCTGTGCCTCTGTGTGGCCCTCAGGAGCTTCTGGTAAGAACCCTGTCCCCTCCCAGTTACTCCCCACTCCAGTGGGCCTTGTCTTGGGACTTCTAGAGGGAGCTGAACGGTCTGATTTGTGCCTAGGGCTGCTCTCTTCCCTGTCTTCCTCTCCACACAAGAACACCAATGACATTTTAAAATTCGTCTCTTCGTTGTCATTTATGCATTTTTTAAAGCACAAAGCATGCTCCTAAATATCATCTCACTTGCTCTTTGCAAATTACTGTTTACTAGATTCATTCTGGGTATGAGGAAACAGGCTCGGATACGCAGGGTGTAACTGCAAGGGCTCTCGGCTCTTAAGTGTCGAGCTACTTATAACTGAATACCTCTGACTTCAAAGCTTGGGATTCTTTTTTGTTGTTGTTGTCTTCCTGGAATTTTTGAACTCTTTAAGGTTTAGACTATCATACAAGATTCTTCATTCTAGGCCTCCGTTAGCCTCTTGGCCAGCGTCTCACCACTTCCTACCTCACACCTCGTGTTTCAGCCACGTTAAACCACTTACATTTCCAAACAGGCTGGACTATGCTGTATTTATTTTTTTCCGTGCCTAAGGGCATGCTGTTCTTTCTGCTTTTCTATCTCTTTTCTTCCTACTGAAAAGTCACGTCTGTTCTGTCAGAATAAGCTAAGAAGTCACCAGGACTAGAAGGCATTCTCTGAGTAACCACCGCCATCCTTTCCCCAGACCACCGCCTGCCCCCTGCTGGCCACTCCTGTCTCCAGTCTCACCTCAGAGTCTTTGGTTCTGGGCTTGTCTCTCTTCTGTTATTTCTTCTTCTCAACCTAATTTTCTTTTCCTTTTTTTTTTGTCTTTTGTCTTTTTAGGGCTGCATCCAAGGCCTATGGAGGTTCCCAGGCTAGGGCTTGAATTGGAGCTGTAGCTGCCGGCCTACACCACAGCCACAGCAATGCTGGATCCTTAACCTACTGAGCGAGGCCAGGGATTGAACCCGCAACCTCATAGCTCCTAGTCGGATTCGTTCCCACTGTGCCACGACGGGAAATCCTCAACCGAATTTTCTTTTTCCTTTATTTTCATTTTGCTTTTTAGGGGCTCATCCGCAGCATATAGAGGTTCCCAGGCTAGGGGTTGAATCAGAGCTGTAGCCGCCAGCCTGTGCAACAGCAATGCCAGATCTGAGTCGCATCTGTGACCTACACCACAGCTCACAGCAACGCCAGATCGTTAACCCACTGAACAAGGCCAGGGATCGAACCCGCAACCTCATGGTTGCTAGTCGGATTTGTTAACTGCTGTGCCACAATGGGAACTCCCTCAACCTAATTTTCTGAGGGGAACGTTTGCTTTCTTTGAAAGCCAGAGCCTAGGGAGGGCCCAGCACCAGCATGAGGTCGTGGGGAGGGAGGGTTGGCGGCCGGGTCAGATGGGCCAGTGGAGAGGATGCCGGACACCCAGGCCCTGACATCCCAGGCCGTGAGCTCTGCTCTGCCCGTGGAATGGGCCTGGGACTAGCAGCAAGGAGAGACTGGCTTTCTTGCCAGATTTTGCATATTCTCTAGCTGTGGGCTATCTTCTGCTCAAGAAATGGACCTGTTTTTCTTGGCCTCCATCTCTACCCAGAAGCTCAAGGAAATACAAAAAGAGGTGCTGGGGTGCCTGCGGTGGGTGGTGACGCATTTACACTGAGTGGAGCCCCACAGTCAGGTTTCTGTCCACGGGGAGATTTGTTAAAAATTGTGATAAAATTGAGATAACATAAAATCTGCCAGCTGAATCGCTTTTAAGTGTACAGTTCAGTGATATTATTTGTCTTCACAGTGTTTTGCAACTTTCTCCACTATTTCTCAAACTTTTTCATCACCTCACACAGAAACTCTGTACTCATCAAGTAACGACTTCATACTCCTCCCAGCCACCGGCCCCTGTTAAATTCTGTTCCACTTCCTGTGTCCATGAATTTATTGCAGGTACCCCGTATAAATGGTAGCTAATGCAATATCCGCCACTTTGGGTCTCATTTAGTTTACTTACATAATATTTTCAAGGCTTATCCATGTGGTGGCACATGTCAGAACTTCATTCCCCCCCTTTTTTTTTTAAGTGAGGGAAATGATTGAATGGGGGCGTGGGGGTCCAGGCGGCAGTGTCATGCTTCTCAATGGCTCAGTGATTTTCAGCCTCTGTGCGTGCAACGAAGAATGATCTGGACACCAGTTGGCGTGCTCAAGCTCAGGACCCAACCATGCCTGTGCTTGTGTTTGATGTTGCTCGGCTGATACTCATTCCCGCATGCCTTGCCCCGGATCTGCTTATGGCGGGGAGACCCCATGCTTCTGGGAGCCCCAGGCAGGCCAGGGGCTGAAGCCACCTGCCACCTACTAGCGCCGCTGACCTGCTGACGGGATCCAACAGGTGATCCAGCCAAGAAAGCCAGGTCCAAGAATTCCCATGGTGGCACAGTGGAAATGAATCTGACTTGGAACCATGAGGATGCAGGTTCAGTCCCTGGAATCGCTCAGTGGGTTAAGGATCTGGTGTTGCTTTGAGCTGTGGTGTAGGTTGCAGACGTGGTTCAGATCCTGCCTTGCTGTGACTGCGGTGTAGGCCAGCAGCTGTAGCTCTGCTTTGACCCTTAGCCTGGGAACCTTCATATGCCGCAAGTGCGGCCCTAAAAAGCCAAAAAAAAAGAAAGGAGGGAAGCCATGTCCAGCTGCCGGCGCGCCATCTGGTGGCAGCTGAGAACATCATTCCCTTTTATACACGGTAGCATATATCCCTCATTGTGTTTATCCTTCCATCTGGTGATGGATGCTTGGGTTGTTCTCTCCTTTGGGCTCTCGTGAATCTTGCTTCAATGTACGTGTGAGCATCAGAGTCTCCGTCTCCACTTTCTTTGCTTGTGTGCTTAGGAGAGCGCTTGCTGAGTCTCAGTGCTAAAATTGTTGAGGGGCGTCATTGGAAGTTTTGGTGATTCTATGATCTTCTGAACTCAGGGAGATCCCAGTGCCAGTAGGGACACTCAGTGATAAGACTCAGGGAGGTGCCGTTAGGCCAGGTTTCTTGTTCCAGGATCATTTTAGTTGTTAGTGTTTTTTTTGTTTGTTTTTTGTTTTTTTGTCTTTTTGCCTTTTTCTAGGGCCGCACTTGCGGCATATGGAGGTTCCCAGGCTAGGGGTCTAATCAGAGCTGTAGCCACCAGCCTACACCACAGCCACAGCAACACGGAATCTGAGCCGCATCTGCAAGCTACACTACAGCTCACGGCAACGCCGGATCCTTAACCCACTGAGCGAGGCCAGGGATTGAACCTGCAACCTCATGGTTCCTAGTCAGATTCGTTAACCACTGAGCCATGATGGGAACTCGTTGTTGTGAGTCTTGAGAAGGACCCCGTGGTTTCAGACCGGGGCCTGTGCTCTGGTTCCCTCTGCAGATGGCCTGTATTTCCTCCGCCCTGAGAATGGCGTCGTCTACCAGATCTTCTGTGACATGACGTCTGGGGGTGGCCGCTGGACCCTGGCGGTCAATGTGCATGAGAACCACATGGCCGGGAAATGCATGTGGTTAGACATTTGGGTGACCGCTGGTCCAGTCACCAGGGTAACAAGACCGACTACCCCGAGGGGGACGGCAGCTGGGCCAACTACAACACCTTTGGGTCTGCAGAGGCGGCCACCAGCGATGACTACAAGGTTGGTGCCGCTGACCACCCAGCTGGGAGAGGGTGGGAGCCGAGTGTGGCTGGACCCAGGGTGTGGGGGGGAGGGTGGCGGGCGGGCGTGCGGAGGCGGGGCTGGGGAGGGAGAAAGAGAGGATCCCGTGCCTGGAATCACAACTTCCTCCCAAGCAGTCTCCTGGGGCACTGTCACCTGCTGGAAGGGGGTGTCTGAGTGCTGCTGGCCACCTGCCCGCCTGGAGCCCAGACCTCTCAGCCCAGGACCTGCGCCTCTGGCATGTGTCCAACCGGTGCCCCTGGAGCAGTGGAGGAACAGCTCCCTGTTGAGGTGTCACACCGGTACTGGATTCTTCCAGAGTCTGGGAAATAATCGGTTGGTTACCTCGTGCCCAGGGCTGCTGGCTGTGTTGGTTTCATGAGTGTAGAGACAATGATTGTGTGCCTGAAGATGGTCACGTGGTTTTATTTTCTGTGTTCCCCTAACCTCGATTCTGTAATGGCTCCTGTCTTGCTTCTTTGAGGGTTTCTAAGCCTGGCAAGTGAGGAGACCCACGGGAGAGGGGAATTCAGTGCGGTTTGGGGGAGGGAGGGAGAGAGAAAGGGAGGGAGAGAGAAATAGAGTGAGAGAGACAGCAAGGCTGAGTCAGGGCATGCATCGCGGGGTGGCCTGGGCTCTTGGATAGGTACAGCTGCTGACTGATTTATCATCATATCATCAGCAAAGTGGAAATGAAAGTTTCTTCTTTTTCTTCTTCTTCTTCTTCTTTTTTTTTTGGTTGCGCCTGCAGCATGTGAAAGTTCCCAGGCCAGGAATCAAACCTGCACTATAGCAATGACAATGGCCCATCCTGGAGTTTGTGGCTCAGTGGTTGGCGAATCCGACTAGGAACCATGAGGTTGCGGGTTCGATCCCTGGCCTCGCTCAGTGGGTTAAGGATCTGGCGTTGCCGTGAGCTGTGGTGTAGGTTGCAGATGCGGCTCGGATCCTGTGTTGCTGTGGCTGTGGTTCCTAGCTGAATTCGTTCCCTCTGCACTATGACGGGAACTCCTACCTTTGTATTTATTGTAAGGTAAGAGTTGCTTAGTTTTCTTTCTTCCTCCCTTCCTCTCTTCCTCCCTTTCTCTCTTTCTTTTCTTTTCTTTCTTTTCTTCCTTCCTTCCTTCCTGTCTCTCTTTGTCTCTCTCTTCCTCCCTCCCTCCCTCTCTTCCTCTCTCTCTCTTTCTTTCCGCACCCATGGCATGCAGAACGGAGGTTCCTGGGCCAGGGAGTGAACCTGCACCACAGCAGTGATCCAAGTCATTGTAGTGACAATGCCGGATCCTTAACCTGCTGTGCCACAAGAGAACTGCCCTTAATTTTCTTTTCCATATTGATTTCAAATTGTTTCAGCACCCCTGTAATTGATTTACTGTTATTTTTCCCACTTCTATACACTTTCCTGATGGCTGATTTGGGGCCTACCTGCTTTTTCCACTTATTTTCTCTGTATATCTTTATTTCTTTAGAATGTCCATCTATGGAAAGCTAGGCTGGGAAAAGGGTTATTTCACAAAACTGGGTTGTCCCTTGACGTAGAAGGAAACCTATTTAAAGGGAGAACAAAAAGAGGCTCCAGAAGGGCCCAGAAGTCGTCTCCCCAGGTTTGGAGGCTGCAGTGGACTGGAGGTCCTCTATACCCACTCTGACCCTGGGGAGACTTTGCTGCTGAGAACATCTCAGCACGGCTCTGTTACCTCTACTCCACTGAGCCACTGACTCGAAGAAATTATTTTTCCTAAGAAAGTGACTCACAGGCACTGACCCCCCTCCTAGCAAAGAAAAAGAGATCTGGTCATTGTCATTGAAAAGATAAAACCAAGGTGCAGAAAGTGTCCTAATGCTCTCTTTTATTTTCCTTCCTCTTTTCAAGGCACGCAACCCCAAAGGGAAAGGAACAGGTGACTTAGTGATCAACTGAGACCAGCTTCTGAATTCTTTTTCCAAGGGGGAGAGTAGGCTTTCTCTTACTCTTCATTCATCTACAAGCTGTTTGGAATGGATAGTTTCCTGCTAAGTTGGGATCCTGTGCTTGTTTTCTAAACTCCCTGGGGATTGCTGCTCCGTTCATCAGGAGGAAAGCCCAGTGGTGCCTCTGCCCACATGTTTTGCTCATTGGAGATGAGGACTTTGGTTTTCTCAGAGCTAGACTAGGCTCGGCACAGAATCCTAGGCCTAGAAGCTTATCATGAAGTTCGTTTACTTCCAAGGGAAAAACAATAATGTGGCAAAATTAAAAAATCTGCCCATTAGAGATTTAAAGGCAAAAATATAACATTATCAATATAGTTTTACATGAAAGATATTTTACCAAGAACAAAATAAAAAGAATATAAATCACAGAGTAAATATAATTCTTTACCTTGAGTATATCCAGTTCCGTGAAAATCCACTTTTCTGTTCTTATATTTTTTATGTTGTATGCCAAACGCTGGAAATTGTCATGACCTGCCACCATCTTTAGAGGGCAATTTGTGAGTCAGATTTGGTGCAAGTTCCTCTCACGATCAAGACTTTTGGCAACATTCATACCCTCAGTTCAGTGAGTTTGAAAAATTTATTTACCTTTCTTCCCGGGGACAGAATCAACCACTTCCTCCTATGTATTTTCATAATTTTTAAGCAAGCTTTTATTCCATAACCAATAACATTGCATTCAAATAGCTGACTCTTCTAAAAATTCTTAGGAAAGAGTTGGTGATTTCCCATGTTTGCTAAGATAATATTTTCTATTTTGAGAATGTCAAGGAAATGAATTACTCAATAGGTCTGGATGAATTAATGCAAGAAATGAGTTCTCAGATATTTAGGAGTACACATTTTTTATTTATTTTCATTTTTTATTTTTTGTCGTTTTAAGGCTGCACCCACGGCATATGGAGGTTCCCAGGTTAGGGGTCAGATCAGAGCTGTAGCTGCTGGTCTACACCACAGCCACTGCAATGCTGGATCCTTAATCCACTGAGCAAGGCCAAGAATCAAACCTGTGTCGTCATGGACACTAGTCAGGTTCATTAACCACTGAGCCACTATGGGAACTCCAGGAGTACTAATTTTTTAAACAACAGCAACAACAACAATTGCAGGAATAACTATAGCCAGATCTAAAAACTGAGTCTGCCACCAGGACGTTGGGACTATAGAACAAATTTTCAGTACTCCAGTGCACTCTGATATTTTGTATTGTTGATATTCTAATTACTTATTGGGGTAAAACCAGAATGGGCTTTGAAGTGAGGAATGGATATGCTGACATTTTTTTTAAAGGAGTGTAGTTTTACTCAATTTGAAATTTTAACGGAAAGTGTTCCTCCATGTATATATTAATATGTTCAAATTCAGATTTCATATTTTTTTGTTGTTGTTGCCTTTTTGCCTTTATCTAGAGCCACACCCATGGCATATGGAGGTTCCCAGGCTAGGGGTCTAACAGGAGCTGTAGCCGCCGGCCTTCGCCACAGCCACAGCAACGCGGGATCCAAGCCGCATCTGCGACCTACACCACAGCTCACGGCAACGCCGGATCCTTAACCCACTGAGCAAGGCCAGGGATTGAACGAACCCGCAACCTCATGGTTCCTAGTCGGATTCGTTAACCACTGAGCCACGAAGGGAACTCCCAGATCTCGTATTTTTGAAGAACACTAAAATGTGTCATTACAGCCCATAGATTGGGCTTTTGGCACTTGGAGCTCTGTATTTCAGCGTGTCAGCACATGCCAAACCTGCAGTGCAGTCACATCCCCTCCCCGCTACACCCGCATTTTAGGGCTGCTAGAGCGATTATAGACCCTATAATATAATCAACATCATCCATCAGTGATTATAGAGGCCACTGAATACACATTTTGGCCATATATTCTCCATAGCCTCCTGTAAGAAAGAGTATTCAGCAGGGGATCAAGCCGTGTGTCGATGCTCAAAGAATGAGCATCTGGAAGATTTCTCGATCCAGATGGAATTAAAAATGTATGGTTTTAGTCCCCCAAATTTTACTAGTCAAATTTTAGAAGTCTGATATACAGTGTAGGAATGATGTTTCTCAGCTCCCTCTCTTGCTAGGCTGGGTCTGTGTCAGTAGTTACTATACTGCACACGAGATACCAAATAGCTTGTTCTTGACTGAGGTGCATGGAGTGAAAGATTTTGGGAGTGGTATTTGTGTGCCTGTGTGTGTGCTTGTCCTTACTGAACATGATTGATTCAGGAAATTTTTCCATGCCGTTTGGATGTTGAAGACCCAGGATCAGTTATTCCTTTCATTCCTTCTTGCAAAACAGACCACCTTTTCCTCCCTGGGGTCCTGTCCTTTGCAACATAGAACCCAGGCAGCTGCTACGCGGTGCGACGGGGTTTTCCTGATGTTTGCCCTTTAAGCTGCGGTGCAGTAGGCAGAGCACAGACTTCCTGAGACACCCCAGGCGATGCATTTGACATTCTCCCTGCAACAGAAACAGAAGGCCATCTTTCTAACCTCCAAGATTGGTTTCTTCATCGGCTATAACATACCATCACGTCAATGCCTCCTAATTTAGCTGTTTCCTGAAGGTGTAAAAAGGACCATGTTGACTTGTGGGCTGCCTGGTAAAGGCTTCAGCCAGAAACTGACGCTTTCTGCTTCTATTTCTTGGCTAGAACAAGTCACATGGCCCTGTTTAACTCACGGAGGAGAAATGCAGAGTTCTGTGTGCCTCCAAAGAGAAGAGAATCGAATCACAATGAGCAACGCTGATGATGTCTTGAAAGGTTTCCTGATGAAGTGATATTAGCGATCACTTGCTTATGGTGGTACCACACAGCAGAGATGCGTGGGAGACATGTCAGTCCCCCCTCCATATCTTCTTCCTTTTAGCTCCTGCTCTTCCTCCCATCCCTCCCCTCCCCTCCCCTTTCTTTTGTCTGTAATGACTTGGACACTTATAAACCACTATGCAGTTTAAGAGCCGGAATGTTATTAGGAAGCTAACTTACCCATGTGCTCCTATACAGTGCCATTGTCTGAATTTGTGTTTATCATTCTGCTGTTTAGACTTACTTGGGCCAAGTTGGCCAGTCTCAACCCCCTCTCACAGGCCCACCAAAATTGCAACAGAGCAACTCTTGATGAGAAAGACAGGAATCTAGCAAAGATCTTCTGCAACTAAAAATGTAAAGAAGGAATCTCAAGGAGGTGGGTTGGGGGGGTAGAGTCTTGATGTAGTCAAGACACATCCCCGGGCAGATGACGCACAGATGGGACCATAATTACAAATGCAGAGGTCCTTCCAAAGGAGTGAGTGGTCCAAGCCCCACAGCAGGCTCTCCGGCCTGGGGTCCTGCACTGGAAAGATGAACCTCCAGAACATTCGGCTTTGGAGGTCAGTAGGGCTTACTTTTGGGAGAGCCAGAGAGCTGTGGGAAATAGACACTCCACTCTTAAAAGGGGGCACGCAGCATCTCACACACTCTGGGACACAGGGCAGAAAGAGTCACTTGAAAGGAGCCTGGGTTGGGAGTTCCCGTTGTGGCTCAGTGGTTAACGAATCTGACTAAGAACCACGAGATTGCAGGTTCGATCCCTGGCCTTGTTCAGTGGGTTAAGGATCCGGCATTGCCGTGAGCTGTGGTGTAGGTCGCAGACGCCGCTCGGATCCCGTGTTGCTGTGGCTGTGGCGAAGGCTGGCGGCTACAGCTCCTGTTAGCCCCTAGCCTGGGAACCTCCTTATGCTGCGGGTGCGGCCCTAGATAAGGCAAAAAAGACCAAAAAAAAAAAAAAAAAATGAAAGGAGCCTGGGTCATACCTACCTCCTGATCTTGGAGAGCCTTCTGGAGAGGCAAGAGGTAACTAGACCTGACCCTGGGGACATGGGCACTGTCAGTGGACGTTTCGGGGAACTTGTTCTACTGCGTGGACACTGGTGCTGGCAAGCATGATTTTGCAATCCTCCTTTGGGTTTATGAACCCTGGAACTGCCCCACTTGGCCTGTGATGCCTCCTCTGGCCAAGACACTTGGTGAGTGGGGACACAGTCCCATCCACCAGCAGGAAGGCTTTTTTAACCCCCCTGAGCCAACCCCCACCCTGAGACATTGTCAGTCCACCCGGATGTCCAGGACCTTACCACACACCAGTGCTCAGGCACTAGTCCCAGACTCCCAGGATCTGACTGCCTGCTGGTGGGCTGCTATTAGCTCCAAGACTGGCTTCAACACTGAGATATATAGAAGCAAAAACAATAGACTAGGCAAAATAAGGCAGCAGTGGAACACGTTCCAAGCAAAGGAACAAGATAAAACTCTAGAGGAAGAACCAAAATGAAGTGGAGATAAGCAATCTACCCAATAAATCTTTCACGATAATGATCATGAATATGGCCACAGAACTTGGGAGAGGAATGGATGAACAGAATGAGAAGTTAGAACTTTTTGTTGTTTGTTGTTTGGTTTGGTTTTGTTTTGGCTGCACCTGCAGCATATGAAAGTTCCTGGGCCCTGGACTGAATCCGAGTCACAGCTCTGACCTACATCACAGCCACCACAACACTGGATCCTTAACTAACTGTGCCACGGCAGGAACTCTGAGAAGTCAGAGGTTTTAAGGAGTTAGAAAATATAAAGGACCAGAGATGAAGACTACTTACTGATATGAAAAATATACTAGAAGGAATCAACAGTCGATTAGATGATACAGAGGAATAGATCGGAGAGCTGGAAGACAGAGAAGAGGACACCACTGAAGTTGAACAGAAAAAAAAATAAAGCATGAATAGAAATGAGTACAGTTTAAGAGACCTCTGGAACAACATTAAAATACAAACATTTAGGAGTTTCCGTCGTGGCTCAGTGGTTAACGAATCCGACTAGGAACCATGAGGTTGCAGGTTCGATCCCTGGCCTTGCTCAGTGGGTTAAGGATTCGGCATTGCCGTGAGCTGTGGTGTAGGTTGCAGACGCGGCTCGGATCCTGTGTTGCTGTGGCTGTGGCGAAGGCAGGTGGCTACAGCTCCGATTAGACCCCTAGCCTGGGAACCTCCACATGCCACGGGTGTGGCCCTAAAATGACAAAAGGCAAAAAAAAAAACCCCCAAAACCAAAAAACAAACAAAAAAACCCAAACATTTACATTTTAGGGGTCCCAGAAAGAGAAGAGAGGAAGGGACAGAGAACATATTTGAAGACATAATAGCTGAAAACTTCCCTAAAGGAAATAGTCATCCAGTTTCTGGAAGCACCGAGAGTCTCGGACAGGATCAACCCAAAGAGGAACACACCAAGACACAATGTATGTAAAATGATAAATGTTAAAGATAAGAGAGACTATTAAAAGCAACAAGGGAAAAGTAGAAAGTTTTGTGCGAGAGAATTGCCATAAGGCTACCACTTGTCTTTGAGTAGAAATTCTATAGGCCAAAGGAGATGGCAGATATATTTAAAGCGATGAAAGGGAAAAACCTACAGCCAAACAATGCTCTACCTGGCAGAGGTTTCATTCAGATTTGACGGAGAGATCAAAATTTTTATAGTCAAGCAAAAGAGTTTAGCATTACCAAACCATTACCAAACCATTGTCTTTTTAGGGCCACACCCGAGGCATATGGAGGTTCCCAGGCTAGGGGTCTAATTGGATCTGTATCCACTGGCCAGAGCCACAGCAATGCCAGATCCAAGCTATGTCTGCAAATTACACCACAGCTCACGGCAACGCTGGATCATTAACCCACTGAGTGAGGCCAGGGATCGAACCTGCAACCTCATGGTTCTTTGTTGGATTCGTTTCTGCTGCACCACGATGGGAACTCCACCAAACCATCTTTATAAGAAGTATTAAAGGGGTTTCTCTAAGTGAAAAAAGAAAAGGCCACAAATAGAAACACGAAAATTATAAAAGGAAAAAAATCTCATTGGTAGAGACAAATATATGGTAATATTAATAAATCAACCATGTACAATGTGATCCGGAAGGTTAAAATACCAAAGTAGTACTATATTTGCAATGAGTAGTTAAAGGATACACAAAAGAAAAAGATGTAAAATATGGTGTTAAAAGTAATAATGATGCAGAATTCCCATTGTGGCTGGGTGGGTTAAGGAGCTGATGTCTCTGTGAGGATGCTGGTTTAATCCCTGGCCTGGCTCCGTGGGTTAAGGATCTGGCATCGCTGTAAGCCATGGCATAGGTCACAGATGTGTCTCAGATCCAGTGTTGCTGTGGCTGTGACGTAGGCTGCAGCTGCAGCTCCAGTTTGACACCTGGCCCAGATAATTCCACATGCTGCAGGTGTGGCCATAAAAAGAAAAAGAAAAAAGTAATGATGAAAGAGGGGAGTGAAAATTCAGGGTTGTTAATTTTTTTTTTTTAATTTTTTTGGCCACCTCACAGCATATGAAGTTCCTGGGACAGGGCTCAGATCTGAGTCACAGTTGTGACCTGTGCCTAAAATTCCTTTCGATTAACGGATCAGCAATTTAATGGTTGACATGCTAGAGAAACAGAAATTCCATTGTCTTTCATGAAACATTACATATGGGTCATGTTATTTCACTGACAACATCCAAGGATTCAAGTTGGTGGAATTCCAACTTGTTCTTCTTCCCTCAAGCAGGGCGGATGTTTTAAGTAATTAAAACAAGTGCTCAGGAAACTACTTTGGAAAGATAAATGTATATTGTGTCACTACAAACACACACACAGATACACGAGGTACATGACAAGCAGTACTGTGCTAAAAAAGAAAAATGTGTATGCAGAATTCGCAACAGGATTGTGGCTAGGAAAAAAAGCAGATTTTAAAAGATCTGATAAAACCTAGAACAGAAAGGAGAACAGGAAAGGAGATACCAATGCATTTAGAAAAGAGAAAGGGGCTAGATATGAAAGATAAAATGGTGCTTTTCAGACTTGAGGCAGTGAATAGGAGTAAACTGTCTAGAGTCCAGGACCCAAATGTTTTCCCTGGACATAGGCTGGAAAGAAGTACTAGAATTAAAATCCAAAGCAACCTGTGGAAAAGTTAAAAATTTAAAAAAAGTCTCTGCTAAAGACATATAAATCGGAAACGGTGCTTTAAAAATATTAGTTGGGGAGTTCCAGTTCTGGCTTAGCGGGCTAAGAACCTGACTTGTACCGGCGAGGATGCTGGTTTGATCCCTGGCCTCGCTCAGCAGGTTCAGGATCCGGCGCTGCCTCAAGCTGTGGTGTAGATCACAGATGTGGCTCGGATCCCACGTTGCTGTGGCTGTGGTGTAGGGCGGCGGCTGCAGCTCCGATTCGATCCCCTAGCCCTGGAACTTCCATAGGCCACCGGTGTGGACTTAAAAAGAAAAACAAAGACCAAACAAACAAAAAAACATCAGCTGGAATGAGGCTGATGGGCTTTTAGACGTTTAAGGGTGTGTCTAACTGCGTGGGCGTGTGTTGGATTTCCCTGGCTGGGATGGAAGATGGCAAAGATATCAGGGAATTTCCCTGGTGGTCTAGCGGTTAGCGTTCAGTGCTTTCACCGCGGTGGCCCTATGCAATCCTTACTCTGGGACCTGAGATCTCACCTCAAGCCACTGCACGCTGTGGCCAAAAAAAAAAAAAAACCAGAAGAAAAGGAAAAGTAGATGTATCAGGTAAGAGGGCGGAGTGGGGGGAGGTAAAGCAGGTGATCCCTAAGTCCCGATCCTCACAAGAGGAAAGCACACAGGCGTGCGAGCGGACGCCAGCAGCGGCGGCCAGGACAGGGCCTGACAGCAGGACTGGGAGGCCCTCTCGCGGGAGTTATGCAGGACAGGCAGGTGGGATGAGGAAAGGAAAGGGGAACTCCTAGGGGACGGGAAATCCGATCTAAGCTCTTCATGTTTTGTGGTTTTGCGAGTGGGTATGTGTGTCACGTGCAACCCGTGTGGGAACTGTAACTGCAGGGAACTGGTCAGCGCTGATACGCATTGTACGTGACAGACAGACGACACCTGGAAGGAAGTTCCTTCAGAATAGTTTGCTATGACACAAAAATTCATTTAGGGTCAATTGCGAATGTTCCTGTCATTAAAATGGTGACTTGGTTGTACGTTTCTGATTGGGATATGAGACTTTGACCGCATGCACCTTTTTTCAAAAGTGCCAATGCAGCACACCGTAAAAAAGTCAAGGGTACATTGGCTTGCACAATTTACTTTATCATTAAAACCTCAGTGTTGACCTTCTAAAGTTATCATTCACAAAGTAGGTGTAACTCGCAGACTAGGTGGCAGGGCACCTAGAGTCACTATGTTTTCTTTTCCGTTTCTGCAAATCCCTCTGATACAGTAATATGTCAAATGTAAAAACGGAAGTATAAAATTTGATGCTCAGACTCTGATTTATACCATACGGTTGAGTCTTGAACAATGTGGGTGTTAGGGGTGCTGAGCCCCTCCCTCCTTCAGCACCCACTGAGGTTGAAAATCTGACTATAATTTTATAGTTGGCCTTCTACATAGGCGGTTCTGTATCCACAGATTCAACCAGCCGCAGATCATGTAGTGCTGCAGAAACGATTCAGTGAAAAAAAAAAAAAAATCTGTGTATAAGTGGACCACTTTATTTGAGTCAACTATATATTAAAAGACTCTAATGTATAAGACAGATTTTATTTATTTATTTATTTTTGTCTTTTTGTCCTTTTATGGCCGCACCCGCTGTATATGGAGGTTCCCAGGCTAGGGCTCTAACAGGAGCTGTAGCTGCCGGCCTTCGCCACAGCCACAGCAACGCGAGATCCGAGCCGCCTCTGCGACCTACACCACAGCTCATGGCCACGCCGGATCCTTAACCCACTGAGCAAGGCCAGGGATCGAACCCGCAACCTCATGGTTCCTAGTCGGATTCGTTAACCACTGAGCCAAGAAGGGAACTCCTACAGTTTTTAATTTGATTCTGAAAACTACTTTGCGAGGGATGGGAGCCAACAGGCTCCGAAAGTGATCAGGGTCACATAGGTTGTGAGTTGCTGAACTGGGGCTCGCATGGACATCTTTGACTCCAAATCCAGCGCCCGATCCAGAATATCATCGCTGCATTAATTGGCAGCCAAGGCTTTCAGTCTGCCTCCCCTCAGCCCAGCTTCAGACAAGGTGACTGGAAATGGATCAAAAGATGGAAAAGGAGAAGAAGGAGTCACCTGAAGGGAACTGAAAGTATTTTCTGCTAAAGGGAAAGCAGAAGAAAGAGAAAGGCATGGAACTCTGGGGTGCAACCTCAAAGCGATTGCATCCTGGGAAGGTGGGGTGCCTCCACTCTTCCTTAGCGGTGGGGAGAGGAGCCCGCCTGGCCTTTCTGGAGGGTAGAATTGAGGTGTGTGTTGGGGGCATCCAGAATCTTCTACTTCCTGTTGGGGTGAGAGAAGGAAAAACTGTTACGGGAAAGTAGAAAAAGCAGGTGGGAATTTCGAAGTACAGGTAGGAAACTAGGGCCAAAGTAAATTCTCATGAAAAAATTTTAATTTGCATGTGCTTAAACTTTGGCATCAGTTTGCTGAGAACCCCAGGCCCGTTAGATTTTTCTAGTCCCCCCTCCCCCCGCCTCCATCTTCTTCATTTCACCCACTTATCTAGGGTTCCACTTCTCAGCCTACATCCTTCCCAAAGCCTGTCTCCTCCACCTTCACAATGTCTGTGGGGATGGGACAGGCTCAGATAACGGCCGTTTTGTTAGGTTTCTCTGCATTGCCAGCAGGATGCAGACGACTGGAACATTTCTTGGGCATCTGCCCCCTTGACAAAGTAGCTAGGCTGGGGCAGAGCTCAGGACAAGAGTTTTGAAGCTGGTTTTGTGAGTCACCGTGAACCCTGAGCACCCGCCCACTTGAGGAGGACTTTGCAAGTTGAGCTTGTGAGAACTGTCAGACCAGGGCCGGCCACTGAGGCTTTCTCAACAGCCTTGCTGGTGCTCTGCTGATGAGAACAGTCTCAAGTTGAGGAAATTGTGGCTGGAGCCTGAGAGAGACGCAGTTCTGCTCCCTGTCACCCTCCTGCTGATGGGTAGCTGCTGAGCCCGTGCAGGACAGAGTGTCTGGTGGGAGAGGAGCCGAGGGACCCCTCTGGCCCGTGGGGATGCTGGGGCAAGCGCTGGCCCTCATAATCCTCCTGCTCGTCGAGGGGCATCAGGGCCAAGGTAAGCAGGCCCAGCCTGGCCGGGGTGGGGCTGGCGTGGACTAGGCGCCGTGACCTTCAGGCAGATCAGAATCCAGAGCCTCTGGATCGTGCTGCTTACGCGGCCCCCGGAGCTGCGACTCTGTGCAGCTCCCCGCAGCTCTGGACAGGCCCGGTCAGACAGCAAGGGCTGGCGGTGGTTTGGGAGGCCCTTGAGCAGCTCTTCGGGCCAAACCACGGGCAATCCAGGCTGCCTCGGGCAAGGTGAATCGGGTCCATGGGCTTCAGTTTTCCCTTCTGTGTGGTAGAGAGAAAGTGTCCTCCCTGCTGGCTGTTAGAAG
>PVHT020000793.1:4398401-4418071 GCA_004024745.2 Catagonus wagneri | reverse complement strand
GCAAGGGGGGAGGGGGATGGGGGGGGAGGGAGTGGTGGGGGGTGGGGGGAGGGGTTGGGGGATGGGGGGATGGTGGTGCTGAGAAGTGTGAGGCCGAGCCCAGAAGGGAGACTTTACCTCCAGCTGCCCAGAGGCCTTGGGAACCTGAGGATTATTCGGAAAATGTTGCCTGGGAGCAGGGAATGGGGAAAGGGAGAGGCTATTAGGAAGCTTCACGGCAAGCTGAAAACCGTCAGCCGGGCCCCGAACAGGCTGATGTCCCTGGGAGGGAGAAGTCTCAGCGGAGGGCTACTCCGCCTTTTCCTCCAACCCTGAGTCTAGGAGGCCCTGAGACATGAAGTCTAAGTTTTAGATCAGCAGATCTTCAAGAGGCATCATGAGTGAGGGTGGAGAGGGAGGAGGGCACATTGGAGAGCAAAGAGAGGACACTGAGGCACAAGGTCGTGTCTGCCCAGGGCCTGGTAGAGTCCATCCCTGGGGCTCGGTTAGGCCACTGAGCCCCCGAGCCCTCTTGTGTCCTTCAAGAAGACACATTCTAGGTTCTGGCGCTTGTCAGGAGTACAGGTGGAGTGGGGCAGGGCATAAGGAGGAACAGAAAGCAGAGAGAGAAATCTGGAGCCTGAAGCTCACGGGTGCGGGCTGGGCTGGGGGACACCCAAAGACCCAGAATCCTAGGCATGAGAACTGTAGACTGGAACCTGGTCGGACCCACGGGATATGATGCCTGACTTTGGGGGTGGGAGTGACAGAAAGTTGAGGCCACCTCTGAGATCATGAGCCCGTGTGGCAGGAAGACAATGTTTCTTCCATTCTCGTTACCGGAGTGGTGGTCCTGTCTCTGGGTGTGGCTACTCCGGAACCGCCGCGGGGGGAGCTGGGTCAGCCAATCCTTGCACACGGGGATGATGGACTTCGGCCTTAGGGGCGCTCTCTCTCTCTTCTTGCTCTGCCCCGTGTCACCGGGGCTGGCCAGGCGTAAGCTGACTCAAACTGCTCTCTTTATTTCTTTGCATTTTTAAACTTTTTAGTTGAAAAAAATTTGGAAGTTCCAGGGAAGTTGCAAGAATAGTGCAAAGTATTCTTGTATTTCCTTCACCTGGAGTCACCAGTTGGTAACATTTTATCACCGTTGCTTTATTTCTCTTTCTCTCCAAATATATGTATGCGCATATAAACACATCATAGTAATTTTTTATGAAATATTTAAGTTGCAGACATCAGGCTCCTTTACTCTTAATTATTTTAGCACATATCTTCTAAGAACAAGGATATTCCCATATTATGTCATATCAGCACAACGATCAAATTTTAGTAACTTTAACATTGATAAAATCAAATATACGGCCCATATTTAAATATCACCAACTGTCCCCAAATGTGCTATGCGATATCTTTTTTCCCATCCAGAACCCAATCAGGAGCATGTGTTGCATTCAGCCGTTAGGTCTTTAATCTACAATTATCCCTCAGCCTTTCTTCATCTTTCACAACACTGACATTTTTGAAGTATAAGCCAGTTGTTTTCTTGAGGGCTCCTTCACCTGGGTTTGTCTGATGCTTTTGTTGTAAGATTCAGATCATGCATTTTTGGCAGAAATACCACAAAAGTGATGCCCTGTCTTTTTTAGTGCCACCAGGGGACGTGATGACAGTGAAACATTTTTTTTTCTGAGTTGGTTTATTGAAGAATTTAATAGGCATCCTATGTGCGTAAGAAGCTCATGTCACTTTTAAACTTTGCAAAATCTTCCAAAGTCTTCTCACTTCACGTAGAGTAAAAGCCAACATTTTTTAATCTTTTTTTGGGGGGGCGGGCTACACCTGCGGCATATGGAAATTCCCATGTTAGGTGTTGAATCGGAGCTGTAGCCGCTGGTCTACACCACAGCCACGGCAACGTCAGATCTGAGCTGCGTCTGTGACCCACACCACAGCTCACAGCATCACCGGGTCCTTTAACCCACTGAGTGAGGCCAGGGATTGAACCGGCATCGTCATGAATACTAGTCGGGTTCGTTACTGCTGCGCTATGGTGAGAACACCCAAAAGCCGTACATTTTACAGCGGCCCACATGAGCTGGCCACCCTGACCACCGCCCCTTCCGCTCTGCTCTTCTCACTGCATTTCTGTCACGTTGGCCTGCTGGCTGTCGTGCACATTCCACTTGAGGGCTTGGCACTGTTTTCTCCACCTGCGATGCTGGCTGCTTCTTCCCTTTTTGCCATGGCGCTTGTTTCCTTGTTTCACTCCAGTACCGCTTCTGCAGGGATGTCTTCCCGACTGAAAATGTCTGTGCCTCCATCCTGCAACTCCTTAGCTCCCTCTTCACTTATTTTTCTCTGCAGTGCGCATCTCCATTTTACGTAGTCTGTTTTCTATCTCCCAGGCTCCTCTTTTCCTCATTAAAATGCATGATCCCTGAGGCCAGGGCTTTAGTTTGGTTTGTGCGCTGCTGTGTCCTCTGCATCTTGAACAGTGTCTGGCACAAGGAGACCCTCAATACATACGCATGGCACGAAGGAGCGAGTGAATACCTTAAATAATCCACGGATGGAGTTTCCCTCGTGGTGCAGTGGAAATGAATCCGACTAGGAGTCATGAGGTTGCGGGTTCAATCCCTGGCCTCGCTCAGTGGGTTACGGATGCGGTGTTGCCGTGAGCCGTGGTGTAGGTTGCAGACGCGGCTCGGATCCCGCGTTGCTGTGGCTCTGGCGTAGGCCAGTGACTGTAGATCCGATTAGACCCCTAGCCTGGGAACCTCCATATGCCGCGGGTGCGGCCCTAAAAAGACAAAAGACAATAAATAAATAAATAAATAAATAAATAAATAAATAAATAAATAATCCATGGAATAAAGCGAGTTTGTCTACTGGAAAGTTTCATTGGGAAAAGATGTTTTAAATTTGAAAGCATGCACTAACTACCTCATCACCTTGAGAAACTTAACTAAGCTCTTTTTTTTTTTTTTGTCTTTTGTCGTTTTAGGGCCACACCCACAGCGTGTGGGGTTTCCCAGGCTAGGGGTCTAATCAGAGCTACGGCTGCCGGCCTGCACCACAGCCACAGCAATGTGGGATCTGAGCCTCGTCTGCAACCTACACCACAGATCACGGCAATGCCAGATCCTTAACCCACTGAGCGAGGTCAGGGATCAAACTTGCAACCTCATGGTTCCTAGTCAGATTCGTTTCTGCTGAGCCACGATGGGAGCTCCACTAAGCTCTTGTTTCACAATTTTTCATCCATAAAATGAAGCTGACCCTGAGGCCTGCCTCACGGGGGATGCGTGAAGATTAGATGAGATCTATCAAGTGCTTAGAGAAATGTTGAGGTAAAAAAGTCCTCCAAAACGAACGCTCGTGTTATTCAGCTCCTTGGAGGCAGGGCACACATTTCCCTAAGTTTCGTAGTCAGAGGGAAAAAGAGAGACGCCTCAGTCACCTTGTGTTGACTTAACTGAATAGAAAACGGGTTAGAGGATCTTGAGACACGATGATAAAATTTTAATGTACAACCCTTTTCTGAGGGTTTCTCACTGTCATAACCAGGATCTTCGGGAGACTTCAATATGTTCAGCTTTAAAGGAACATGCATTCAAGACATGTAATCACAGGATTATCTCATATTGCAAAATAGTCTGTTTTCACAACAGCATCGCCCTCTCTGTTTCCATCCTTGCCTTGGGTTTGTTTTGAGCGGCTCTGCACCAGGCACTGGACTAAGTGCCAAGGACTCAGTAGTACACAGCCCCTTAGCTCGTGGAGCCTACACCAGTTACACGGATCAGTGTATAATTACGGCCATGATGAATGCACAACGGAGTGCCCAACACAGTACGTGCTCAAAACATGCTGGCTGAATGAGTAAATGGATTATTTTCAGGCATCTTAGGGGAAGATTAGAGTGATTTAGGGGTCAGATGTATCAGAGACCAGGGACCTTGAAATCACTGCCCCGAAGGGTGGGCCTGGGTTGGAGTTCCCATTGTGGCGCAGCGGAAACGGATCCGACTAGTAACCGTGAGGTTGCGGGTTTGATCCCTGGCCTTACCCAGTGGGTTGAGGGTCCGGCGTTGCCGTGAGCTGTGGTGTAGGTCACAGATGCAGCTTGGATCCCGCGTTGCTGTGGCTGTGGTGCAGGCCGGCAGCTGTAGCTTCGATTGGACCCCTAGCCTGGGAACCTCCATATGCCGCAGATATGGCCCTAAAAAGCAAAAACAAACAAACAAACAAAGAATGGGCCTGCGTCTTAGAGCTCATTTTAGACTCTCAATTCAGGTTTTGGCTATGCATTCTGAGGAAACTCCAAACGACACAAAGGAGGCTGTGAATTCTCAGGGGACGCAAGGTCTGAGATGTATTGGACCCCCCCCCAAAAAAAAGGACAAGGACAGTACCTCACAGGTTAGCTCTGAAGGTTGCCGACGGCTCATATAGGTTGTGCTGAAACTTTCACTTCTCAGAAGCAGTCTCTGATTGCGACTGGTCTGGCTCGAATCCCGGCACGTCCTAAGGAGGCGGGGTTCATTTTTACCCACATTCTCCTCATTGTACTTCCTCTCAAACAAAGTGTGAATAGTGAAGTAGCTGGCCACAGGAAAGAGATCAGGACTTAGGAGAACTGGGGTCGCAGCACCACTGCGGGAACAAGCTCTATAGGAGTCCCTCCAGAGGTAGCCAGGCCGTTGTCTTCATGAATAAACTTTTCATTAAGATGTGATGTGCACAGAAGAGTGCAGAAAATCACAAACGTGGGAGTTCCCATTGTGGCTCAGCGGAAACAAATCTGACTAGCATCCATGAGGACCCAGGTTTGATCCCTGGCCTCACCCAGTGGGTTAAGGATCTGGTGTGGCCCTGGACCTGTGGTGTCGGTCTCAGATGAGTCTCAGACCTGGCATTGCTGTGGCTGTGGTGTAGGCCAGCAGCTACAGCTCCAATTGGATCCCTAGTCTGGGAACCTCCATATGCGGAGGGAGTGGCCCTAAAAAGACCAACAAAAAAAAAAAAGGAAAATCATAAAGGTACATTTCAGTGAGTTATTAAATAAATACACCGTTGTATCCATCACAGGTTCTTTCTTTTCGGTACCTCCTCTCTCCTCCATAAATATAATCACTCTTCTGATTTCTAACATCATAGGCTAATTTTGCCTGTATATGTATATTCCATATACATATATGGAATGATAAGACAGGTACCCTTGGAGTTCCCGTTTTGGCTCAACAGTTAGCGAACCTGCTAGCATCCATGAGGACTCAGGTTCAATCCCTGCTCTTGCTCAGTGGGTTAAGAATCCGGCATTGCCCTGAGCTGTGGTGTAGGTAGCAGATGTGGCTTGGATCCTGCATTGCTGTGGCTGTGGCATAGGCTGGTGGCTACAGCTCCAATTGGAACCCTAGCCTGGGCACCTCCCTATGCCATGGGTATGGCCCTAAAAAGACAAACAAACAAACAAACAAACAAAAAGACGTGTACCCTTGTATCTGGCTTCTTCTGCTCAACATCTGATGAGATTTCTCTCTCTTATCATTGGTAGCTGGTCATTTTCATGGCAGTATATGATTTCATTGTATGACAATAGAATAGTTTATTCATCTACTCTACTATTGATTAAACTTTGGGTTGTTTCCAAGGTTTTTTTCCCTGTTATAACCACACCGTTAAGAGCCTTTTTGTTTATGTATGTCTACTGGGTGTTTGTCTCTGGAGTAGACTTACTGGGTATGTATCATACTTTTAGCAGATGCTGCCAAACTATTTTCCAAGGTGGTTGAACCAAATAGCACGTGAGAGTTCCAAGTAGCTTCAGGGCCACTGGCTTTGTGTTCTGAAGGTCTGCAAATGGCAAATGAAAACACAGGGGCATTGAGCACATAAGGCCAAAGTCAAAACCAAGGGAACCACATCTCTGTGGCCTCCCTGGTATTCTGCATGAAATCCCCACATGAGAGTCTTTTCTGGGTGCTGAATTCAATTAATTAGTTAGTCACCTGGACACTTTGTTAAACCTTGACTGCGTTGCACGAACTATGCAGGGTTTTGTGGAGAAACCATGTTGACACAGACCTTGACTCCATCCTTAAGAATCTTTCAGACAGTTAGAGGAGTTAGAGGAAAATAGATCTGTACAGTGTCATCACTGAGGACAGAAAATGCTAAGTGATGGGCACAAAGGGTGCTAAGAAGATGGAGATCCCTTCGAAGTAGGAAGACTGGGGAAGTGGCCCTGAATAATAAATAAGAGCTCAGGAGGGAGGGATAAAGCAGAAAGGTAGGCTAAGCAGAGGGGACAGCCTAAGCGGAAGTAGGGAGTACGCAGGTTTGGACGGGGAAACACGAAAAGCAAAATGCACCTGTTATCTTGGAGAAAGTGTTATAAATGGGATGATTCAGTTAACTGATAACAGGGAGTGGGACGGAGGCTAGTTAAGTTTGACCGAGGTAAGGAGGTTGGATCGTCCGAGAAGAGGAGTCGGCAAGGTCGGCGGGAAGCCTCCAAGTGTCGGGATAGCTGCGAAGAAGAGAGATGGCCAAGTGGGTCGTGGATCCTACAGGACATTTCATCTACTTTACGATTTTGCCTCGACTCGGTCTGGCTCTGCCCCAGCGCTTCCGGGGTGTCCTTGAGTTTTATCCACTCAGTACCCCTCTGCGGCCTTCACCCCAAGTTTGGTGGCATAACCTTGAGCTGAGAAAACCTCAACATCCTTTTGTTGGCTAGGGGAAGTTATACATTTTTGACAGTTATACTTTTCTCTCCTCTGCCCCCTCTCCTGGGTGCTCCGGCTTCACCCTTCCTCCCACTGCACCCTTCCTCTGACCAGCAGGTCCAGTTAAAGGGAGCTGAGCTGACTCCAGACAGTGCATGAACTTGGGGGCTGCCGCTCCGGCGCCCAGGCCCTGGGCTGAGCGGGACTCACGGCTGGGGCCGACGGTCTCCTTGAACGTCCTCTGTGCTGGCTCCTCTTCCTGAGATCACTTGACCTCTAACCTCCCGCTGCAGAGTAACTGTTTCACCCCCTCCTTTCTTAACCACAGGAAGGGGGCCCCGACGCTGCCGAGCAGAAGCGGCGGCAGTGGCAGCAGCCCTGCGGCCTCCTCTGGCCACCGGAATCTGCTGTGGCCTCTCACCCTCTGAGCAGCCCACCGCTTGCGGGGGGCCTCCTTCGCCTCTTACTGAGATGTGAGAACTTGTGCTGAAATCGTCTTTTCATGCCGGGATTTCCTGTCTCTCCATCTGGCATATGTGCCCCCCGGGACAGGGACAAAGACTTTCTGGATCAGCCACCACCGCAGTACATATTACCTGGCTCAGTCATCTTTCTGCTGTAGCCCCACCCCGCACTGGGTTTTGATCTGGTGACGGTTACACAGGCATTTATAATTATTCATTACACTCTGCATTTATATTTTAGGCACCCTTTAATATTTGTCCATCTCTCAATTTTTTTTTTTTGTCTTTTTGCCTTTTCTAAGGCTGCACTCGCGGCATATGGAGATTCCCAGGCTAGGGGTCTAATCGGAGCTGTAGCCGCTGGTCTACACCACAGCCACAGCAACGCGGGATCTGAGTCGTGTCTGCGACCCACACCACAGCTCACGGCAACACCGGATCCTTAACCCACTGAGCGAGGCCAGGGATCAAACCTGCAACCTCATGGTTCCTAGTCGGATTCGTTAACCACTGAGCCACGACGGGAACTCCCCATCTCTCAATTTTATTAAAGACGAAAATAATATAAAACCATCACAACCCCCTAAAAATTAAACTGAGGTTCTATCACCACATTCTCCAGACCTGCTGGAGAGGGCTTTGTTACCGTCCTTAGCAGACCCGTAAGCCAGGAGGATGGGTGTCTGCACCCACGCCGCCGCTCTGTCTGTGGTGTGCTCCTCCACGTGCCTGTCTCCATCCATCCGGCGGGGCCTGCGTCACCTCCTCTGGGAAGCTACTCCTAATGCCCCGGGGAAGGGTGAGCTTTCCTTATGTTTGTGTCACACCTTGGGCATACCCCTCCACAGCACATTTCACATCAGGTCCTCTTATTATTTTTGGCCGCATCCCTGGCATGCAGAAGGTTCCAGGCCAGGGCTCGAACCTGTGCCACAGCAGTGACCTGAGCCACAGCAGTGACAATGCTGATTCTTAACTGCTAGGCCACCAGGGAACTCCCACTTCAAGTCTCTCTCTTTTTTGGCCACCCCTGCAGTGTACGGAAGTTCCCCAGCTAGCGGTCCAATCCGAGCCACAGCTGCAGCAACGCCAGTTCCGTAAGCCTCTGTGCCACAGCTGGCCGCTTTGGGTCTTTCTTGACTGTATGCACTATGTGCACAGCAAAACAGGGATTGTAACTTTTCTTTCATGTCTTTGCCCAGTGCCCTTAATACTCCCATTCTTTAAAATAGGAATGATATTACAAATATCTACTTACAGATATGATATGATCAATAACCAATCATAGCAGATGCCATCTCTGAGTAACCTGGAAAGCTTTATTTGTATTTTGGTTGAAATTTGTCCCTGCCTTTAAGCCAGTAAGATGCACCTGTGCACGTACCAGCACTCTTGGCTGTTCACAGCTCCCATATTATCCTTAAATGCTTCTGTTTTGGTCCTGTTCTTTTCTTATGATTTGGCTTTCATTCCTTATTTAAAATCCTGTCCTGCCCGGAGTTCCCATCGTGGCTCAGCGGAAATGAATCTTACTATATATCCATGAGGATGCAGGTTCAACCCCTGGCCTTGCTCAGTGGGTTAAAGGATCCGGCATTGCTGTGAGCTGTAGTGTAGGTCGCAGACGCAGCTTGGATCTGATGTTGCCATGTCTGTGGCGTCGGCCGGCGGCTATAGCTCTGATTCGACCCCTGGCCTGGGAACCTCCATATGCCACAGGTGTGGCCATTAAAAAAAAAAGAAGAAGAAAAGAAAAAATCCTGAGCTGCCCTATAGATTTTGGTTTTGTGGCAAGCACTTCTGGCACCCATCTGGAAGCCCTTAAACTTGACTTTTTCTTGATGCTCTTGGAGTTGCCTTCTGTGGAATAGTCAAGAGTCATTTGTAGTTTCAACCCTCTGCTGCCTTTGGTGGGGTAGCGATTTAGATATCCATGACTTAACCCCATAAGTACCTGGCCAATGAAATGTCTGCTCATTGGTGTGGCTCCCTCTCTTTTGGGCCTTACCCTTGACCCTTTATATGACACTACTATTTGCCAACTAATTATTTTCAGGAGTTCCGCATCTTCCTTTAGCGCTGACTTGTTACATATTGTGTTGGGGGGGGCGGATTTCCATCTTTCCATGTACCATTCTATTCACAACTCTCCCCAACTCTGCTTGCCTGGACTAATCTCTTGAACGCAATTTGATTGCTTTATCTTCTGCCCTTTTCCAGGCTCTGAGGGTGATATCATGTTTCTAGGCAATGACAACTTATGAGATGTATGTATTTCTTTGCAAATGCTGCCAACCATTAACACCATCTCTTTTAGTTCTTCTCTCTGTAATATCCTGCCTAAGGTCTGCACCTTCTGCTTGAGGGCCTTTGAAATTGCTCTTCCCTCTACCTGGAAAGTTTTTTTTTTTTTCTTTTTGTAGCTGAATCCTTCGTATCTTTCATTAGCTCAACTGTCATCTCCTTAGAGAAGTCTTCCCTGGCCAGCAATTTACCACTCTGTTACATCACTTTGTTTTCCTTTTTTTGGCTGCACCCAAGGCATTTGGAAGTTCCTGGGCCAGGGATCTTATCTGAGCCGCATCTGTGACCTATGCCACGGCTGAGGTAACACCGGATCCTTAATCCACTGTGCCACAGTGGGAACTCCCTATATCACCTTTTAAAACTTTTCTTCAGGAGTTCCCGTTGTGGCTCAGTGGGTTATGAACCCGACTAGTATCCGTGAGGATGGGGGTTCAATCCCTGGCCTCTCTCAGTAGGTTAAGGATCCAATGCTACCATGAGCTGTAGGGTAGGTCACAGATGAGGCTCAGATCCCGCATTGCTGTGGCTGTGGCATAGGCTGTGATTCGACCCCTAGCCTGGGAACTTCCATATGCCATCGGTGGGGGCCCCTAAAAGCAAAACAAACAGTCAAAACGCTCTTTTTTTCATGGCATCTCTGCCTCTGGAAGAATCTTGTTTTATTTTTCACTTATTTGTGGTGTGCTCCCTAACTGGAGAGTATGCTTCATAAAGGCAGGGACCATATGGATGGCTGGGTCACTTTGCTGTACAGCAGAGATTGAAGGAATGTTGTAAATCAACTATACTTTAATAAAAAAATTAAAAAATTAAAATTAAAAAAAAAAAAATAAAGGCAGGGACCTTACCTTTCTTGCTCACCCCCCTCTGTTCCAATGTCCAGAGCAGTGGTTCTCAACTGGGGACAATTTTGCCCCCCCCCAAACAGGGGACATTTGGAAATGTCTAGAAACATTTTTGTTTGTCATGACTGGGGCAGGGATGTTGATGCTACCAGGTCCAAGCTTATACTTCTCGTGACCCGACAGGCCAATAAATTGAGATATGTGGGGGCAAGGAATAACAATTTTATTCAGAGCCAAGACCAAGAGGACAGTGGTGCTCTGGTGGCCTGAAGAACCATCATACCTGAGTTAGAATTCAGGCTTCTTTTATACTAAAAGGGGTGGGTGCGTGGTTTGTTGTTGCAAACTTCCTGGTGTCGAAATTCTTTGTTCTTTCAGCTGTCCACCTAGGTCAGGTCACAATGTTCCTTAAACCTCCAAGACAAGTGCTATTCTTTGTTCTGCAACTTTTTATCTCTGTGTGAATTAAAAAGTGTTATACCTTAAGGGTCAGAGCCTTGAGAATGGACTGTCCTGTATATTTCAGGCTACAGGCATTCTTTTTTTAAATTTCTTATGGCCACAACTGGGGCATATGGAAGGTCCCAGGCTAGGAGTCAAATGGCAGCTGCAGCTGCAGGCCTACACCGCAGCCACGGCAACACCGGGTCCGAGCCGCATGTGCGACCTACTGCTGCAACTTGCGGCAGTGCTAGATCCTTAACCCATTGAGCAAGGCCAGGGGTCAAACTGTTATCCTCACGGATACTATGTGGGGTTCTTAACCTGCTAAGGCACGATGGGAACTCCTATAGGCAACACTCTTTATTTATAGCAAGAACTATAGAATACAAAGGTCAAAGTAGAAGAAAGGGATACAGTATGGAGTCAGATTTGTTCTCCCCTATTGCACTTGCATCTAGTGGATAGAGGCCAGAGGTGATGCTAAACAATGCTCAGGACAGCTCCCCTTTCTCCTGCAACAGAGGGTTAACAGACTCCAAATGTCTAGTGTTGAGATTAAGATATCCTGCCATTGGGAGTTCCCATCATGGCTCAGTGGTTAACGAATCCGACTAGGAACCATGAGGTTGCGGGTTCGATCCCTGGCCTTGCTCAGTGCGTTAAGGATCTGGTGTTGCCGTGAGCTGTGGTGCAGGTTGCAGATGAGGCTTGGATCCCGCGTTGCTGTGGCTGTGATGTCGGCTGGCAGCTACAGCTCTGGTTAGACCCCTAGCCTGGGAACCTCCATATGCCGCGGGTGTGGCCCTAGATAAGGCAAAAAGACAAAAAAATAAAAAATATATCCTGCCATAGAGCAACACCTGACCCACAGAAAGTATTCTATAAACACTTGTTGGGTATCAGTGAGAAAGTCTTATTGCCTCAAAGGGGCTCATTGATTCTTATAGATGTACCTGGAATCTAGGTTTAGAACACCTTTTTTTTTTTTTTTTTTTTTTTTTTTGGTCTTTTTGCCTTTTCTAGAGCCGCGCCCGCAGCATATGGATGTTCCCAGGCTAGGGGTCTAACAGGAGCTGTAGCCGCCAGCATACACCACAGACACAGCAACGCGGGATCTGAGCCATGTCTGCAGCCTACACCACAGCTCACGGCAACGCCGGATCCCCGAATCACTGAGTGAGGCCAGGGATCGACCCGCATCCTCATGGATACTAGTCAGATTCGTTTCTGCTGAGCTACGACAGGAACTTCTATTTTTCTCTTTCTAATTGTTTTCTAGGGAGCAATCCTTATGGATACTTTCTAGTAACTGAAAAATTGATAGACATTAATGTATAATGACGACAGTCTTAACTGCAAAGGGCTGCAAGAAAGGAATAGGGATCTAGTTCTACGAGATGACAGAAAAGGGAGACATGAGTTCAGATTGAACGGTTAGTCCTACTGGGTCTGGCTGTTAAGAATTTCCTGCAGTCACTGCTGGCCACTGCTGGTTACCTCAGCACTGCAGGGAGGGAGTGACATCATATGATATTTATAACTTTGTGGTTAAGAATTCATGCTCTAGGAGTTCCTCTCATAGCGCAGTGGAAATGAATCCCATTAGGAAGCATGAGGTTGCGGGTTCGATCCCTGGCCTCACTCAGTGGGTTAAGGATCCGGTGTTGCTGTGAGCTGAGGTGTAGTTCGCAGACGTGGCTCAGATCCTGCGTGGCTGTGGCTGTGGCTGTGGCTGTGGCTGGCAGCTGTAGCTCCGATTAGACCCCTAGCCTGGGAACCTCCATGTGCTGCGGGTGTGACCTTAAAAAGACAAAAAAAAAAAAAAAAAAAAAAAAGAATTCATGCTCTAAAGCCAAATTGACTGGATTTTAAGCTCTTTCTCACTGTGTAACTTTGCCCAGTTCTTTTAAGCTCTTTCCGACTCAGTTTCCTTACCTGTAAAATGGGGATAAGACTCTTTTAGGGTCATTGTAAAGTGAAACAGTAAAAGCATGTAAAGTGTTAAAACTTGCCTGTTCCATAATGCATATTCAAGAGATTTTAGCTATTGTTACTGGTTTGTAGGCCATTTAGACTAGGAGCTACAGAGCCTGGGGCAAGGGGAGGCAAGTTAAGGGAGATAACACTCCGACTCTGGTCTCCTCATAGGCATTTCTGTCCTCTTGGCTCAAGGGAAGTCCCGTCCAGCCACCCGCAGTGCTCAGGCCTGACACCCTTCCTTCCACCTCCAGCCTGGGTTCTCCTTCTTCTCATCCTTAGGTTCTGCTGACCATGTGGTTGGACTCTCGGGAGACTCTGTCTGGTTACGGCCCTCCGGCATACAGACAAAGGTATACTCCATCAGATGGAAGATGCAGCCACGTTCAAGTTCAAGCTTTTTTCGGATACTGTCTTGGAAGAACGGTTCGGCTCCAAGCTACACAGAGGAGTCTTCAGTTTTGACTTTGAATCAGCTCCAGGATAGGCTCAGTTTTACAACTGAGGACTTAACCCTTCTCATCAAGGCAGCTCAGCAGCAGGACAGTGGCCTCTACTGCCTGGAGGTCACCGAAGACTCTGGGAAAGTTCGGAAATACGAGTTCCAGGTTACTGTATTTGGTAAGTCTGCAGGTCAGCTCACCCTGCCCCTCTGACTCCTGCAGGGCTTGTGTTTCCACCATCTTTCTGATCAGAACCTCTTCTTCCAGATCACGTTGAGACGCCCCGCCTGCAGGAGCAGTGGAAGACCCTGGACAGAGGGGTATGCCAAGTCACTCTGTCCTGCTTGGTCTCCAGAGATGATAACATAAGCTATGCTTGGTACAAAGGGAGTGAACTGTTAAAGACACCCAGGAACCTTACCAAGCTGGAGGAGGAGATTGATGCCGAAGGCTTGCACGTATATACCTGCAACGTCAGCAATCCTGTCAGCTGGGCAAACCACACCCTGCAACTCACCCAGGGCTGTCTGAAGGCCCATCAGAGTAAGTGGAGCACTTTAGAATATAACAGGGGCTGAAGGTGGCAGACCTAACAAACAGGCTCATGAGCAAGGAAAGCCTGGATATGAGATGCCTTGGCTGCCTCCTCCAGGGCTTTGCAGTCCTTCGCGAGGGAGGTCCTGGCCTCTAGGCACACAGTTTCTATAAAGCCAGGGCTGTCTTGATCTGGGAAGAATTTTATTTCCATAAAGAAGGGCCTTCTGGGGGATGCAAGTTTCTCCTTCACAAGGGGAATGCTTAGTTGTTTGGTGAGTTGCAGCCATGCCATGGATGCTGGTCTTTATCTTCTTCTTTTTTTTTCCCCCTTTTTATCGTTTTAGGGCCGCACCTGTGGCATGTGGAGGTTCCCAGGCTAGGGGTCTAATTGGACCGTAGCCACCGGCCTACACCGTAGCCACAGCAACGCAGGATCCTAGCTGCGTCTGTGACCTACACCACAGCTCATGGCAACACCGGATCGTTAACCCACTGAGCAAGGCCAGGGATCGAACCGGCAACCTCATGGTTCCTAGTTGGATTCGTTTCTGCTGCGCCACGATGGGAACTCCGACCTTCTTTTTCTGAGAGCCTGATGGAGACCTCCTTCCTCTTCCTGAGTGATCATTCTCCCAAGCCATAGAATTCCCCAAGAGGTGACCATGCTGTACTTAGTAAGCTGGGTCATGGGATCGTCAGGATAAGCTTGAGGCTACCTAGAAGAATTCTTGGGGATTTTTGCTTATGCTCATCCTGAGAGTTACCCTGAGTTAAGTTTCCACCACTTTTTATTAGATAAACTAAGACAATGTGCCGTTAGCACTAGCATCACAGGAAAAGACACCTCACGGTCTTCTTCCTTTAGGAACTTATAACCAAGTGGGACAACACACCAGAACTCATTGGCAAAAAAGAAACAAGTAGGCTTAAGCAATACAGAGTGACAAGGACACTAACTTTTGGTTCATGTCAGCCACAGCTTCATCATCCATCGGCTCTGTGATCTCAGGCTGATTCATTAACCTCTCTGAACCTCAATTTTTCTTTTGGGTAAAATGGGAAGGGGAGTTCTTGTTGTGGTTCAGTGGTAACAAACTGGACAGGTGTCCATGAGGACACGGGTTCAATCCCTGGCTTTGCTCAGTGGGTTAAGCTGTGGTGTAGGTTGCAGATGTGGCTTGGATCCTGCGTTGCTGTGGCTGTGGTTGTCGGCCGATAGCTGCCATTCCCATTCAACTCCTAGCCTGGGAACTTCCATATGCTGCACCTGCCCCGAAAAAGCATAAAAGGAAAAGAAAAAAGAAAAGAAATAAGATAGGGATGGTAATAATAAGTACCTCACAGGATTGCTATTAAGATTGAATGAGATAATGTTTGTAAATAACCTAGTAAGCTGGCACTTAGAACACTATTCATTTCCCTTCTCCCCACGTTTGCTGGGTTATGTATCGAGTTACATGGTGACACAAATGTTACATATAGAAGTTGAATGAGGAAGAGCAGTGAAGGCAAGAGGAGCAGAAGGTGGAGTGGAAGACTTGCCTGGCACGTAGTAGGTGTGCAACAAATGTTTGTTGAGTTAAAAACAAAAAAATGAATGGGTATAACATTTGCTGTGCCAGATGTTTTACCTATATTAGATCCTATAATTAACCCTCATGTATAGATAACATTATCTTCCCCTCCTTTTTCTTCCATAAGCAAAGAAAAGCTTTATTCTTTTATCAGGGAATGGAGAGGTGCAAGCTTGTGCTCTAGACCACACTCTCCCGCTGAGAGGCTGGGGCTGTGGCTGCCCTGTAGGGTTCCGGTCAGCAGGGAAGCTACTGAGCTCTTGCAAGTTGGTCACAGCTGTGCGGTACCCAAGTGCTGGGTGCGGTGTCTCTGCACACGGCCTGCGGCCGCCGTCCTGAGCTGCAGTGCCGTGTGCAGTGTTCCGCTCACAGTTCACCCATCACAGCTGTTTTACGACGGGGACTCTGGTCTGAGAGACCGGTCTGCATGCAGCCCCTTATGAGCAAGTGAAACTAGAGCAGACACAAAGGGGAAAAAAAAAGGGCTAGACTTTATTACTCAGTTCTGTTTTTACTTCCCAGGAATTGTTACTGGGGTTTGCTGCTGACAAAAGCCTCCTCTGCTTTCTGTCCTGCCCATTATTCTTGAGGGGCGCTGAGAGGCACAGGTCCATCGTCTATAACTGTTTCCTGCTGATTTGGGGCGTCGTCACAACTTGGGTAGAGGAGCAGAGCTGCCTTTAGACATGTTTGATGGTCACCAGGTCTCAGCCCTAATTGTGCGTATCCCCGAGCACATGTATCTAACCTTTTGGAGACCAGGGACATCAGACAATTTTTTTTTTTTGCCTTTATGTAGAGCTGCACCCGCGGCATATGGAGGTTCCCAGGCTAGGGGTCTAACAGGAGCTGCAGCTGCCGGCCTTCGCCACAGCCACAGCAACGCGGGATCCGAGCCGTGTCTGCGACCTACACCACAGCTCACGGCAACGCCGGATCCTTAACCCACTGAGCGAGGCCAGCGATCGAACCCACAACCTCATGGTTCCTAGTCGGATTCGTTAACCACTGAGCCACGAAGGGAACTCCCATCAGACAATTTAAGACAGAAAAATTACAGGAGCAAATTTTTCTTAAAAACGCGGGTATCTCGGTCTTTCGCCCGTAGGCAAGTGTGCCCTGATGTTTAAACTCACTGCCGTGGCCTGAACACCCCTGGTCACATTTCTGTTGTTTTTTGAAAGAGAAGCTTCAGGTCAGAGAGAGTGTTGCATGAGTGGTGAAGGGGCTCTGCGGCCCCAGGTTCGGGGTGACTCTGTGGAGCTCGGGGCTCAGGGTCCTCTTCATTCAAGTGTGATGTACCCGCGGTGTCATCCCTGCAACCTCAGGGCACAGTGAGGGGTTAGAAGTACTGCAGGAGATGGAGTTCCCTGCGTGGCTCAGTGGTTAACGAATCCGACTAAGAACCATGAGGTTGCGGGTTCGATCCCTGGCCTTGCTCAGTGGGTTAAGGATCCAACGTTGCCGTGAGCTGTGGTGCAGGTTGCAGATGCGGCTTGGATCCCGCGTTGCTGTGGCTGTGGTGTCAGCCGGCAGCTACAGCTCCGGTTAGACCCCTAGCCTGGGAACCTCCATATGCCGCGGGTGTGGCCCTAAATAAGGCAAAAAGACAAAAAAAAAAAAAAAGAAGTACTGCAGGAGAGGAGTCCTTAGCACGGATCCCCCACCCCCACTCCCAAGTGGGGTCCTTGGCTTCGTGCAGGAAAGAATTTAAGAGCAAGCCCGAGAAAAGCAAAAGAGAGCTTATTATTTCCTTTCACATAAGTGAGAAAACAGTCGCCCAAAGAGACAGAGCTTATAGAGCTGGGATCAAGCCAGGCCCGCGAGATACTAACACCACGCTCTGAGCATTACTCAGCGGAGGTCGCCCCGACCGAGCAGAGAGATGACCTTGAAGGTGAACTCACAGGGTGCAAAGAGACTAGCCACTCGAGGGAGGAGTGTGGTTTTGAGACAGTCCCTGCAGCGGACAGGGAGGAAGGGAGCGCAGAGATGGCTTTGCACTCAGGCCTCGCGCCTTCTGTATCGCTCAGATCTCGTCTTTCTGTCCGTGCTGGTGAGCACCGTGATTCTCCTAATGGCCTTGTTCCTGGGCACGCTCACCTGCTTCTGTGTGCGGAGGAGGAAGAGGAAGCAGTCACGTAAGTGCAGGCTAACAGCCCCAGCGGCACGTGGCTGGGAGCACAGTGCCTGCTTTTTTTTTTCGGGAGGGCTGAGATACGTATGTGCACGGTCGGGAGAGGGGAAGCAGCGCTAAGCTGCCTTCCTTCTTGAACCTTTCTCAAGGTCGTGGCCACCTAGGACGGAGGTGGGACTGCCAGAAGCAGAATCCTAGACAGGACGTCCTCCAGGGGCTCTGCAGCTCTTTTCTTTGCTTCCTTCCTCTCACAGAGACCAGCCCGGAGGAGTTCCTGACAATCTATGAAGATGTCAACAACGTGCAAGCCAGGAGAATTCAAGTACGGCACCCCAGGGGGCTGTGGTTTCTCTCGACTAGTCTGGAAGATGCTGTTGGGAAGATGACCATTATGGAGAGGGGGACAAAGAGAACCAGATTATCATTCTCAGTCTTTGACTTCTAGCTTCTCTCTCTCTCTCTCTCTCTCTCTCTCTCTTCTTTTTACGGCCGCACCTGTGGCACCTGGAAGTTCCCTGGCTAGGGGTCGAATCAGAGCTCCAGCTGCCAGCCTACACCATAGCCAGATGCTAGCAATGCAGGTGCTGGCAACGCTGTGACCTGAGCTGTATCTGCGACCTATGTCACAGCTTTCGGGCAATGCCAGATCATTAACTCACTGAGCAAGGTAGGGGAATCGAACCCACCTCCTCACGGACACTATGTTGGGTTCTTAACCTGCCAAGCCAGATGCCCAGGACTTTGCCTCCAAGGATGGCTGACATTTCTCTGCTCCTGTTAGATTCTTCTTGCTTCTGGAGAGTTTAGTGTCTTCCTTGTTCTCTGATGGACCCGATTGATCTCTGCTGGCTCTTCCCCAGGAGCCCAACCTGCTGGTCTGTGCTCAGGGGCAAGCAGCATGAAATGCCTCCACCCCAGACTCTCGTGGGGCAGGACTGAAGACGGAAGGAGGAAGGTCATGTGCTGCTTGTCTTTGGCCTTGGGTCCAGGGCTGCACCCAACAGCACAGCTTCCCAAGAGGGCTGGCTTGAAGCCAAGGGCAAGCCGGCCACCAAAGCTGGATCTAGAGAGGGGGCTTTAAAACATTGAGGATCTCTGCATTTTAGTGTCTTCAGTAAGGCTCAGACCACAGCCCTACACAAAGCTCAGTCCATTATCAGCAGTTATGTGGCGTATTTAGTCCGAACGTCAGCAAAGGCAGGTTCTAAGTCACCAAAGTAAAAGCACGTGACAGGAGATGCGTGGGCCGGATCCCACCAGGCCGTTCCTTCCCACCCGGGCTGTTCCTCGTTCCTGACCCTAACTGCTGCAGGCTGAGCCGTTCCTTCTAACGTCCCTCTTCATCGTGGGGTGACAAGGACCTCCTCTTTCCCAGGCTTCCGGGAGCCCCTCTTCTTAGGCGGTCTCTCCTTCCTCCATCCAAATCCGAACAGTCACAGCTGGCTGCTCACGTTACCACATGTCCCCTTACTGTCTTTTGTGCAGGAGCAGCACTCTCCTGGAGAAGGGAGCACCATCTACTCCACGATCCAGCTTCAGGTACCACTTTGGTTTCTCGAACCCATCCCACACCTGCCCGTGGGGCTTCCTACTGCCCCCTCCCCAGAAAGTCGCACCCTTGAATGGCAGAGTCGGACTGCTCCTGGAGTCGAGGAGCAGCTCGGCCTCAGCTGCACTGAGTTGTTTGTAAAGATCAGCATGGCTCTAAAGTGTCCTGATGGCTGGACGGAGATGGAAAGGCTGGCGCAGATACTCTCTTTTCTTCCATGCCTGGTAGCGGCTGTGGCCCAGATAAAGTCAGGTAGAGGAGGACACTTGTCAGGGACTCAACTTCTGTTTTCTTTCCCTGCTGTTTCCCATGAGTGGGGCTCCTTGTACTTTTTATCCCACCCTCGATTATACCTGTTTTCAGGAAAGAATGCATCTGGGGTTGTTCTCTTTTATGTTACTATGACTTAATAACATTTGTTAAGTACTTAATAAGTCTACTTTCTCTCCTTTTTTTTTTTTTGCTTTATAGGGCCACACCCGCAGCATATGGAGGTTCCCAGGCTAGGGGTTGAATTAGAGCTACAGCTGCTGGCCTACACCACAGCCACAGCAACACGGGAACCAAGACGCATCTGCTCATGGCAACGCCAGATCCTTAACCCACTGAGCGAGGCCAGGGATCGAACCCGCAACCTCATGGTTCCTGTTGGATTTGTTTCCTCTGTGCCACGTCGGGAA
>PVHT020000793.1:4294281-4398301 GCA_004024745.2 Catagonus wagneri | reverse complement strand
TTTTTTTTTTTTTTGAGAATTGAGACTGAAGCAGCAACCAGCTGCAGGGCAAAGAAAAAAAAAACTCGCGGAATCTAATCAACTTCACAGAAAGATCAAGAAAAGAAGAAAGAGGATAAAGGGAAGAGGGAGCCGGGAAGGGAAGGCAATAGGAAGTGAGGAGAGGAAAGAGGAAGAGAGGAGAGAAATGGAGGCGAGAGGGAAGGAGGGAGGGAGGTACGCAACCTCTCAGAGCCACTCTGGAACTCCCAGACTGGGTGTTGCCTCTTCCGCTCCCCTTACGATGATGTGATTTACGGATAGTGGGTCAAAGAGCATCGAAGAGAGATGTAAGAGCCATTGACGGATGTCTGCCAGTTTCTGGCTTTAACCGTATTGAATTCCAGGAAGAGGAATTTAAATAAATGCAAGGAAGAACTCCCCTCAGACTGAGTTGTTGGTGGGAATGAGATTCCTCCTCTGGGTGGCTACGTAACTTTGAGGACACCTGGTTCAGATCCAGAGAGGGAAGTCATGATGCCGAAGGGAGCTGTGGAGGAAAGAACCTTAGAGAGTCTAGGTATTTTTTTTTTTTTTTTTTGTCCTTTTGTCTTTTCTAGGGCCGCACCCACAGCATACAGAGGTTACCAGGCTAGGGGTCTAATCGGAGTTGTAGCTGCCGGCCTATGCCACAGCCACAGCCACGCGGGATCCGAGCTGCATTTGCCACCTACACCACAGCTCACAGCAACTAGCTTCCTTAACCCACTGAGCAAGGCCAGGGATCGAACCTGCAACCTCATGGTTCCTAGTCGGATTCGTTAACCACTGAGCCCTCTCTAAGGAACTCCGAGAGTCTAGGGTTTAAATGCTGCTTCTACTATGAGCACACTATCTGACTTGGGCTGATTATCCTTTGAGGTGTCATTTGTGGAATGGGGCAAATTATCATCACTCTTATTTTATGCGAAGGTTGTAAAGGTTAGAGGAGAACGCATATGACGAGTAAGCACTCAGCAAGTAGCAGTTATTTATTTTTCTTTCTTTCCTTTTTTTTTTTTTTTTTTTTGCTTTTTATGGCCACACCTGTGGCATATGGAAGTTCACAGCAATGCAGGATCTGAGCTGCATCTGCGACCTACACCACAGCTCACGGCAATGCCAGATCCCCAACACACTAACCAAGGCCAGGGATCAAACTCACAACCTCATGGTTCCTAGTTGGATTCATTTCCACTGCGCCACAGCGGGAACTCCAAGTAGCAGTTATTTTTAATGACAGAGTGGGACTAGCATTCAGGTTATCCGACCTCCTGACTAGCCCAGAGTTCTCTGCACTAATACTTAAAGCTTCTGTCTGGGCAAGGTAGAGGGGGAGGGATGGAAGAGATGCCTGCCTCCCCAGGGTGGTGCTGGATCTATGGTTCTGAAATAGCTTTACATCTCTTCCCTTTAGTCTTCTGCTCCCACATCCGGAGAAACTGCAAATACATTGTATTCATTAGTACAGTCTTCGGGGAAGGTAAGCCTCCTCCGTGGGGTGCTGTTTATGCAGATGTGTATTTTGCCTGTGCATATGCACGCATGTGTTTGCAGAGTGTGTGTGTGTGTGTGTGTGTGTGTGTGTGTGTGTGTGTGTACTTCTGAGTGACTTGTCTTCCACTTTGTGTATTTGAGTAGCTTGTGTTCAATGGCTGGGTTTAAAATGTTAGTGAGTCAGCTAGAAATGCCTTTCTGGTTCTGTCTGACAGAAAAGAACAACTCTGAGACTAGGAGAAGTGTGGATTCTCTAGGCGCGTCTGTGGGGGGCAGAGGACACAGAGGCAGAAAGGCGGTGCTTTGTGCAGAAAGAGCGCAGAGTCCTCAGTGGACCAGCTGAGGCCATGGTGGGAGATATCGGGGAGGTTTCCGCAGCAGAGGCACACAGCTTGGAGCTGAAGGAGTGGACTGGACCTGGAGAGACCCAGTGTTGACTTCTGGGGAATTAGACAAAGGTTCTGGCCAGTCACCTGCTGGTAGAGGCTTCTAGACGGAGGCAGCCCCTCACGGCCCTCTTTTTTCCTGCTCCAAGCTGAGCTTATAGCCGTTATGTGTGCCTCGGACCACTAAGTGGGGTATTCTAGTGCCCATGGCCATATTTCCATCGTGGGGGAAGACGTGGAGAAAACGGGACTTTTCTAAGGCTGGAGTCACAGCACGAAGCCAAAACCTTACCATGCGGAGTACGGGAAGTTGAGAACCAGCCAAACTGTGGAAGAGCTGAGTACGTGCAGGTCAGGGGTTATGTGTTTGTATCAAATGGGGGAGAGATTTGGGAAGATTTTCAGACTTTCCATTCATCCTCCTTCCAATAAGTCATTCAATCAACTTGGATTCCACCATGAGAGATGTTTATATTTCAAGGACACGCTGAAGTCCATGGACATATAAACGGTCAGCGGCACCATGGTCACATGCTTTGGTAGCATGCTATGAAGGCTCTTATACTATGAAAGTGCTTCTGAGTTCCGTGTCTCCAGTGTTCACCGTGTTCAGGGTCTATACTAGGGTTGGTATTTCTGTGTGTGCCAGAATTGTTTCCACTAGGTGTGTATATATGTATGCTATGTGTTGAAAAGATAAATGGTTTGAGGCAGTATTTGTACTAGGTTTGTCTGAAGAATATACGAGTGTGTGTGTGTGTGTGTGTGTGTGTGTGTGTGCCGGGAATGTGTGTGTGTGTGTTTTAGAGGTACGTGGTTGTGGGATACTAAATTCTGACTCTGGCTCAGGAATGTCCTATCATAGATAAGTATGTATTGTGCCTTCTTTGGAAACCATAAACACCACTGTTTACTCCCGGGAACAGGAAATTCTATTCCCTCCTGGCTGGGGATACTTTCAGGGACTTTCCGGACCCTGAGTCTCCTTGGGGACCTCTCACATCAGTTAGAAGTGGGACATTTCTTAACCTGAAATTAAGCGCTCTTTACCCTCTAAATTTCTAGCCTGGACCCAAGAAGAAGAATCATAACTCTTCCTTCAGTAAAACTATTTATCAAGAGGTAAGATCTTGGAACTCCTTCTGGATGGGGCTAGTGCCCAAAGCATAGTTCTGAAGTCGTACACTTGTGAAAAATCGTCTGTAGGGTCTCAGGGTTTTTAGGGATCTTCTAACCCAAATCTGCATTTTAAAGACAAACTGAGGTTCAAGGAGGGTCATGATCTAACCCAAGATCATATCAATACTTGGGGTTTGACTCCTACTGGGGAGATTGAGTTTTGCATTTGGGCTGACTCCTGGCTAGTTCCCCAGCTGTGTGTTTCACACACTGGACATTTCTCCTTTCCCCGGGCGTGTCTGTAGGAGGGTAGGGGATCGAGAAGGGACGATAAATGAATCCAATTGATTTTCCCAAGTTAGCAAGAAATTGGGAATGATTCCAGGAGGTAGTGATTTTCAGCTCCTGCTGGGAGGGACACTGTGCAAAGGTGACCACTGAGCCTTTGGGGCAGAATGGATTCTATCAGGCCACTGAGGGAATGGAAAGTAGGGATTCAATGTTATTGGGGGTTTATTATATATATGGTAGCCTTCCAGTGGCTCCATGTGAACTATTCCATTTAATCCTCATAGAATGCTATGAGGCAGGTATAATTATACTTCCCATTTCTATCCAGAGTATCTAAGGAATGGCGAGCACCCCACCCATCAGTCTCATATAATACCTGGGCTTCCACCTGTGGCCTGTAAAGATGCTGCCACTGGCCACAAGGGAGAGGGTGGATGGGTACCTGTTGGGATTTCTGGCACTCCAGCTGTAGCCCCACATTAAAACCAGCTGGACAGTCCAGGGTTGTAGAGGACACTGTATGGACCAAGGCAATCCAGGTGGCTCATGAAGGAGCATCATGTGGTTTAAAAGCACTAGAAAAGGAGCCAGAAGAATTGGATTCAAGCCCCTCCTATACTTCCTACTCCTTGTTGACCTTGAGTTATTTCCTTCACCCTTCCAAGCTTCCTTTTCTTATGAACAATAAATGGGGATAATAATTCACCTGGTTCAGATCCAGAGAGGGAAGTCATGATGCCGAAGGGAGCTGTGGAGGAAAGAACCTTAGAGAGTCTAGGTTTTTTTTTTTTTTTTTTGTCCTTTTGTCTTTTCTAGGGCCGCACCCACAGCATACAGAGGTTACCAGGCTAGGGGTCTAATCGGAGTTGTAGCTGCAGAATGGATTCAATGTTACTATGAGGATTTCTGAGTGGGAGGGTCTGAAGTCCTCCTTCTCTTCTGCAGGTTGGACAGAGAGCATCCAAAGCCGAAAACCCCGCTCGACTGAGCCGCAGGGAGCTGGAGAACTTCTGCATCTATTCCTAATTGCTGCAGCCGTTCCTACTTCTCTTGTCGCCCAGCTTCTGTTTTGGGGGAATCAGCACAATGGATGATACCACCTGACTCTCTGCAGAACGGCTCCTGGTCTGGAGAGGTTATGAGAGTTTGTTCATGGTGTGTACTTTGTTTTTGAAAGTGACATCTAACAGCCATTAGAAGAGCGAGGCTCTCAGAATATCCCAGCTTACAGATGGCACAAGAATGGGGAGAAATGTTGGGTCGTTTCCAAAAGACCACATGGCACATTCAGGTAGAGGTAACCAGTCTTTCAAGTGCTAAGTAAATGCAGGGTGGTGTTATTATTAGCACTAAGATTCCCTTCCTGATTTCCTAATATGTCACTCGTCTTCCCTCCTCCCTCATCAAGGATGTTTACATTTCTAGACCCTTCCCTTGCCTAGGCCCATCTTCTAAAGAGGAAGGTAAGATGATGGGCACTCAAAGGAAGAGAAACAGCCCCCTCTGTGAGGGTGATCGCCTGATAATGTGGCAACGGGGCCAGCTAGGGTGATCGCCTGATAATGTGGCAACGGGGCCAGCTTTGTCTACAGGATGATGTTCGATTCACAAAAGCACGTTATTAGAAATCTCTTGGCTTCTTCACACATTCTTGACCATTAGAAACAATGTTGAATTTAGGTTCTGAGTCCTGATGTTCCTCGTGGCACACGCTGGAGGGAGGGCTCAGGCAGCCCAGCCGTTGGGAACTAGGCACAGTGCTGGATCCTCTGAGTCTTCAGGCCAAACCCTTCCCCAAGGCTGTGGGGAGAAGGCTGAGACTCTGGCTGAGCCTGGGAAAGGGTGAACTGGAAGAGGTCCTACATAGGGACCCTAGCAGGTGATATGGCATGGAGCCCGGTTCTTCAACTGCCCCACTCTGTATTTAAGGTGCGAATTTAATACAGACCCATTTTGCTGTGTGGAGGCAGTCTAGGTTTCTTTCCTGAATTAAATCCACGTGTCTCTTCCCTGTACTATACTTGTGGGCCATCAATAAAGACCTGCGTGTTTAACTCGCACTGGAGAGGAGTCTGGCCTCCTGGTGAGCTGTGTCTCCCAGCCTCGTTCATGCTGGTACAGCAGATTCTAGGGTCCCCGGGTCTGGGGGACCACTTAGTCTTGTGGAGATAGCGACTCACTCAGGCCCCACCTGATCCCCCTTGCCCTGTGGCTGTGTGGCTGGCCAGGCTAACTTCATTCTGAAGACAGGCGCAGTCAGACCACACCCCAGAGGAAGTGTCAAGGGTTAAAACTGGAAAATATATGCAAGAGGAGGGGAAGAAGAGCTGAGGAACTTACTGGTAGCCGAGCTGCCAAGTCAAGGAATTTGGTGAGAAGAGGGAGAGGGAAATGACAGCGGTCACAGTAGTTCAGCTGAACACCAGAGATGCTGACCACAGCCTGCTGCTAGCCTTTCACATGTCCTGAGTTGCGCAGATTTTGAACTGGCCAGATTTATTTAAGGAACAGAAGAGATCCTATGGGCCCAAGGCCTTTTGGGATACTCTGTTCTGTAGCGTAATAATGTACATCATTATCATCTTATGCGTCTTTGCTGAGCTTCTGTGATAATGCCTTACAAAGGTCATTATTCAGGCAATGACCAGCCAATGAACAAAGCAGTAATGAAGTTCCTGCTGCATGTGAGGCACCGCCCTGCTCCCCTAAAGTGCCTGCTGCAGGCCGCAGGGGACCTACTGACTCCACGGACCATGCACAGGGGAGCATAATGACAGACGCATGGCCCGTAAATGGGCTGCAAAGTGCACACAAGTGCAGCACGAATGCGAATCTAGGGCAAGTGTAACTTACAGGCACAGGGACAGGGCTAAGGGAGAGGAGACATGACACTAGAGCTGCTTTGCATCCAGACCTGCATCCAGGCCTGACAACAAGGAAGGAAATCCTTTGGGAGTAAATATGGGAAACTTATACAGAAGAGGCACTTTAAACACTTAAAAATATATCAAAAGGGTGATATACACATATGATTAAAAAATAAGCTCTGCTAGTACAAAAAAAGTATGCTGTAAACCACCCGCTGACACCAACCCCAGTGGCCCTGAGGCAGCCACTGACAAGCTTTTTTTTTTTTTTGCATTTCCTTTCAGAACTTCTCTTTACATAAACATTGAGTTAGCTATTTCTTTTTTATACGATACACACTGTCCTGGACTTCGTGCTTTGCATTCGACAATGTATCTTACAGTCCATTATTTCTTAGCACATATTAGTCTTTGCTTTACTTTCTTTATCAAAGTGGCAGGTTTTGCCCGCGCACAGGTATACTTTCATGCATTGAATCAGATTCCTACTAAATGGCCATTTAGGGTTTTTCCAGTCTTTTATTAAAAAAAAATACTACTTACAGTGATTTCACCTATATCTTTGTGTCCATAAGAGGGAATGTCTGTTGACTTTGTCCTAGCAGCTCTTTAGAGAATAGTGTGGAGGTCCAGGCCCACTGCAGCAACATTTGACGAGCTTCGGCAGAGCTTTGGAGTTTGCGTCTGAGCTGTGAGGCAGTATGAGCACGCAAGGAGACGAAGGGAGCTGGGAGGTTATCTGGTGCAGGAAGTCACAGGGCAGGAGAGGAAGGGAGAGGCTCAAATCCAGGCGTCGCTGAGGCACGGGAGGAAATTCTGATGCGCTTCTGTCTACAGGAGCCCCGGGCCCTACGAGGTCCAGCAGTCTCTCCAAGCTCGCGGAGAGAGGAGGCGGCTGCTTTCCTTTTCAGGTGACATTTTCATAGGTAGGAATTTCAGAAGACTCAAGATCGTTCTGTTGTGATGGTGGCACCACCTGTGAGCCAAAAGACACACGAGGATATGTTTAATAAAACCTGGAAGGCACTGGAGTTCTCAGCCCCGAGCTGGTGAGAGAGAGAGGAAGAGGAGACGGGGCTGTGATTGGGCCATCCTGTAGAATTTGGGGTTATGTGGACTGGCCTAGGGTTGGAGCAGGCAACTATGCTGAAGCATTACGGAGAATCTCCTAATGGTGAGAACCATGAGCTAGGCTCTCTGGAAGGGAGATAAAAGACAGTTTTGTGCAGCAAATTAAGGATATTAAAAAAATGACAATAAAAGGGTTTACTCTCAAGAAGCTACAGTCTAACAATCCCTATCTCTACTCTAACTAAAGAAACAATACAAACACTTATATAAAAGTAATCCAGGAGTTCCCTCCATGGCTTGTACAGATATGCTGTTTGGTTCAGCCATCTTCTGCTTCACGTCCTGCCTCGGCTCCGATTCGACCCTTAGCCTGGGAACCTCCATGTGCCGTGGGAGTGGCCCTAAAAAGACAAAAGACAAGAAAAAAAATTGTCTGAGCAATTACAAGGAAGGAATTCTGGGGGAGATTTGAAAGCAAAAGTACAAATGGACCCAATGTTTTCAGTCAAGTGAAAGTGGAGTGGAAAACCAGCAGATAAAGATTAATTGTTTAATATTTTTCAGAAACGCCAACTACTATCTGTGTGACCTTAAGTGAAATTGATTTCATGAAGCTCAGCTTTTTTGGCTATAAAATCTGGATGACAGCACACCTGTAGAGGTGTTATAAGGATGTTTGTCAATGCACAACTTTATATGAAGTAGTTATTAATGGGAAATGCTATGCTTAAGGAACCTTTTAACACTATAATGAAACCAATGTGTTGTAGTTAATAACTCATTTACCAAAAACTTTTGATATTAAACTATTGGCTGTTTCAGGAAATTGCCATTTTGATGGATTGGCGAAGATGTAGAAATATACATGGACCATACAGTATTTGCATTTACAGACTCTCATTCTGGTCCGTATTGTGATTAATTAATATAAGATTATTAAGTTAATTAGAAATGTTCGGCCTTTGGCCACAGAGAGGTAAATTGGAAATATTTGTTTCAGGGTCTCTCTCTCGAGTGTGTCAGGAGATTGCATGGTAGGTTAACTTAAGGTCCTCTGCTATGGGAATCTAGGACTTTCAGTTAAAATGGTCTGGGTAATAGTCCCTCACTTAATGGACCTTAGGGTACAGAGAAAATTGTTCTCACCGTCTGAGGTTTCTGTATAGAGCAGTAGATTGTGTCTGAATTCTCTATCTTCCGAGGAACCGGGGTCTTTCCCTGTAACAGACAAACACACTAGGCTATCCAAAATCACCAAATGAGAGCTTTTCCAAGTTTTTCCCCTTAACCCTTGCAGAGAAGGGACACCCCACCAGATTCTGGTTTCACTTGAGGCTCGGAACCGCCTTCGTGCAGTGGAGGCAGCACCTCTGACTTCCCAGCACCTCCCTTATTTATGGTCTCAGGATGGGAGCTGAGTGGTAAGTTCCTTCATTTCAAGGGGCCCCCAGGCTGCTAAGCATGGAGAGAATCACAGTTCTTTGCCCAGGGACCTCTGGTTCTGTCCTCCTCCCCTCGCCCCCACTTTGGAGGGATTAGTCATCCAGGATATTGGATGGCTCTAGAAGGGGAAGAGAAGTTACTGATTATAAGAGCTCACCTGCAAGTCAAGGAACACTTGTGTATACACCATTTCCCCTTCATACACAAGCGAAGGTGCCGTGCCACCTGGAGTGACGAGTTCATAATCTGCTTGCCCCTCAGAGTCCAAGTCACACATCTGGTCTCTTCCATCATTGGGCTGGTGCATCTCTGTCCTATCCTCATCCTCCTCAGTCGTTCCATTGCTGTCAGAGCTGCTGTTGGAGCCATGCCTAGGCTGTTGCCTGACAGTCTCAGGGAAAGTGTCCAGCTTTTCATACCCTTGGGAGAGAGTGGTACATAGTGCAAGGTGAGCGGTGGACTCTGGAACACATTGTGCAAGGTTTGTAAAAAGTGTGCTAGCCCCGACCTCTCTCTTGCTTTGGATTCAAGCTACTCTGACTCCTACCCCAGATGAGGCCTAGAAACCTGGAGAAGAGGGGTTTTCTGCATCTTCCCTCAGGGGGCTCCATTCCACTCCCCTTTCCTCCTTTCTTGCAAGCATTCACTCATTCATTCATTTGGTAACATTTATTGAGTGTAACATGTGATGGACTTAGTAACTCTCAGCAAACAGATCTCACTCTGTTGAATAAACCATCCATGACAGGTACTCTGGGGAAACACAAAGGTGAATTAGACTTGGTAGAGAAGGAGTACTGTCTAGCTTGGGTGGTGGTGGTAGTTCCATTCAGGCATAAATCAACCAATGTGAGGCCAGCTCTGACTAGTGTCAGAGGAAAAGTATGAGGAAAGTGCAGAAACGAGAGAAGATAGATGGTTTCTGGTTGGGAAGCAGAGAATAATGCGTGAAGGTGTCAGCAGGAAGGTGGGCCTTGACATCCTGGGGTAGGATTTTGATGAGTGACAGGATATTCTTGGTGGAGGCATAGGACAATTAGAATGAGTGCCTGCTATCAACAGCTGGGTGACATCTACTGCCTTTGGGGCATATCAAGCAACCCATTTGATCTAAGTGTAGAGTAATAATGGCTCACATTTACTGAGTACCTGTCATGTGTCAGGCACTGTTTTAAATGGTTGTCATGAATAAATTCATTTAATCTGCATAAAACCCCATGAAGCATAGATAAGAATTATCCTTGTTTATGTTTTGCAGATGAGGAAACTGGAGCATGTAAAAGTTAAACATTTGCCCAAGTCAGTGGGAGGGCCAGTATTCGAATGCAGGTAGTCTGGCTCTTGATGTTCTTCACTGCTACTCAGTACTGCCCCCTATGGGCTTTGTGTAGGAAAAAAGTAGACAAAAGGTGGCCTGGCCCAATACTGAGTGATAATAGCAGTTATTACCTATTGAGTGCACACTGTGGATATTGCCTTACGCAGTTTCCACAGCAACTCTGACAGGTTGGTGTATTCATTTTGCAAATAAGGAATCTAAGACGGAATTAAGATGGTGGAGTAGAAGGACTGGTGCTCACCTTCTCTCATAAAAGCAACAAAACTAACAATAAACTTCTGAAAACTTTCAACCAAATAGACTGAAAACTATCAAAAAAGATATCCTACACCTGAAGACAAAGAGGACGCCGCATCAAGATGGTAGGAGGGGTGATTATGCGATGTAAGCAACCCTATACCCACTGGGTGAGTGACCCACAGATCGGAAAGATTTGAAGGAGAAACAGAAAGCTTTATAGGCAAGCAAAAACTAAGAGAATTTAGGACAACCAAGCCAGCTTTACAACAAATAATAAAGGAATTTCTCTAGGTGGAAAAGAGAAGGCCACAACTAGAAACAAAAATGTTTATACATATAGTAAAGGTAGGAAATCATCCACACACAAATGTGCTACCAAAATCAGAAATCATGAGAAGAGGAAGGTACAAATGCAGGACACTGGAGATGCATTTGCAATTAAGAGAGCAACAACTTAGAACAATCTTGTAAATATATAGACTCCTATATCAAAACTTCATGGTAACCACAAACCAAAAATCTACGATAGATACACTACACAAATAAGAAAAAGCAATCCAAACACAAGAGATAGTCATCAAACCACAAGAGAAGAGAAGAAGGGAAGAAAAAAGAGCAACAAAAACAAACCCCAAACAGTTAATAAAATGACAATAAGGACATACATATCAATAACTACATTAAATGTAAATGGACTAAATGTCCTAACAAAAAGACATAGACTAGTTGAATGGATGCAAAAACAAGACCAAAATATATGTTGTCTTCAAGAGATCCACTTCAGTTCTGAGGACATACACAAATTGAAAGTGAGAGGATGGAAGAAAATATGCCATGCAAACAGAAATAAGAAGAAATCTAGGGTAGCAATACTCATATCAGAGAAAATAGACCTTGAAATAAAGAATATTATAAGAGGCAAAGAAGAACATTACATAATGATCAAAGGATCAATCCAACAAGAAGATATAACAATTATAAATATATATGCTCCCAACATAGGATTGCCTCAACATATAAGGCAACTGCCATCAACCTTAGAAGGAGAAATTGAGGGTAACACAGTATTAGTGGGGGACTTTAACACCCCAACTTATAGCAATGGACAGATCATCCAAGCAAAGAATCAACAAGGAAATGCAGGCCTTAAATGAATCATTAGACCAGATGGATTTAATAGATATTTATAGAACATTCCATCCAAAAGCAGCAGAATACATATTCTTCTCAAGTGCACACAAAACATTCTCTGAGGTAGATCACATTCCGGGCCAAAATCAAGCCTCAGTAAATTTAAGAAAATTGAAATCATATCAAGCATCTTTTCCGAACACAACATTACATGACTGGATATCAACAAGAAAAAAATCTGCAAAAAAAACCCAAACACTAAACAACATGCTCTTAAACAATCAGTGGATTACTGAAGAAATCAAAGAGGAAAATAAAAAATACATAGAAGCAAATGACAGCAAAGGCACAACAATCCAAAACCTATGGGATGTAGAAGAAGCAGTTCTAAGAGGGAAGTTTATAGCAATGCTAACTAAAGAAACAAGAAAAAGCCCAAATAAACAATGCAACTTTACACCTAATGGAATGAGAGAAAGAAAAACAGACAAAACCCAAGGTTAGCTGAAGGAAAGAAATCAAAGATCAGAGCAGAAATACATGAAACAGAAACAAAGAAAACCATAGCAAAGATCAATGAAACTAAAACTGGTTCTTTGCAAAAATCAACAAAATTGAAAAATGGTTAGCCAAAATCATCAAGAAAAAAAAGACGGGACTCAAATCAATCAAATTAGAAATGAAAAAGAAGCTACAATGGACATCACAGAAATACAAAGGATCATAAGGGATTACCACATGCAACTCTATGCCATGTACAACCTAGAAGAAAAGGACAAATTTTTAGAAAAGTACAGTCTTCCAAGACTAAACCAAGATGAAATAGAAAAGATGAACGGACCAATCACAAGTACTGAAATTGAAACTGTGATTAAAAAACTTCCAACAAACAAGAGTCCAGGACCAGATGGCTTCACAGGCTCATTCTATCAAACATTTAGAGAAGAGCTAAAACCTATTGTTCTGAAACTATTTCAAAAAATTTCAGAGGAAGGAACACTTAACAATTCATTCTATGAGGCCACCATTGACCTGATACCAAAACCAGACAAAGATACCACAAAAAAAGAGGAAGCTGCAGGCCAATATCATTGATGAACATAGATGCAAAATCCTCAACAAAATGCTAGTGAATCGAATCCAGCAATACATTAAAAGGATTGTACACCATGATCAAGTGGGATTTATCCCAGGGATGCAAGGATTTTTCAATATCCCCAAATCAATCAGTGTGATATACTACATAACAAACTGAAGAATAAAACCATATGATCCTCTCAATACATGCAGAAAAAGCTTTTGACAAAATCCAACACCCATTTCTGATAAAAACCTTTCAGAAAGTGGGCATAGAGAGAACCTACCTAAACATAATAAGGGTCGTATATGACAAACCCACAGCTAACATCATTCTCAATGGTGAAAAACGGAAAGAATTCCTGCTAAGATCAAGAACAAGACATGATGTCCGATCTTGCCACTACTGTTCAACATAGTTTTGGAAGTCCTAGCTGTGACAATCAGAGAAGAAAAGAAATAACAGGAATCCAGATAGAAAGGAAGAAGTAAAACTATCACTGTTTGCAGATGCATGATACTATACATAGAAAATCCTAAAGATGCTACCAGAAAACTGTTAGAGGTCATCAATGAATATGGTAAAGTTGCAGGATATGAAAGTAATACACAGAAATTGACTGCATTTCTATATACCATCAATGAAAAATCAGAAAGAGAAATTAGGAAAACCACCCCATTTATCATTGCATCAAAAAGAATAAAATACCTAGGAATAAGCCTATGTAAAGAGACAAAAGACTTGTACTCTGAAAACTATAAAATGCTGATGAAAGAAATAAAAGACAACACAAACAGATGGAAAGATATACCATGGTCTTGGATTGGAAGAATCAGTATTGTCAAAATGATTATACTACCCAAAGCAGTCTGCAGCTTCAGTGCAATACCTATCAAATCACCAAGAACATTTTCCACAAAACTGGAACAAAATATTTTAAAGTTTGTTTGGAAGCACAAAAGACCTGGAATAACCAAAGCCATCCCAAGAAAGAAAAATGGACCTGGAGGAATCAGACGTGCTGACTTCAGACTATACTACAAAGCTACAGTAATCAAAACTGTATGGTACTGGCACAAAAACGGAAATATAGATCAGTGGAACAGGATAGAAAGTCCAGAATTAAACCCATGCACTTAAAGTCAACTAATTTATGACAAAGGAGGCAAGAATATACAGTGGAGAATACTGTCCTTTCCTTAAGTGGTGCTGGGAAAACTGGACAGCTATATGTAAAAGAATGAAATTAGAATAGTTCCTAACATCATACACAAAAATAAACTCAAAATGGATTAAAGACCTAAATATAAGACCAGACACTATGAAACTCTTAGAGGAAAACATAGGCTGAACACTCTGACATAAACCACAGCAAAATCTTCTCAGATCCACCTCCTAGAGTAATGACAATAAAATAAAAAATAAAAAAATTGGACCTAATTAAACTTAAAAGTTTTTGCACAGCAAAGGAAACACTAAACAAAATGAAAAGGCAACCCACAGAATGGGAAAAAATATTTGCAAATGAAGTGACTGACAAGGGATTAATCTCCAAAATATATAAAAACCTCTTGTAGCTCAATACCAAGCAAACAACACCATCAAAAAATGCATAGAGGAGTTCCCGTCGTGGCTCAGTGGTTAACAGATCCAACTAGGAACTATGAGGTTGCGGGTTCGATCCCTGGCCTCGCTCAGTGAGTTAAGTATCCGGTATTGCCCTGAGCTGTGGTGCAGGTTGCAGACACAGCTTGGATCCTACGTTGCTGTGGCTGTGGTGCAGGCTGGCAGCTACAGCTCCGTTAGACCCCTAGCCTGGGAACCTCCACATGCCACAAGTGCGGCCCTAGAAAAGGCAAAAAGATGATTAAAAAAAAAAAAGGATAGAAGATCTAAACACATAGTTCTCCAAAGAAGACATACAGATGGTCGAAAAACACATGAAAAGATGTTCTACATCACTAATTATTAGAGAAATGGAAATCAAAACTACTATGAGGTACCACTTTACACCAGGCAGAATGACCATCATCAAAAAGTCTACAAACAATAAATGCTGGAGAGGGTGTGTAGAAAAGGGAACCCTCTTACACTGTTGGTGGGAATGTAAATTGGTGCAACCACCATGGAAAACAGTATGGAGATTCCTCAAAAAACTAAAAATAGAATTACCATTTTATCCAGCAGTCCTGTCCCTGGGCATCTACTCAGAGAAAACCATGACTGGAAAAGATACATGTACTCCAGTGTTCATTGCAGCACTGTATATAATAGTCAAGACATGGGAGCAACTTAAATGTCCATTGGCAGAGGAGTGGATAAAGAAGATGTGGTACATGAATATTACTCAGCCATCAAAAGGAAAGACATAATGGCATTTGCAGCAACACGGATGGATCTAGAAATTATCATGCTAAGTGAAGTTAGTGAGACAGAAACATCATATGTTATCACTTTTATGTGGAATCTAAAAAAAGGATATATGATCTTCTTTGCGGAACAGATAATAACTCGCAGACTTTGAAAAGCTTACAGTTACCAAAAGACAGGTTGGGGAAGGAAGGGATGGGCTGAGGGTTTAGGGTGGAAATGCTGTAAAATTGGTGGTGACAATCATTGTACAGCTATAAATATAATAAAATTCATTGAGTTAAAAGCCAAAAAAAAAAAAAGGTAAAGAAATGAAGACTTAGAGACTGAATTGCCCAAGATGACTAAAAAGGAGGAGAGCTAGGATCAGGATGCAAGATCGTCTGGCTTCAGAACTCATACACCTAGCTTGTCTGCCACAAGGAACTATCAATGAGCTTAGAGCAGTCAGAATTAAGCTTTGCAAAAGGGGAGCAGAAGAGATAGAAAGGAGAAACTCTGGAGAAGGACTAGCCAGTTAGGAAATTATTATAATATTTTAGGGAAAAGTTTCAAGGAGTGGGAAAGTCTGCTAATGAGGACTTATTAAATAAATTAAGGTACACCTGTAGAGTGGAATAAATGGGAGTCAGTCTTAATCTACATGTAATATTGCTAGGACAAACTGTTAAAAACTCAGAATCACTGAAAAAGAATGGATATATATATATATAAAAGAATGGATATATATAAAAAGGATGGATATATATATATGTATATATATATATGGATATACACACACACACACACACACACACACACACATATATATATATATATACATATACATATGATTCACTTTGCTGTACACCTGAAACTAACACAACACTGTAAGTCAACTATACTTGAATAAAATTTATTAAAAAAAAGCAGATTCAGAAAAATGTTATAGATTGCTTCCATATTTGTAATCAAAGGAAGAATATATGGCTTGTAAATGCATTAAAATGTCGTGAAAGGATTTAGACATACATATATTGTAAAAATGGAGGTCTTTCCAGGGAGAAACCTGGATTTGGGGATTTAGAAGGAGATTTATTTTTAATTTACACCGTGTAAATATATGACTTTTCAATGAAAAAAAAAAAAAAAGAACCCATTCAATAAAACAAACCAAAAATTGGTGACAGCATGAACCCAGGCAGTGTCAGAGTCTCTAGAGAAGAGGAAACGGAGAGAAATAGTGGAGGAATGTAAGAGTTTGAGGGGCCAGAGTCTGAGGATTCCTTAGAACTCCGGAGCTCCAGAGTTCAAGGTGGTAATGTAGGCCACTGAGATTGGGGAGTGGGAGAGTAAGGTGCAGGCATCTCAGCTCTCCATCCCAGCGCTCATCAGAACAGTTCCATTTTAACATGCATTGGGCTGTTGCAGTGTTGCTTAATAGAATGTGTGAAGAAAGCATCCTTTGGCTTTTTAAAAATTGGAAACTGCTGCCTCAGTCATACTCTTGGGTGGTAGGTGTCTACATAGTCTTACGGGTTTTAACTTCAATCAAGCTTGACTGTTGCTTCTGTCATGGATTTTCTATTCCATCTGGTCTTTGTGTCTCCATTCTTGGAGTGGAGACAATAGTTCCATCCTCATTAGGGACCACATCCAAGTGATGACACTCTGAGGACTCCCAGAGACCATAGAAGACAGACTATTTCTCCTAGCGCTGGCTACCCTCTTTCAGCAATCCATCCTGGTCGTAGCTTTTGTTCTCCAAACCACCTTTCTTGAGCATGCTGCTTCTCAAACTTTAACAAGCATCTGATTCGACCTATAGATCTTGTTAACAGGGCGATTTGTGTTCAGTATTCTAAAATCTGCACTTCTAACAAGCTCTTGGGGGATACCCATGTTGCTGGTCACACAGGCGATCACGCTTTGACTGGCCACGCTCTGGAGCTTACATTTGGCCCGGGGACCCCATAGCCATTGGTGTCATTGGCGATATATTACCTGGTGGGTCAGCTGAGGCCTCAACTTGACTGGAACTGGAGGCTGGGGCTGAATCTGAGAAAACAAGTTAGAGAAGTTTATCAATGGGGCTGCGGGAGAAGAGAGTCTCTGATTTTGTGGGGGTCAAAGGAGAGGAGGAGAGATTTCTGAGGACATAGGGAAAAGGCTTTAGAGAGGAGGGTGAACCCTGGCGTGAGTACAAGCCCATGAGAAAGAATGAGCGGAGTCTAGGGTGATCTTCAGCTGAGGAGAAGCCCATCTCTCTGGAAGGGAGAGGTCTGATCCTTCTGTGGTACCCACTCATCAGACCGCTTTCCTGGCTCACAGTAATTCTTCCAGCGGCCGTATGTGTTCTAACCAGTCAGTTCTTGCTGGACACTCTTCCATTCCCATGTCAACAATGACATTCTAGAAGGTGCTGTCAATCACAAAAGCTCATCCCCTTCCCCACTGTGATTAGGCCAAGCAGTGGTCACGTGACCTAAAACCAGGCCAATCAGAGATATTTCTGAGATTCTTCAAACTGCATTTGGAGGGAATATCTTTTTCCCTTTGCTGGTGTCAGAACTATTGGTATGTGTGAGGCTGAAGCAACCAGTTGCCTTTTGTTTGTTTGTTTGTTTTTGTCTTTTTGCCTTTTCTGGGGCTGCACTCACGGCATATGGAGGTTCCCAGGCTAGGGGTCTAATTGGAGCTGTAGCTGCCGGCCTTCGCCACAGCCACAGCAATGCGGGATCTGAGCCGTGTCTGCAGCCTACACCACAGCTCATGGCAGTGCCGGTTTGTTAACCCACTGAGCAAGGCCAGGGATCGAACCCACAACCTCATGGTTCCTAGTCGGATTCATTAACCACTGAGCCGCGACGGGAACTCCATGTGTTTTGAATACTTCACTCCCACCCCTGCCCTTCTGCTGGTTGTGGTGAGAGAATTAAGCTGGCTTAAAAGGAGAAATGGGAATGATTGATGGAGAGGTCTGGTGACTCTGGAGTTTCTAGGGACACTTGTTCCTAGGCCAGCTCCTTCCCTTCCTTCGCCATAGATCGATTATGTTGAGTCTGCAAATAATAATCACTCCCCTTGCACTTCTCCCCACCCTTTTTTTGTCTAAGCTGATTTGAGTGGGGTTTCCATTATTTGGAACTGAAGAGTCCCAGGAGTTCCCACTGTGGCACAGCAGAAACAGACCCAACTAGTATTCATGAGGAGGCAGGTTCGATCCCTGGCCTTGCTCAGTGGGTTAAGGATCCGGCGTTGCCGTGAGCTGTGGTGTAGGTCGCAGACGCGGCTCGGATCCCGCGTTGCTGTGGCTGTGGCGAAGGCTGGCAGCTACAGCTCCTGTTAGACCCCTAGCCTGGGAACCTCCATATGCCGCGGGTGCGGCCCTAAAAAAAAATAAATAAAAAAAAAAATAAAAGAGTCCCAGCTAAGACCCTCCCTCCATCACTCTGAGAAGAAATGAGGTCTTGGGAGAGAAGGGGTGGGGGGGTTATGAGGGGACGAGGGAGTCCCCAAGGTCCCAGGGAAATGGCCTCGTGCTGGCAGGTGTCACTGATGTCAGAAACTCACATCGTCCTTTCTTCTTCCATAAGCACCAGCCAGGGATCCCAAAGAAGAGAAGGGGGAAAACTGTCGTGGAGAGCCAAACCCAGAGCTTTGTGTTTCTTCTCTCAGGACCTGTGAAGAGGAAAAGAGTGATATTAATATAAATAATAAGTGAGTCGGAGCAAACAATGGACAAAACATAGTGCCCATCTTACCTGCCTCTTAAAAGCCCATGCTATTGCAGCATAGTCCTTTTCATTCGTTAATTCTACAGCTATCTATCTATCTGTCTGTCTGTCTGTCTGTCTGTCTGTCTGTCTGTCTATCTATCTATCTATCTATCTGTCTATCTGTCTATCTGTCTGTCTGTCTATCTGTCTATCTGTCTATCTATCTTTCTAGGGCCGCACGAGCGGCATATGGAGGTTCCCAGGTTCCCAGGTCAAATCGGAGCTGTAGCTGCCAGCTTACGCCACAGCCATAGCAGCGCAGGATCCGATCCATGGCTGTGACCTACAGCCCAGCTCACAGCAATGCCGGATCCTTAACCCACTGAGTGAGGGCAGGGATTGAACGTTCGTCCTCATGGATGCTAGCCAGATTCGTTTCTGCTGAGCCACGACGGGAACTCCCTACAGCTATTTATTGAGCAGTCATATTCTAGGCAAGAAATTATAGCAGGAAGGCAGACACTGGCCCTGGGTAGAGAGATTCACTGTGTGCCCGGGGTCACAGAGTTTTAAGTACTTGAGTTGGGATTTGAATGCAGGCTGCCAGATCCTAAAACACTCTTAGCCACCACACGACCCTGCCCCTTCTATAAATGGCATAAGGGGAGTCCTAGGCTCAAGGCAGTGAGTGCAGATTCCTATGGATCAGGGCTCTAAATCCATTTGCCAGGCACAGCCTGACCCAGTATTGTCACTTCTTGGGTAGATGTTCCTTTTTTTCTGCTTCCCTCTAAGAAAAAGCAGAGCACAGAATTCAGAGTCCCAATCCTGCTTTTGCTGATTGACCTTAGTTAGTGGTTAGTGGTTAGTGCGACAGAGGCATTAAATTGTCTATTTAATTTAAATTAATTAAAATCTAAATTTAAAAATGACTGCTCACTGAAAAACTGACAAGTCTATTTGGAACAATTTTGATAGAAACATATTTTTTTCAAATGTAAATTTTATGAAATCTAAACACAGATCAAGAACTGCCCATGGAAATTTAGCACCTGAATTGAGATGTGCTGTAAATATAAAGTACCTACTAGATTTCAAAAACCTAGTTCACACTGAAATGTAAATTATCTCATGAATAATTCTTTGTACTGAATACATGTTCAAATGATGATATTTTGGAAATACTGGGTTAAATAAAATGTATCATTGGATTTCCTGTCGTGGCTCAGTGGTTGACGAACCCGACTTGCCCCCATGAGGATGTGGGTTCGGTCCCTGGCCTTGCTCAGTGGGTTAAGGATCCAGTGAACTGTGGTGTAGGCTGCAGATGTGGCTTGGATCCCACGTTGCTGTGGCTGTGGCGTAAGCCGGCAGCTGCAGCTCTGATTCGACCCCTAGCCTGGGAACCTCCATATGTTGTGGGTGTGGCCCTGAATAGGCAAAAGACAAAAAAAAAAAAAAGGTATCATTAATTTTACCTGCTTCTTTTTGCTTTTTCTAATGTGACTATTACAAACTTAAATTACGTATGTGGCTTCCATTATCTTTCTATTGAAATGTGCTGCTGCTCTGAGAGACTCTCGCTCACCCTCCCTCCCAGCACTTCATAAAGAACCTCTCAGAATATAACTCTTGGTTCCGAGAACCAAAGGATCCAAGGTCTGGCTGAATAGAGACAGAGAGCAACCTGGACAGATGTTCCCAGGAAGAAATTGCCAGGAGTTGTTGCTGACAGGGTTGCTGGCTGTGCACGTGAAGTTGGGGTGTTTTTCTCCACTTCTCCAGGAGACACTAAGGTGAGGTCCCTCTTGGGACCCGACAGCTCCTTTCTGCAGGGGTGTCCATCTGTATGTCACGTTGTGTCCACTGTCCTCCACTGAGCATGTCAGGTTGACCCTGCAGATGCCGTCCTCAGTGTGCCCGAGGCTCCAGGTGACTTTTGGCTGCTTCAGCCTTCCTGTGTGAGGAGAGAGGCAGACCAGATGTGGAGTCAGGCAGTCCCCACGCCAGCACTCGTTCAAAATATATTCATGCAATTGTGCGTCAACACTGCCTTAGGGCTGGGAAGGTCCTCCAGGAACGCGCCCGACCCTTCCCCGGGTAGCTGTGAAATCTGACTCATCATTTTACTCGTCTTTGGTCCTTTGCTGCTCAGCTGTGAAATAAAGGAATTAATTTGAAAGATGAAAAAAGGAAGATACCACATTGTTGTATATAGTAGACTCTACACTTCAGAACAAGCAAACCAAGCAACACACATAAGTACAAAGCTTTCACATGCCCTCCAAGGCTTCCATGTTGAGGTCCCATCATCTGATTTGTTTACTTACATGAGATAAGGAATACGGAGAGGTGAGCAAAGCACTGTGAGGGTAAGTAATCAAAAAAGGTTAGCAATTTTAAAAGCAAAGTAAGACTAACACAGTTTATTTCCAATTTCTTATTATTTTCACTTCCTTTTCTTCCTGGTTCTTTGACATTGGAGTCACAGGGGGCAATAGCTGTGAACTAGCTGACTTGCATATTTTAACAGGACTATGGCTGGTGATTCTTTTCACAAGCCCAGGCCAGGTATAGGCTGACCATGTCTGAATGGTACAGGTGAAGGAACTGGCAAATACACATTAAACAAACCATTGATGAGTTCCCTTCGTGGCTCAGCGGCTAACGAACCCAACTAGGATCCATGAGGATGCGAGTTCAATCCCTGGCCTCGCTCAGTGGGTTAAGGATCTGGTGTTGCTGCGAGCTGTGGTGTAGGTCGCAGACACGGCTTGGATCCCGAGTTGCTGTGGCTGTGGTGTGGGCCAGCAGCTGCAGCTCTGATTCAACCCCTAGCCTGGGAACCTCCATATGCTGCGGGTGTGGCCCTAAAATAGCACACACAAAAAAACCCCCCAAAACTCCCCAAAACCATCCAGCCAAGCCCCTGTGAAGCCCGGGGCTGAGGAGGAAGACTGTGATTTCTGTCGCTCACACTTAAGGAGGCCGAGTAGCCTTTCAAGGTCTTGGAGATCACAGGATTTTTAAGGCTTTCCTCCTCGATCTTCTATGATTTTACTGCAGCCAGCTTTGCCCTTGTGCAAAATGATAATGTTCTATAAGAATACAGGTTGAAAGGTTTCTGGTCCCAGTTGATAAACAATTCGGGAGGAAGGGCAGGTACTGAAAGCCTAACTGGAAGCCTGGAAGAAAGGGGCCCAGGCCAGATTTTGCCACGCTGCTGGTTGTACTGTCCTCCCTTGAACGGATTGGTTTGAACCCAGCAGCTGTCCTAGTGGCCCGAGGCATTTTGTAGGAGGAGGTAGGTGGGATAGGCAGCCAAGAGGAAAAACCTTTTCGGGAAAGGAATTGAGTGATGGGCTCTCTACTCAGACACTCACGGTAGATGAGCAAGTTGAAAAGTTTCGTGATGACCACTCTGGTGTCTGAGCACACACAGGCATGGTAGGGGCCGGCGTCCTCCATCCTCAGCTGGCCGATCTTTAGGGAGTGGTCCTGGCTGGAGACCCACACCGTGTTCTTACTGGGATCCTTGAACTTAATGAGCGGGTCGGCCGTTGCTGCTTCTCTCCGCTTTTTGCCGATGATAGACGTGTTAAATATCCAGATCACGTTCTCTATGCGCTGACTCTCTGGGGGGGCCAGGGCCAGGGTGACGGACTCCCCCAGGACCCCCACCACTGTCTCCCCTGTTGGTCCTCCGCTGGAGGCTCCTGGACCTGCAGTCAGAGATAAGGCATTGCAGCTTCGGCCACTGGCCCCACTCCCTTGACCCCCAGCCTGCCTGCAGGGGCCCGTAGCCCCACAGACCCTCCTGCCAAGGGCCCTTTTCCCTTTCTCTGATGAGAAGTCTCTGCTACTTTCCCGTGACCACTTGTCATGCGCAGGTGTGCACCTGGCGTTGCCTGTTGCATACCCAGGCCTGCGCTTCCCTCTCTGCTCTTCTGAGGAGACCCTAGGAGGTGCCCCCATCCAAGCAAAGAGCAATGTGGATTTCTGCACCCATACTCTCTTTCCCGCCCTTGCTCCATCCTTAGAGTTTCGCAGTGCTCTGGGAAGCCCCAAGTCCTCTGCCCGTCTCTCAGCCGCTTGAGGGTGGAGAACAAGGGGTCTTCAGGCCTGGTCTCTTACCTCCCCACCTCATCTGGGTCCTGGCAGAATCCTGGGGTCTAGACTCTATAGCTGCTTAAACTGGTTCTGGAACCCCGTGGAGGGTTTAAGTGGAGCCGGTTACCCGTGCAGAACTGCCAGGCGTGGACAGGGCGGGAGCTGCTCCGGCTGACCGGGTTCTCGGCCGTGCAGATGTAGGGCAGGTCTGGGTCACAGGGCAACCAGGAGATGGTGAGAGTAGAGCCACCCAAGGATTCGGAAGCATGGGGACCCCTCGATGTCCAGTGGTACCGAATCTCCTCCCCTGCCCCCTCCACGGAGCATAGCAGGGTGATGTTACAGGAGGCGTTCTCTGACGTGTTCACGGACTTCACGGTGACTTGGGGCTCCTGCAGCTGTTCTGCGGGGACAGTGACAATGGAAAGACTATTCAGGCCTCTTCTCCAGCAGGAAAGGGCTAAGAGAAAAAGGTGGTGAGGAGTTCCCGTTGTGGCTCAGCATGAACGAACCCAGCTAGGATCCATGAGGACTCAGGTTTGATCCCTGGCCCCACTCAGTGGGTTAAGGGTCTTGCATCGCCACGAACTGCAGTGTAGGTCACAGATGAGGCTTGGATGCCACATTGCTATGCGTGTGGTGTAGGGTGGCAGCTGTAGCTCCGATTCGACCTCTAACCTGGGAATTTCCCTATGCTGCAGGTGCAACCCTAAAAAAAAGAGGAAAAAAAAAGGTGATGATGGCAGAGGTACTGGAGGCAGAAGAAAGAGGCTAGCATTATCTGTTCCAGTGGGAAGTTTGTGTTTTTTCCTCTTTGTTTCCCACTGCTGGCTCGGTTGAGTGCTCTCCTCTGTGCTTCCATAGTATGCTTTACAGGTGTCATCGGCATGACTCAGCCTACCAGCAGTCTGATTACTTCTCTCTCTCCTCCACCAGTCTGTGAACTGCTTGAGGACGGGCCAACGCCTATGTTTAAACATCTAACACCTGACTGGCCCATGAAAAATACTCATGAATGTTTGGTAAATATATGGATGAATGAGCCAGCTCCAAACACTGGGGAGTTGGAAGCTCTGCTCTAGAATTTGAGTTGCCCCTGCCTTTCGTTCTAAATTTAGGAACCACCGTGCTTCCAGACTTTCTTCCTGGTCCTCTCCTTCCCTTTTGTTCCATCTTCTCTGATCACAGGGAGGGTGTGTGTGTGTGTGTGTGTGTGTGTGTGTGTATAAGTTCACTTTCTTACTTTCTTTTTTGAATAGGCAGTACATATATAAAATTGAAATTGCAAAGATGCAAAACACACACACACACACACACACGCACACCCCAAACAAGTTTTCTTTCTTCCAGCCACCTATTTCCTTTCCCCAGGAGTTATTGTTTCTGGAGGCAAGTAATATTTTAAATTCCTTATTGCTGTTTCCAGAGATCTTTTCATTATAGACACGTATTTGATAACATACTATACATATTGTCCTAAACCTTTTAAAAAAACTTAATATCTTGGAAATTTTGTATGTCAGTACACATTCATTCCATTTCTGTTAGTTGCATATCACTCCATTTCCTTAATATGCACAGAGCACCCTACACATCAAAAAGTCAAATGAGAGCTCCCATTGTGGCTCAGTGGTAAAGAACCAGCTAAGGAAGAAGAAACCATAATTAGAATATTTGGAAAATTCTCACCTGTACCTGTACTTGCAGAAAGTGAGAATTTATGTCTGGAGAGAACACTGAGGCTGTGGATAGACAAGTTTGGCTGAAAAGATTATGGTGTGATTCATGGATCCAATCAACCATTTCAGCAGAAATTTTGCCAGCTAAGACTGGAAGGACACAGATGGAACAAAATGAAGGAAGGCTATAAGATTCTGGGGATTTTTCTTCTTTATGGCTGCACCCGCGGCATATGGAAATTCCTAGCCTAGGGACTGAATTGGAGCTGCAGGCACGACGATACCAGATCCTTAACCCACAGAGCAAGGCCAGGGTTCGAACTTGCATCCTCGTGAAGACTATGTCAGGTTCTTAAGCTACTGAGCCACTTGTGGGAACTCCCAGCTTTGGCGAATTTTACGGGACCAGCCAACAGAAGTATTCAGTCAAGACCATGCCTTAGACTTCAAAAAAAAGAGAGAAAAAAATGACCCCCAGGGCAGTTCAGAGGTCAACAGAGCTGCCAATGGCACCGTGGGCCTTGAAAGCACAGGCCCAGGGGGTGTTGGTGGGGTGGTTTCCTCTTTGGTTCCAGGGTGCGGGGCTGCCACTCAGCGCCAAGGAAGTGGGCCCAAAGGAGAGATCCCACAGCCAAAGAGGATTATTCTCAAACCTTGACATCTAATGGATTTTGCCCTCATAGGTTTTAGATTTGCTAGGGACCTGTGACCCCTTTCTCCTTTCCGATTTCTCCCTTTGGGGATGCAGATGTCTGTGTTATAAGCCTGTCCCATCTTGGAAGCAGATAACTTGTCTGGTTTCACAGGTTCACAACTGATGAGGAATTTTGCCTCCGGATGATTTATACCTCACGTCTCACTCATACATGATTTAGACACCATTTAAATAAGATTTTGGACTTAGTGATGGAAGAGTTTGGGGACTGTTCAGATGAGGTGAATGCATTTTGCGTGGGAGAAGGACATGAGCTTTGGGGGGCCCAGAGGACAGAGTGTTGCTGAATCAAAATGCGTATTTTGTTTGTTTGTTTTTGCTTTTTACAGCCGTACCTGCGGCATATGTAGGTTCCCAGTCTAGGAGTGGAATCGGAGCTTCAGCTATCAGCCTATATACCACAGCAATGCAGGATCCGAGCCGCATCTGGGACCTGTGCTACAGCTCACGGCAACGCCAGATCCTTAACCCACTGAGCGAGGCCAGGGATCCAACCTGCATCCTCATGGATACCAGTTGGTTTCGTTACTGCTGAGTCACAACGGGAACTTCCAAAATTCGTGTGTTGAAGTCATAATCCCTAGTACCTCAGAATGTGACTGTCTTTGGAGATAGAGCCTTTAAAGAGATAATTAAATTAAAATGGGGTTGTTGGTGTGGGCCTGAATCCGATACGACCCGTGTCCTTATGAAAAGAGGAGAGTACGAAGTTCTTGCCATGGTGCAGCAGGATTGGCAGCATCTCTGCAGCACCAGGATGCAGGTTCAATTCCTGGCCCGGCACAGCGGGTTAAGGATCCGGTGTTGCCACAGCTGCAGTGCAGGTCACAACTGCAGCTGGGATCTGATCCCTGGCCCAATAACTCCATATGCCATGGGGTGGCCAAAAAAGGGAAGAAAAAAAAAAAAAAAGAGGAGAGTAAGACACAGACAACACAGAGGGACGGCCATATGAGGACATGTCAAGAAGATGGCCATCTGCAAGCCAAGTAACGAAGCCTCAGGAGAAATCAGACTTGTCGACATCTTGACCTTGGACTTCCACCCCGTAGAATTGTAAGAAAATAAATTTCTGTTGTTTAAGCCGCCCAGTCTGAGATAATTTCTTATGGCAGCCCTGGCAAACTCATAGAGATGGGTAAAGGATGTTAACCAAGAACTGCAGCAAAGAGAATACAAATGACTCTTAAACACACTTGGACTGCTTTTCACTCATGGCATCTATATTTATGGAATTGGGTGAAAATGACCAATGGGATGATTCCCTTTGTCCGAGAGAGAGAGAGAGAGAGAGAGACAGAGAGAGAGAGAGAGAGAGAGAGAGAGAGAGAGAGAGAGAGAGAGAGAGAGAGAAAGCCCTTACTTTTAAAAATAAATGGTCAAAACCCACAGATGCTCCCTGGAACTCACCATAGATGTGCAGGATGAATTCCTCACTTATGGTGACTTCAGAATCCTTTTGGTTTATTTGGGCTTTGTAGGATCCTGCATCTTTCCAAGTCAGCTTGTTGATAGATAAGGAGTTGTTCTGGGTGATGTTTATTCGGCCCTGGTATCTTCTGTCCATAATGATGATGACCTTGGATCCTGGGGTTACTAAAGCAAGAGCATTTTGGGGGCCATTCCAGGCGATGTGCTCAATTTCCATGTTGACTGAAATGTTCAGGGGGAGAATCACCAAACCCCCTAGAAGCCCTCTCACCACTGTTGGGGCGGAGTGAGAGGCTCCTAGCCCTGCAGAGACAGGAGAGGGACTTGGAGCAGCAGCTGGAGTTCTCAAGCCAGTCTTTATTCATTTGTTCATTCAATCAACACATATTGGTAATAATTTCTAGATGAAAAATAAAATGAGATTTTGGCCTGCCTCTCTCTAGGTCCATTGTCTAGCACTAATTGTCTCACTAATTGCATTCACTCATTCATTCACTTACCAAACATTCTCTCCATGAATGTAGCTATAATAATCAGTAAAATAGACTTTTTTGGGGTTCTGTTCCAACAAGGAAATTCTCATTGTCATTTTGGATGAATTTCTGAATTTCTCTGAGAATTGAGTTACTCATCTATAAGACAGAAATATTCCCACGTGTACCATCTTTCTCCAGGGATATTGTAGAGATTAAATAAAAACAGGTTACTATAAATGATAGTGAACTAATGAAGTAAAAAAAGGGGCCTCTTTCAAAAAATAAGACTGATTGATGGATAGAAACCCAGAAGTTGCTAGGTCTTGGCTGGGCACATATGAATGTGTTTTCACTGATTAAACATGGGAGGAGCAGGATGTGCTCCCACAGGTCAGAGAGTATTGCTACATAGCTCCCTGTGCAGTGACAGGAGTCCCAGGTATGAGTCATTATATATAAATTTGTGTTTTTTTTGCTTTTTTTAGGGCTGCGCCTGCAGCATATGGAGGTTCCCAGGCTAGGGGTCTACACAGAGCTATAGGTGCTGGCCCACGCCACAGCCACAGAAACGCAGGATTCGAGCCGTGTCTGCGACCTACACCATAGCTCACGGCAATGCCGGATCCTTAACCCACTGAGCAAGGCCAGGGATCGAACCCGCAACCTCATGGTTCCTAGTCAGATTCGAGCAAGGATCTCATTGCTTATCCACTCCAAAAGCAATAGTTTGCATCTACTGACCCCCGACTCCCAGTCCATTCCACTCCCTCCCCCTCCCCCTCGGCAACCACAAGTCTGTTGTCCAAGTCCATGAGTTTGCTTCTTTGCTGTAGAAAGGTTCATTTGTGGCATATATTAGTTTCCAGCAGCTATAAGTGATATGCTTCCTGGGTTTTTACAGCGAGCAAAGATGAGACAGAAACTAACAAAGAGGTCAGACTGAAATTCAGCTTGGAGTCTAGGCTCCTTCTACTCCCATACATGCATCTAGGAGTTTTTCTAGAGTTCTCCTCACTGACCCCCACCCCTCACCCCACCCCCAATGCTATCGTCCCTGAACCCCTGGCAGGGAAGTAGGTTGCCGAGGGACAGTAGCGGCCAGCATCCCGGGTGGTTGAGGTCCTCCCTTGGGAGCTGGCTCAGCTCTGCCCACTGGAGAAGGGTGGCCCAGGCCATGCCCCTGAGGAGCGTTTCTCAGGAACTAGCGGGGCTTGGGTCTTGAGGGGGAGGTAGGATGTTGGGGAGAAAGGACATTCAGAGAGAAGCCACCTAACCTAGGGCCACCAGACCATCGCCACACCCCCAAGGAAGATCCGTAGTCCAGGATAGGTGATAAACGAGGCCGGATGTGGTACGAAGCTCCAGCACTTCTGTCCCTCTTTAGGAAACTGATAGGTGGCTTCTTATCGGGAGAAGTTTCCTGTATCTCTCCGTGGGTTTTAGCCACACTGTATAAGGAACAAACTCATCACTCAGCATTTCTGCTGCGAGCCACACGGGAAGTCCATCACTCAACATTTCTTAGCAGGAAAATGTGAGGTGGGGGCAGAGCAACACAGGCTGTGCTCTGCATTACTCGAGACAGGGGCTAGAATGTCACCTCCTCATGGTGTGTGACTATGCACACTTGCGCACACGCACGCGCGCACACACACACACACGCGCACACACACACTCGCGCACACACACACACACAGCTCAGAGTAAGGTGGAACCTGCAGAATAATTACCAAAAGGATTTTTTCCTGCTTTTAACACCCAGAAGCCCCAGCAGAAAGGTGACCAGCCTCTGAGGAACACCAGTAGCTGGTGGCGGTGGCCATAGAGTGGACTTACCCATGAGCAGGAAGAGGAGAGGGATCCAAAGAAAGGGAGAGCATATGTGTGGCTGACTCTTCGGTGGCTTACTGGAGAAAGCTCGTAGAACCCTGCCTTGTGTATGCCTCTTTGGGCTCGCCATGATGATCGACTTTCAGATTGCAGGCTGAAGGAGGAAGCAGTTACCACAGCTTCCGCAACTGTGTATTTGTGTGCGTGTGTGTGCATGTGTGTGTGTGTGTGTGTGTGTCCCTCCCAGGGAGAGTTGTTTACACACGGCACCACAGACTCCTCCCACACGCTGAGGCTGAGGAAGAGGCTTCGTGTCCATTAATAACCTTCACGGGATTTGCAAACCGATATCAGACGTCGCTTGCGTCAGCCTCAGGAGACTAGGGTTCTAGACTTGGTTCGGAAGATGCCCCTTAAAGATCTCTGCCTCCTGGTGTTCATGCCTGGTGTAATCATCTCCTCTTGACCGTGGGATGAATTTAGTGACTTGCTTCTAGTGCGTAGAATGGGTAGAGGGGTGGGACGTCACTTCGTTTTGTTTGTTTTTTTTTGCTTTTTAGGGCCGCACCCGTGGCATAAGGAGGTTCCCAGGCTAGGGGTCTAACAGGAGTTACAACCGTCACCTACGCCACAGCCACAGCAACGCCGGATCTGAGCCTCACCTGCGACCTACACCACAGCTCGTGGCAACACCAGATCCTTAACCCACTGAGCAAGGCCAGGGATCGAACCTGCAACCTCATGGTTCCTACCTGGATTTGTTTCCCCCGCCCCACAATGGGAACTCCGGGAGGTCACTTCTGAGATGAAATTCCAAAAAGGCTGTGGTTTCCATCTTGGGCTCTTTCTCTCCACACTCTCTTTATACCCTCACCCCTCCCTGAGCTCATGTGAGGAGACAAGCATTATTTAAAAATTTTTTTATTCTAGTCGATTTAAAATGTTCTGTCAATTTCTGCTGTACAGCAAAGTTATACACATATATACCTTCTTTTTTTCACATTATCCTCTGTCACGTTCCCTCACAAGTGACTGGCTGTAGTTCCCTGTGCTGTACAGTAGGACCTCATTGCGTATCCAATCCAAATGCAACAGTTTGCACCTACTAATCCCAAATTCCCAGTTCATCCCACTCCTGTCCCTTCCCCTTTTGGCGACCACAATCTGCCCTCCAGGTCCATGAGTTCGTTTGTGCCATGTATTAGATTCCAGATATAAGTGATATCATATGGCATTTGTCTTTCTTTTTCTGACTTCACTTAGTATGAGAGTGTCTAGTTCCATCCACGTTGCTGCAAATGGCATTATTTTTTTCTTTTTTATGGCTGAGTAGTGAGCTGCAGGGCCAAACGATAAGGAAGGCCTCCACCAGTACCTAGCATGGAACCGATGTCTCTGGTCAACAGCCAACGAGAGCCTGAGACCTGCCAAGAATCAGAAGAAGGAAATTGGAGGTGGATCCCCCTCCAGGCAGGCCTTGCGATGACTGCAGCCCTGCCTGACACCTTGACTATAGCTGGTGAGGGACCCTGAGCCAGAGGCACCCAGCGAAGCTGTGCCTCTGAGTCCTGAGCCACGGAAACTGTGAGATAGTAAATGCTTATTGTTTTAAGTTGCTAAGTTTTGTAATTTGTTACACATCAATGGCTAATAATACAGTGATTCAATAAATTCTCTGTTTTGCATAAGCCAGTGTATGTTGCATTCCTTGTCAATGCCATTGAAAGACTTAACTAATATGGAAAAAGCACCAGGTAAATGGCCCTGAGGATGCAGGTGGCAAGTGATAGTTGTTAAACTGGCTATGGAGAGAAGGTAGGTTGGAGAATAGCATAATTCCCTTTATCTGGCCTTGGGAGGCTGACTTCGGTTTTACTTTTTTTTTTAATTTAAATTTTTTTTTTTTTTTGCTTTTTAGGGCCACACCCGTGGCATATGGAAGTTCCCAGGCTAGGGGCTGAAATCGGAGCTACAGCTGCCAACCTAGGCCACAGCCACAGCAATGCCAGATCCAAGCCTCATCTGTGACCTACACCACAGCTCATGGCAACACCAGATCCCCGACCCACTGAGCGAGGCCAGGGATCAAACCCTCATCTTCATGGATACTAGTCGGGCTCATTTCATCGCGCTGTAACAGGAACTCCTCCTCTTTCTTTTTTTTCTTTTTGATACTGTAATAGCTGGTTAAACCATAGCTTGTTGTGTCTTGAGAATAACATTAGAGGACTTAGAAAGCTTTAGGATGGTGGAGTATGTGGTTTTAGCTAACATAGCTAGGTGCTAGGCCCTCTTAAAAGCACTTAACACATATAAACTCACTAGCCCTCACAACAGCTTTATGAGATAGGCTTTTATTTTTTCTTCCTTTTGATAGCCAAACCTGTGGCATATGGAAGTCCCCGGGGCTGGGGTTGAAACTGAGCTGCAGCAGCAGCCTACGCCACAGCCACAGCAACAACCAGATCTGAGCCGCATCTGCAACCTGTGCTGCAGCTTGCAGCAATGCTGGCTGCTTAACCCACTGAGTGAGGCCGAGAACTGAACCCACATCCTCACAGCGATGTTGGCTCCTTAACCTGCTGAGCCACCACGGGAACTCTGAGAAGGGCGTTTAAAAAAATCATCCCCACTCTACAGATGAAAAAACTGAGGAACAAAGGGATTAAAGTAGCTTGCTCTGAGTTTCATAATTAGTGAGAATTTGAACCCAGGAAGTCTGGGAGGGAGGAGGACAATCAGGGTAGTGGGCCTCTGCCCACGGAGGGGCTGGTCATGAGCTGCTGTGGCATAAACCTGAGGGAAGTCCTTAAATTTGTGCTCTAGGCACCTCTCTCGCCTCAGTGTGGTCCCAGCCCTGCGGCTGGGACATGGCTGTCCAGAGAGAACCACACGACATGGGGCCAGGAAAGGTTGCCAGAGCCCAGATGAAGGGTCTTACAACCCAGGAGCTATGAACAAAATGTTTGTACCTGCTCAGCACTCCCATGTTGAAGTCCAATCCCAGATGCGATGACCTTAGAAGACGGAACCTTGGCGAGAGGATGAGGTCCCGAGGGTGGCACCTGGGATTAGCGTCCTTCTAACAAGAGACCTCAGAGAACTCCCTCTCCGCCCTGTGAGGGCACAGCGAGACGATGCCTGTCTACGAACCAGGAAGCAGGCTCTCTCCAGACACCAAATCTGCTGGTGCCTTGATCCTTGACTTCCTAGCCTCCAGAACCATGAGAAGTAAATTTCTGTCGTTTATAAGGCACCCAGCCTACGGTGTTTTTGTTATCATGGCCCAAGTGGACTAAGACATTAGACTAAAGGCAGTGATGTGCCCAGCAAGGGTTTTTAAGCAGGGGCATGGCGTGACGCAAGGACTCGTGAAAGCTTACTGCTGCGGCAGAATGGAACCTGGATGGAAGGAATGAGACTGAAATGAGAAAACAGGTAAGGGGCTAAGGAGTCTGATAAGCACATGAGAGCAGGGACAGCCTACGGGAGAGGAGAGAACGAAGGTGGAAAGGGATTCAAAGATGTTAATAATAAAATAATCACTAGCAGGTGTTTAATAATTTCTGTAAGAAAGGCTTTGGGCTTGGAGCCTTCCGTATTTCTCTTTTAATCCTCAGATCAACCCTATTTAGTTGGCACTCTTGTCCCCATTTTATTTACGTATTTATTTTTGTCTTTTTTTTTTCTTTTAGGGCAGTGCCCGCAGCATATGGAGGTTCCCAGGCGAGGGGTTGAATCAGAGCTGTTGCCGCTGGCAGCCACAGCAACTCGGGATCCAAGCCACATCTGCGACCTACACCACAGCTCACAGCAATGCTGGATCCTTGGCTTTTTTTTTTTTTTTGTCTTTTTTAGGGCCCCACCTGTGGCATACGGAGGTTCCCGGGCTAGGGGTCTAATCAGAGCTGTAGTCGCTGGCAGCCACAGCAACGCGGGATGTGAGCCGCATCTGCAACCTACACCACAGCTCATGGCAACTCTGGATCCTTAACCCACTGAGCAAAGCCAGGGCTTGAACCCGCAACCTCATGGTTCCTAGTCGGATTCGTTTCTGCTGCGCCACGACGGGAACTCCGAGAGTCAAATATCTTAAGAGCAAAAAGAAATGAAAAGGAAAATTCAGTTGCTGCAGGAAAGGGAAGAATTAGGTAATGCCACAGAGGGCGCGAGCGGAATCGAGGAGACACAGATTTGAATCTACGAGGCCAGCCTTTTAAAGGGCATCAGCGAAGCAGGTAAAGAGACTGTCCCAGTGATAGCTGGTCATTAAGAGACTGTCCTTCACTGAGAAGATGCCCCAGGGAATAGCTGGGTTGAGATGACAGAACTGTTTCCTTTGTAGTTATGAATCTTTTCATCCTGGGAAGATAAGGAATTCAGAATAGACACGTTCAGGAGATCAGTGAAGGGAGTTCCTGCTATGGCTCAGTGGATGAAAGATCCAGTTTGCCTCTGTGGCGTTGCCAGTTCAGTGAAGTGGGTTGGGGATCCTGCGTTGCTGCAGCTGTGGCGTAGGTAACAGATGCTGCTTGGGTTCGATCCCTGACCTGGGAACTTCCATATGCCAAGGGTGCAGCCAAAAGAAAAAAAAAAGGAGAGATCAGTTAACACTTTCTACTTAAGTATACGTACTGTTTGAGCAATTTGTCTTATTAAAGTTATAGCCGGGGGGGATAAAAAAATAAATAAATAAAGTTACAGCTAACTTTGTGGTTCTGATTTGAATGTAACTGAATAATTCATTTACGCTTAGTATTTCAGTTGGAAACTTTTATGGGGTATTGAATATTTTAAGATAATTTAAGAATTACCATACCTATAAGTTTAATGTATTAGGTTATAAACTTTATTTAAGTATTTAGGAAGACTTATTTGTTGGTTAAAATATTTTAAAAGAGGAGTTTCTACCCTGGCGCAGCGGTAACGAATCCGACTGGGAACCATGAGGTTGTGGATTCGATCCCTGGCCTCGCTCTGTGGGTTAAAGATCTGGCATTGCTGAGAGCTGTGGTGTAGGTCTCAGACACAGTTTGGATCTGGTGTTGCTGTGGTCGTGGTGTAGGCCGGCAGCTGTAGCTCTGATTTGACCCCTAGCCTGGGAGCCTACATATGCCGTGAGTGCGGCCCTAAAAAAAAAAGCAAAAAAAAAAGGGAAAGGAAATTAAATAAATATATTACATTCAATAGTGAGGTTTGAGGTCCTTAAGGGCATCAATTTACACATTTGTAAAATGAGTCAAATATTATCTATGGCTCCTAAAAAGGGTTGTTAAAAGTTTTCTGTTTTGTAAATAGAACAATATGATTTGTAAGCTGAACTGGTCTTAAGGCTGACTGAGGTTTTTAATTTTTTTTTTTTTTTTAGTGTTGAATATGAATTCTGAAGAGCCCCACAGCCTATGAATTTTTTTTTTTTTTTTAATGCACTAAAGCCACCCTCGGGGGAAATACATGATGATGGGGGAGTCTTATTGGCTGGAAGGTAGTCTGCTAAATTCACAGGGCTAGCAAGCAGCAGAGGCAAGATTCAGATCAGAAAGCCTCATACTCACCCCACTGCACCCAATCCTGATGCAAAACCATCCGCCTCCCTTTGTTTTTCTATAGACATGATTTTCTTTCTCAGTGGCCTGTGAGCAACATGCTTGCCAGACTTCCTTTCATCTTTAAATCCCCAGTCCCAGCATGGTGCCCTTGAGGCTCTCAGCAGGAGCCTGTGTGTGTGTGTGTGTGTGTGTGTGTGTGTGTGTGTGTAAAATGAGTGAGGAGAACCCAGGGAGAGTAGCATCCTGGAGATTCTCCAAGAGAGGGTTTCAAGCAGGGAGGGTTCCAATGTCAAATTCCACCAAGTTGGAGATCCCGTTGTGGCTCAGCAGAAATGAATCTGACTAGTATCCGTGAGGACGCAGGTTCGATCTCTGTTATCGCTCAGTGGGTTAAAGATCCGGCATTGGTGTGAGCTGTGGTGTAGGTCACAGACGTGGCTCGGATCCCGCATTGCTTGTGGCTGTGGCTTTGGCCAGAGGCTACAGCTCCTGTTAGACCCCTAGCCTGGGAACCTCCATATGCCTCGGGTGCGGCCCTAAAAAAAGACAAAAAAGAGAGAAAGAAAGAAAGAAAGAAAGAAAGAAAGAAAGAAAGAAAGAAAGAAAGAATTTATATGCAAAAATAAAAAATCCACTAAGTGGTCATATAAGATAAGGACCAAAGAGCCTATAGGATGTGACTGATGGGAGGTTGTTGGTGACCGTCTTAAAAGCAACATGGATTCTCTTCAAGCCTTGTTGTTGCACCTGGCCTCTATATACTGAGGGCTAAGGAGGTGCTTGTCAAAGTCTGAGGTGTAAGGGAGCAGACAGAAGACACTAGCCACAATCACACCTGCATGGAGGTGTCAATGGAGTCTGCACAGCCTCGCAAAGCCATCGGGATCCTTTGGAGTAGAGAGGTGAGGAGGGGAGCTCCCTACTTTGCCCAGCTCTCCCTTCTCCGCCCAGATCTCCCCTCTCCATCCACTCACGGATCAAGACTTTTCCAAAAACCCCTCAACCACTCCAAGTGAAAGATAGCAAATTAATATCTGATTCAGTCCTTTGTGGTTGGATGTAGAGGTGGTCCCAAAAGTCTCGTCCCTTGTTTGTTTATCTATTTATTTATTTTTGTCTTTTCTTAGGACTGCAGTTCCCAGGCTAGGGGTCGAATCAGAGCTGCAGCTGCTGGCCTACACCACAGCCACAGCAACACAAGATCCGAGCCGCGTCTGCGACCTACACCACAGCTCACAGAAATGCTGGCCCCTCAACCCACTGAGCGAGGCCAGGGGTCAAACCTGTGTCCTCGTGGATACTAGTTGGGTTCATTACCACTGAGCCATCACAGGAACTCCCAGCCTTGTTTCTGTGCTAAAGAAGTTACGGTCAGCTGGTGCTTTCTACATTTTCATCCTTGGGCCATGGGGAGCGCTCACTTCTCTGCCTGCTGACTGCTCGTTGCCCGTGTACTTACCAAGCATGTAGGAACTAAGCCCTTACCAGTTGCTGACACTGAGCTGGTCGCTGGGGATTGAAAGATGAAGAAAGTCGGTCCTACCCTCTGAGGGTCTACTGGGAAGAGTACGTAAGTAAACGGATATTTACGGTACAGCAGGAAAAGTGTTAGAGCAGAGGTGAGCATGGGGACCTGAGAGGCCCAGAAGAGCGCACCTGTTCCAGCCTGGGGTTTCAGGGAAGCTTTTCCTAAGAAGTGACGACTCTGGCGGGGGTGGGGGTGGGGGCTACTAGGGGAAGGCAGTTTAGGTAGGGGGCGGGGGCTAGGGCAGTCCAAGTTATAACGGTGAGAAATCCTAAGGTGGCCAAGATGTGAGACTTGGTGACAGAATACGAGTCCAAGAGGTTGACAGGAAGCCAGCAGATCCTGAAGGGTTTGGTCCACCAGGACTGTGACGCTGGACTTACCTTGTGGGGGCTGGGGGACCTTGGAAGCGTTTAAAGCAAGGTTGCAGCACCTTCAGCTTTGGCTTTTAAATGGCTCCCTCTGGTGCTGCTCACACTTCTTTCTTTCACGTCCCTTTTTTAACATCCTGTGACTCAAAAACACATGTGACTGAAGCGGAGAACTCTAAAAACGAGAAATATTTGTGGGCTGACATTTACATACACACCGTCCATCAGCTGCGGCGAGGCAGGCCAGTCTGCTGGTGCGTATTATGGGCTGTTCTCTGCTGCGGTTCTTGCTCCTCCTTGGTCTTCTCGCTGGTGAGTCTAGCCCTGCCACTACCTTCCTGGCCTCTCCGCCCGCCTGCAAGCTGGGTTTCTCCAGCAGTGGGTAATTGTCACCAAAGAGGCTGCCTCCCTGGGAACCAGGCGGTGTGTGTGTGTGTGTGTGTGTTCGTGCATGCGTGCAATTATCTCAGACCATGCAAATCCAGATTGTGTCCTTGTCACCCTCACATTTCTTCTGCTTGTGAGTCACAAGGAGCCTGGATGTCCCCAAAGAGACCCAAGGAGGGGGTCATGAGTAGAGGATCTGCCCCCCCTCCCCCACATCTTGCCATTTCAAGCATGATCCTCTATATCTTTTTGCCCTTCCTTCCTGTCCCACCAGCCCCTTAGCTCTCATCGTGAACTGGGCTTTCCTGCCCCATAAATGACATCAGTAGGGGATCTCAAACCTTGTGGCTCATCCCGTTCCCTGGGTTCTTAGTGCTCATTTCACGCTCCTGAGTGGTGGCAGGAGACAGGCTTGGGAACTGGAGGCCAGGGGAATAGAGCTCTTAAGAAACCCACGGTGAGGGGCCAGGTTCTGCTCTTAGTCTCCAGAGTTTCAAGCTTTAACTTTCATTCTGCTTCAGGAAGAAACAGGTTTGTCCTGGTTATCAGGGTCACCTGCCTTCAGGGTGGTCCCCACTCCAGCCTTTAGGGTGTCCCCTAAAGCCTGCTGTAGAATGCCTTAGATGTGTTTAAAACTTGGTAGTTTGTTTATTTATTTAGGGCTGCACCAGCAGCATATGGAGGATCCCAGGTTAGTGGTCGAATCGGAGTTGTAAACACCGGCCTGCACCACAGCCACAGCAACTCAGGATCCAAGCCGAATCTGTGACTTCCACCACAGCTCACGGCAACTCCGGATCCTTAACAAACTGGCAAGGCCAGGGATCGAGCTTGCATCCTCATGGATGCTAGTCTGATACAATTCTACTGAGGCACGACAGGAACTCCAAAACTTGGCATTTTAGAAAGAACTTTTACTCAAATTAAAAAAAAAAAAATCTGACCCCCACGACAATCTTGTGATATGGACAAGGCAGATAGTCTTATACCCATTTTACAGATGATGCACTAGAGATTGATTAGACCACATAACAGGTGGTCTGTGAAAATGGAAGTCAGCACAGCCCAGCTGTGGGAATGAAACAGCAAAAAGGAAACTCAGAGAACCACAGTGTCCCGAGCCAGAGTTACAATATTGAAACTCAGAGGCTGGATTCCTGGAAGGTTCCCCTTGTCCCCACTTTCCTACTCCCCCACGGAGCAAGCACATCTGCGAGCTTTCCTTTCTCCATGGTCTGCAGGCCAAGGCCGTGGAGGTCCCTGCCACAGCTGTGTCCCTTGGGCACACGGCAAAGAAAATAGGTGAGACAGTCTTGCCTTAAAAAAATGTTCATATTTGGGGAGTTCCCGTCATGGCTCAGTGGTAGTGAACCCAACTAGTATTCATGAAGATGCGCGTTTGATCCCTGACCTCGCTCAAATGGTTAAGGATCTGGTGTTGCCGTGAGCTATGGTGTAGGCTGCAGATGCAGCTTGGCTCCCACGTTGCTGTGGCTCTGGCGTAGGCCGGCAGCTACAGTTCTGATTTGACTCCTAGCCTGTGAACTTCCATATGCTGCGGTGCTGCCCTAAAAAGACCAAAAAAAAAAAAAAAAGTTCATATTTGGAGTTCCCGCTGTGGTGCAGCAGGCTAAGGATCCAACGCTGTCTCTGAGGTGGCAATGGGACCAATCCCTGACTCAGTGAAGTGAGTGAAGGATCCGGTGTTGCTGTAGCTGTGGCATAGAATTTGATCCCTGGTCTGGGAACTTCTGTATGCCATACATGCCGCCAAAAAAAAAAAAAAAAAAAGGTGTTCCTATTTCTTTGGTTCAGTTCTCGAAATATCTATGGAGGCCTCAGGTCCTTGCTGTGTGTGTGGTGGGGGTAGGGGTCAGGGGCACACGGGGAGAAATTAAGTGTGGTGCTGTCGTGCTGCTGGCAGCACAGTTCAACAGAACATCAGCTTTGGGGTCAGGCAAACTCAGGTTTCATCTGGACTCTGCTGCTTCTTAGCTGATGACTCTGGGCAAGTAAGTTTCTTAAATGCTTTGAGTTTCATGGTCTTCATCTGTGAAGTGGGAATAAGATGAAGCAAAACAAAACAAACAAGCAAAAAGAATGCGTATCTTACTAGTCTGTAGGGAAATTTAAATAAAATAATGCACTTAGAGTACTCGGCAAAATGTCTGGAGATGGGGATTCATGCCCTTCATCGGATCCCTTGTGTCTCTTTCCCTCACTTGAATCTAGAAACAGGATTCAGAAAAGGAAGCTCTCCACACATCCCACTTCACCTAACCTCGTGGCTAAACTATCACCCTTACTTTCCTTTATTGCTTAGATAGGAATTTCTTTCTTTCTTTCTTTTTTAATCTTTTTGCCTTTTCTAGGGCTGCACTCATGGCATATGGAGGTTCCCAGGCTAGGGGTCTAATCGGAGCTGTAGCCGCCGGCCTTCGCCACAGCCACAGCAACGCGGGATCCGAGCCGCGTCTGCAACCTACACCACAGCTCACGGCAACACTGGATCCTTAACCCACTGAGCAAGGCCAGGGATCAAACCCGCAACCTCATGGTTCCTAGTCAGATTCGTTAACCACTGAGCCACGAATGGAACTCCAGGAATTCCTTTCTACCTTCTCCTGTCCTTGGGGGAGCTCATGAACTATGGGGAAGGATAAACAACACAGCTATTTGTATGTGGCAAAATGAAGTAAATCTTTGAACAAGCCAACAAAAGCACAGGCTGAAGGAAACCAGGACACGGGCATGGCCAGACCGGAGGGCGTGGCCAGATTGGACATATGGCGCATGGCCAAGGCTCCAGAAAGGAAGCAGCACCTGACCAAGGCTTAATGAGTTACTGAACTCAAGTGGACAAGGTTACTTCTTGGTCAAGGTGGAATTCCTCCAGGCTGAACGTCAGGTCCTGGGCCAGCTTGGGATGACGAAAGTCCATCTGGTGCCAGTACCTCTGGCCTGGGCACGCTTCCAGCTGACTTGCATGATCCTCTAGGTGGAGCCAGACTAGCTCCATGGAAGAAACCAGCCTGTAGAGTGGATTCTGTGGTGGGCACACAGGGTGCCGCACTTCCCTCTGTGTGGAGTGCCCCCTCCAACAAGACAGCAACCATTTTCCCACCCCGTGTCACTGCAGCCACTGTCACAGGACTTCTCAGTTCAACTTTTGGCCAAAAAAATCTCACCACCTGGCCTAGGAATTGGTGATGTAGCCAGTGCTTCTGGATTCAGGCAGGCAGCTTTTTTTTCTATAAACAACTATGCAACAGACCTGAGTTAGTTTCAGACTTTCTGCTTCTGGGGACTGTGTGTCCATGTTGCAAAAACAGATGGGTTGAACTATTTAGGAGTTTTTTTTTTTTTTTTTTAACATTTCTCTACAAGGTACTGACTACTTTTGATGACTATGCAGAAAAGATGCAATCGCCAACCTACTCTAGTGACATTAAGTATCTTTAATAATACCAATTATGAGGCATTTACTTGCGTTATCTCATTTAACACTCACAAAATCCCAGAAGATGATATTCCCAATTTCACAGGTGAGAAAACCAGAATTCCAAGAGGTTGAGTAATCTTCCCAAGATCACATAGTACCTGAAAGAACAAGGGTTTGAACTTAGGCGGTTGACCCTGGTGTTACACTTTTCTCTCAAGTGAATTATGGGCTGGTATCCATAATTGGATACCACACTTGACCTGGCTTGGCCAGCCTAGCATTAGCCCTTCTGCTCTGGAAAGATATGTTCCCCACCCTCCTACACTATTGGTGGAAATGTAAATTGGTACAACCACTGTGGAGAACAGTGTGGAGGTTCCTCAGGAAACTAAACATAGAACTAACATATCATCCAGCAATCCCGCCCCTGGGCATATATTTCCAGAGAAAACCATAGTTTAAAAAGATACATGCATTCCAAAGTTCATTTCAGCACAGTTCACAATAGTCAATACATGGATACAAACTAAATGTCCATTGACAGATGAATGGATTAAGAAGATGTGTTATACTGTATACAGTGGAATACTTTTCAGCCACAAAAAAAGAACAAAATAATGCCATTTGCAGCAACATGGGTGCAACTAGAGACTCTCATACTAAGTGAAGTAAGTCAGAAAGAAAAAGACAAATACCATATGATATCACTTTTACCTGGAATCTAAAACATGGCACAAATGAACCTGTCTACAGAACAGAAACAGACTCACAGACATGGAGAACAGATTTGTGGTTGCCAAGGCGGAGGGGGATAGGATGGGATGGACTAGGAGTTTGGGGTTAGTAGATGCAAACTATTACATTTAGAAGGGATAAGCAATGACGTCCTACTGTATAGCATGGGGAACTGTATCCAGTCTCTTTTGATAGAACATGATGGAGGAATTCCCGTCGTGGTTCAGTAATTAACAAATCTGACTAGGAACCATGAGGTTGCAGGTTCGATCCCTGGCCTCGCTCAGTAGGTTAAAGATCCGGTGTTGCCGTAAGCTGTGGTGTAGGTTGCAGAAGCAGCTCAGATCCAGTGTTGCTGTGGCTGTGGCTTAGGCCGGTGGCTACAGCTCTGATTAGACCCCTAGCCTGGGAACCTCCATATGCTGCGGGTGTGGCCCTAAAAAAAGACAAATGACCAAAAAAAAAAAAAAACATGATGGAAGGTAATATGAGAAAAAGAATGTATAAATATATGCATGACTGGGTCACTCTGCTGCACAGCAAGAACTGGTACAATGTAGTAAGTCAACTATACTTTAATGAAAAATTTAAAATAATAACAAAAAATAAATAAAATACGTACCCCAAAATATGGCACAAAAGAACCTGTCTACAGAACAGAAATGGACTCACAAACATGGAGAACAGACTTGTGGTTGCCAAGGGGGAGGAGACAGAGAGCGGGATGCACTAGGAATTTGGGGTTAGTAGATGCAAACTGTTCCATTTAGAAGGGATAAGCAATGAGATCCTACGGTATAGCCCAGGGAACTATATCCAGCCTCTTAGGATAGACCACGATAGAAAATAATATAAGAAAAGGAATACACACACACACACACACACACGCACATATACATATAATGTATGCATGTGTATGTATGTATGACTGAGTCACTTTGCTGTACGGCAGAAATTGGCACAATTGGCTGGGCCTCAGAGGAGCTGGCTTTTGTTTCAAAAGCGGCCAAACAAGCAATTACGGGGATGCTGCAAGGCATTTTCTGCTGTGGATGGAGCTGAGCTAAGTGAGTTCTGGTCCTGTTCTCTGAATTTGTGTTCTAGTTCCGTCTCTAACTATGTGATCTTGAGCAAGACACCTAAATTCTGTGGGTCTCTGTTTTCTCACTTATAAAATAGGAATAATAGTCACTGCCTTCACTCTCTGTTACGTGAGCCTCCAGCGTAACGGGGGACCTCTGAAGATTCTGTTCTGTGTCTGCAGGACCAGGGGATTCCAGGGTGGACTTGGCTCCCGTGGTGGTAACCGGGACCCTCGGGGGGTCTGTCACTCTACCCCTGACGCTTCCGGTTGGGCAGCAGGTGGAGAGCATCTTCTGGATGTGTCGTTCGGTCCCTGGGGCCATAGCCACGGTAACCTTGGAAGAAGCCGGAGGGCCAGACATATTTTACCAGGCAGAAACCAGGTACCGGGGCCGTCTGAGTGTGGTGGACCCAGGCCGCTCCCTGCACATCAGTCACCTGAGCTGGGAGGATGCAGGGCCCTATCGCGCCCACGTTAACCTGCGGAATTCTCCCATCACCCACACGTGGGAGTACAGTCTGAGCATCTACGGTGAGTTCCAGGGAAATGGCGACAGGTGGCTGGGTGGGGTGCCATCTTTCAGCCACTGAATAGCCTTTCCCACTTCCCTTTTAGTAACATTTATAATTTTCTTTCTCATGACAAGACTCATATATGCGCACTGCGAAAAACACACAGGGTCACCTGGGAGAAGGTTCTGAAAAATGTCAAGGCCCAGGACGTGTCCCAGACCAATTGCAGCAGAACCACTGGGTCCGGGCAGAGAATGGGATTTCAAGCCCTGAGATCTGGGTTCTGCCGCAACCTGGCTGTGTGGCCTCGAGCTTCCTCCTTGCTCACTTAGGAACACCACTTTCTGTGAGGATAAAGTTCATGTGAAAGAGCTTTGTAAAGCCCTGTACAGACATATGAGGACATTATTATCAGATTCCTTAAGGAAATTTAAGCAATCGTTTTCGTAGGGGCAACTACAAAGTAGACAAGGATGGGTGTGTGCCAGGCACACGCAGCAGCCAGATTGGCCGGTGGAGACACAACCAGGCACTTTTAGATTCAAGCGGCTTTTTATATAGACAGTGAGAGGGAAAGCGGCCCCTGCGTCCTCCTCTCACACCCCAGGAAGGATGACGCTGAAGCAAAAGGGGTCTGATGACCGCAATGGGAGTTGCTGAGAAACCAATTTTAGATTAGAGACAGATTTTTATAGTCTCTGCGGGGGTGGAGCAGGAAGCCCCACGCCTCGTGAGAAACCGTCTCAAGACGGCCTCCCAGGAGGAGGAGCAGGAGGCCCGTGGGAGATGGCTTCAAGGTAACGCCTCGCAGGCCGTCCTCCTCCGTGTTCTGGGAGGATCACAAGGCATTTTGCAAGACTCAGATTAACTGTGGTTCCAGTCCTTGCCTGAGGAACAAGGATTCTGTGGATGGCAAGGTGGCCAGGATGCCATGGCAGAGCTGTTCCCCTAAATAGGGGGAGGGAAGGTACCCATGAGGAGCGATGATGGGCACAGGGAAGCCAAGTGATGGAGGGAGGGTAGAGAACCTTCTCAGATATTTCCCTGAGTCATGGGACAAAAAATATTCCTATTAGTTGAGGGAATTTTTTTTTTTTTTTAAGTAGGGGATGATGGAATTGCCCAGTTAGGTTCACATGGTTGGAAGCAAAGTGTTTTTCTTTTTCTTCTTCTTCGTCTTCTTTTTTGGCTGCCCCACGACAGGTGGAAGTTCCCAGGCCAGGAATCAGATCCAAGCCATGGTTGTGGCCTATACCACAGGTCTGGCCTCACTGGAACTTTAAGCCACTGTGCTAGGCCGGGAATCGAACCAGAGATGCTGTCAATCGAAGCAGAGACGCTGTTAGTCCCATTGCGTCACAGCAGGAATTCCGGGTTGGGGGAAGAAGTATTTCTGCCATCAAGAAATGGATAGTTATGTGCTATACCTCAGACGAGGCAAGGGAGCGCTGGGCGGGGGCTGCTGGGACCTGGGGCAGGACCGTTCACCCCAGAGGAGGTGGGAGAGCCCCATGCTGATGTGTTTCTGGCAGGACGAGCTCAGCGAGGATTCGGGGGGGGGGGATATCGTTCTGTGCTAACCCATCAGAGGTGGGGTCTTCCAGGGAGGGCTCCTGGGGCAAGAGCAGTGATTCGGGGCCCGATTTTCATCCTTCACAGGAAGACACTGGAACCTCATGGAGGCCTTGAGAGCAGGAAAGACCCGTTTTATTTTTGCTTTTATTTTTAGGGCTGCATCTGCAGCGTATGGAAGTTCCTTGGGCTGGGGGTTGAACTGGAGCTGCAGCTGAAGCCAATGCCACAGCCACAGCAACACCAGATCCGAGCTGCACGTGTCCACCTATGCCAGAGCTAACAGCAACACCAGATCCTAAACCCACCAAGAGAGGCCAGGAATCGAACCTGCATCCTCATGGACGATGTGTTGGTTCTTAACTCGCTGGGTCACAAGGGGAACTCCAGAAAAGGGGGTTTTATTTATAGGCTGAGGAGTGAGGGTCAGAGAGGAAAAATGATACACCCATGACAGAGAGACAGGAAGTGGCAGAGCTGGGAATAGAACACAGGTACCTTGATGCTATAGCCTGGGTTTCTCATATGTTGCTGTGTTCATCTGTCTGAGCTAGAGAGGACACTGAGCAGAAAAGGGCCTACAGAAGGGGTCACGCGGGAAGGGTTTGGATCCCAGGGCTTGGTCTATGGAAGGCATACTGGGGTGAGGCAGCAGAAAGTTACTCAGCAGTGGATACGTCCAACTTGCCTTCTCCCAGGGGACATTCGGGGCTGTGTGGTCCTATTTTGCATAGTTGAGCTGCCCCTGGGCTACCATCAGGTAAGCCCCAGGGCAGAGGCCCCCAAGCCCTGTGAATTTTCTGAGCCTGTCCTGATTGCCTGCTGTCTGCAACTGCTTTTCTTTTTTTTCTTTTTCTTTTTCTTGTCTTTTTGCCTTAACTAGGGCCACACCCGCGGCATATGGAGGTTCCCAGGCTAGGGGTCCAACAGGAGCTGTAGCTGCCGGCCATCGCCACAGCAATGCGGGATCCGAGCCGCATCTGCAACCTTCACTACAGCTCACGGCAACGCCGGATCCTTAACCCTCTGGGCAAGGCCAGGGATCGAACCCGCAACCTCATGGTTCCTAGTCGGATTCGTTAACCATTGAGCCACGATGGGAACTCCTGCAACTGCTCTTAATGCCGCCCCTAGATCCTCCTGGTTCTGGCCTAAGGAAGCAGATGGGCAAATCAGGACAGTATGGACACCTTAAGGAGAGCTTCTGCGTGCCTGGTGCTGGGGGAAGTGGGGTTGGACTGGAGGTTGAAGACAGTGCGAGGGCCTAGGAGAAACCTGGGAGACACGGGACTACATCGCTTGGGAACCTTGTTCAGCAACAGGAGGCTCAGCGTATGCTGCAGAGCCCCCTACTGGGAAAAGGTGTGATTACAACACAGCTCCTTGCACGCCCATACAGACATCTATTTAGTGCAGGGGTGGGAATTTGGCTTTGGGGTTGGATCCACTGGATTGGGGTCTTGAATTCACCACTTAATTGGCAAGATTCTGGGCAAATTACTTAAGTAAAGTAGATATAACTTCTCTACCTACTTTATAAGCTTGTTCTGGAAATCCCATGAGGTGTTACGTGACCTGCCTTATAAAGCCCAAAGCTCTAGAAGAAGTGTGGGCAGATTTTGCCTCTGCTGTTCCTTATGTCTATTCAGGGTGGGGCAGGTGTTCCTTACATGTATTCATTGGTGGCAATGGCTCCTGCCTTCTGCTCATGAAGGGAAGGCCCAGGGCAGTTTTCCGGTCCTGATGTGTTCTTTTTTTGTGCACACAGAGCAGCTGGCCCGGCCCCGGGTCACAATGAGCTCCAGGATCAGTGGCAATGGACACTGCCTCGTCATCCTGACATGCGTGGCAGAAAGCAGAGGAGGCATCGTGACCTACGGCTGGACACCCCTCGGGCCCCGGACTGTTGTGTCCCATGGAGGGTCTGTCCTCAGTGTCTCCTTGAAGCCTGGGGACAGTGCTCTGAACTTTACCTGCGTGGCCAAGAACCCAGTCAGCAACAGCAGCTCCCTCCCTGTCCTGGTACCACCTTCATGTGCAGGTACCAGGAAAATGAGCACTCACCCTGCTCGGCAGCCCTGGGCTGGATGGAAAACGGAAGAAGGATCTTCTCTCCCTTTCAGGCCACAAGGAGAAGGGCGGACATAGTGGGTGGGCCAGGGGTGGGTCTGTGTAGTTAGGGGAGAGGGAGGAGACCCACTGGAGCTGATGGGGAGGCCAGAGGGTCTGGGCGGGAGCGGCTTGACGGGACCTGCAGCTGCCCCCCCAGTGGGCAGGGAGACACTGATGCTGAAACTGTGCTTTTCTCTCTCTCTGTCTGCAGGGCCAGGAATCCTGGGAGAGGGCACAATGGGGGAGCTAGTGATTGGCACCCTTGGAAAGTCAGCCACTCTTCCCCTGGAGGTTTCCAGAGGGCTGGATGTGGAAAAAGTGACCTGGAGCTCTCGAGAGCTCGTTGCTATTTTGCAGCCGGGACAGGCAGGCAAACCAGTCCTGGTTGATGGGACTCAGGGACCCTACAGCAGGAGACTGAGTGTCCCCTACCATGACTACTCTCTTCAGATCAGCCCCCTGAAGCTGCAGGATGCCGGTCCCTTTAGAGCCTGGATAACTCTGCATAGCCCCCCCATCAACATCACCAAGGATTTCGCCCTGCGCGTCTATGGTGAGGGGGTGGGGGGCCTCCCTTTCCTCTCCTCTGCTTGGCCGGACTAGAGCCTTCTCACAGCTTGCACCTTCCCTCCTTGGCACAGAGCGGCTGCAGGAGCCCAGTATCACGGCCAGCTCTCAGATCATGAAGGATGGGACCTGCTTAGTCACCCTGGCCTGCTCGCTGGACCAGGCTGGAGAGGATGTTCAGTACAGCTGGGACCCCCGTGGCCAGGGGGCAGTTTCATCACATGGGGGGCGCACTCTCAGCATCTCCTGGAGAGCTGGAGTCAGGGACAGCTATCGCTGTACTGCGGAGAACCCCGTCAGCCGGAGCTCTGGCTCCATTCCCATCAGGCCCCTCTGCTCAGGTAACTGCTTCCTCCTGTGAACCCCCGTCTCTCTCCCGGGCAGATTTGGTTCCCAGATTCTCAGCATCCCCGCCTGCCTTCCTCGGGGTTCTAGGAGTGCTTGAAGAAAAGGTGGGCAGGATTAGATGGCAGTGGGGGGGTGTCTCTGGCTGGCAGGAGATGGGGGCTCTGGGGCTACCAACCTGCTCCGTCCACCTTACGTCTATTGGCTCCATATGCTGCGGGCGCCGGCCTACACTGCAGCCACACAGGATCAGAGCCACGTCTGCGACCTGCACCACGGCTTATGGCAATGCCAGGTCCTTAGCCCACTGAGCGAGGCCAGGGATCGAACCTGGGTCCTCATGGATGCTAATCAGATTTGTTAACCATTGAGCCATGACGGGAACTCCTACAGAGCATTTTTAAGGTGTCCGTGTTGTTCTAGTCATTGATGATATGTTGAAGAAGCAGCCAGAATAAATTCGCAGCCCTCAAAGAACTCACAGTAACAGTTGTCACAATCAGCAGCTAAGCCTAGTCAATGACCTGGGACAGCACTGAGCACGCTGTGTCCTGGCCTTTGTGTACATGTCTGTCTTCTCTGTTGAACCGCGATAAAGCCCAGGCTTACCCTTCTCAGCGTCTCCAATACACAGTTGTAATCGGTGTTCAAAGTATGGCTCTGACAAGTATTAAAGGAGCAGCCTGTGCTGGGTATGGTGGGACACAAGGAAACACAAATCGCTGGCTCAGCAGTGACATTCTCTTTCCTCCTCTGTGGGGACTGGAGGACGTTTCAGCTCCATCCCTGGATCAGGCTTCCTCAAGGGACTTCCAGCCCACCCACACCTCTGACTTTTCTTCCTGGAAAACTCCCTCCCCTGTTTCCCTGTCTTCCGCTTTCTTTTCTTCTCCTCAACCCAGTTCCTAACCTGTGGTTATTGTTCATCCAGCCTCCTTCCTACCCTGCTCCTGGAGGAAAGAGTTTCTTCTCTTTTTGGTCCTGGGAGCTTTGCAGATTAAACAGATTTGACCCTGACATGTGGAGAAGCCCAGAAGAGAAATGTGAGAAGGGAGATAAGGACGTCTGCGCCGAGAGAAAGGAGCACAAGCTGATACCAGCATCTTCTGGTGCAAGAGACACTGAGACTGATTAAGGCATGAAAACAATTTCGTTTGCAAACTGAGTTCAAAACAGCCAAGAAACTGCTACATACCTTCGGTTTAAAATAATGTGTTTAGGAGTTCCTGCTGCGGCGCAGTGGGTTAATGATCCAGCTTTTCTCTGTGGAGGCCCCCGTTTGATCCCCGGCCTGGATATGGTATCAAAAGTAGTAAATGTGGGTGAGGGGATAAGATTTGGGGTTGTTAAAATTACTGTGATAATCATTTCATGATGTATGTAAGTCAGATCATGAAAGTGTACATCTTCAAATACAGTGCTGTATGTCAATTACATCTCAAAACTGGAAGGAAAAAAATAGAAAATAAAACCTTAAACAATAAAAATAGGAATAGAATGCCAAATAAGAAAAACTGAAACAGCAGAAAAGAAGAAACTCTAGAAATAAAAAAGATAGTAGACATAAACAAAAAAAATGGAATTTTTGGAAAACTAAGTGAGGAACTCAGAAAAGAGAGCAAAAGACAAAGAGATGAGGAGTTCCCACTGTGGCTCAGTGGTAATGAACCTGCTAGTACCCATGAGGACGCAGGTTTGATCCCTGGGCCTGGCAGTGGGTTAAGGATCCAGTGTTGCCATGAGCTGTGGCTAGGTTCCCCCTAGCCTGGGAACCTCCATATGCCTCGGGTGCGGCCCTAAAAAAAAAAGCAAACCCACAAAGAGATGAAAATAAAAGCGAAAGATAAGACAGCTAAAGAATCAGCCCAGCAACATCAACACCTGAAAAATACAAGTTCCAAAAAGATGGAATAGAGAAAACAGAGAGCAGAAATTTAAGAAAGAAAGAACACGTTTTTTTCCCTTTTGAACTAAAGAATATATTTCTCTAAATTGAAAGGTGTTTATTTATTTATTTATTTATTTATTTATTTATTTATCTTGCTTTTTAGGGCTGCACCTGCAGCATACGGAGGTTCCCAGGCTAGGGGTCTAATCAGAGCTACAGCTGCCTACCTACACCAGAGCCACAGCAATGCCAGATCCGAGCCATGTCTGCGACCTACACCACAGCTCACAGCAACAACCAGATCCTTACTTAACCCACTGAGCGAGGCCAAGGATCGAACCTGCAGCCTCATGGTTGCTAGTCAGATTCATTTCTCCTGCACCAAGACGGGAACTCCTGAAAGGTGTTTAAAAAAAAGAAGGGAAATTCAATCAAGTAAATTTGAAGATGTAATTGGCTTTATTCAAGGGTTCTTGAATAGGGCGGAATCCTTTTCCGGTAAATAGGAAGGCACTCTGATGGCTTGTACAAAATACTGGGTTTTTATGGAAGAGTTGGCCAAGGAAATTACGAGCAAAAGAAAAGTTGTTTCAGTCACCGGAAGGAAGGAAGGTGGGGGTCCGTCATGCAAATTATCTTTTCTTCCTTTGGGGGGTGTGGGTGGGGGGTGCGGTGGAGAGAACACATGTGTCCAATCACCTCATTAGTGCTGACCAAAAAATTCTAGGCCGGGTGATGACATTTTTGGGGAAGGTCATTACTGCAATTAGGTCAGCTGATGATTTTAGATTTGGTGTCGTGGACTTTAGCGCACGTGACACCATTTGGGGCTGTGGTTTCCCTTTCACAAAGGGCCCATCTGATTTCCAGAACAATGAATGAAAAAAAAAAAAAAACCATCCCTACCCAGCCACAAGACTGTGCATTCAAAAAGAAAAGGAATGGAAGAAAAATTCTCAAAACTTTCAGAGAGGAAACAGATAGGTCGCTGTGGAATAATAAACATGCTCGATCTTTGTCCCTGGTTCCTGCCACAAAGCTGTTAAACCTCAGAGTTTCCCGAGTGACACAAGTGTGTCTTGTCATTCACAAGGAGCCCCTCTATGGCACCTAAGTTTATCCTAATGCGGTGATGGGACTGGTCACCAGAAAGACTGAATGGTTAGAGCTGGAGCTTTCGGCCCCATCCGCCAACCTCTGGGAAGGAGAGAAGGAGGCTGCATATTCAGCTCTATAAACAATTCTTGATTAACAAGATTTGATGGGCTTCCAGATGGGTGAACATTTCCACATGCGGGGAGAGTGAAGCACTTCAGTTCCACTGGCACAGAAGCTCCTCTTCCAGACCTCACCCTATGGGTACCTCTTCCTCTGGCTGTTCATCTCTATCCTTTGTATTATTCTTTATAATAAACTGGTAAATGTAAGTGAATGTTTTTCTTTCCTTTTTTTTTTTTGTCTTTTTGCCTTTTCTATGGCCGCACCCGCAGCATATGGAGGTTCCCAGGCTAGGGGTCTAACAGGAGCTGTAGCCGCTGGCCTTCGCCACAGCCACAGCAACGCGGGATCCGAGCCGCATCTGCAACCTACACCACAGCTCATGGCAACGCCAGATGGTTAACCCACTGAGCGATTCCAGACACAACCTCATGTTTCCTAGTCGGATTCGTTAACCACTGAGCCATGACGGGAACTCCACGAATGTTTTCTGAGTTCGGTGAGCCACTCTAGCAAATTAACCCAACCTGAGGAGGGGACTGCGGGAATCTCCAATTTATAACCAGTTGGTCCAGGCAACCTGGACTTGCGACTGGTGTGTTAAGTGGGGGCTGTATTGTGGGACTGGGCCCTTAAGCTGGGGGACTGCATGCTATCTCCAGGTAGACAGTGTCAGAGTTGTGTTAATTACCTGGTGGTATTGGAAGACGTGCATCAGAGTCTCAAACAAAAACTGGGTATCCGAGTGGCATGAAACTTAAGTAGCTTTTAGGAGCAAGAGGACAACAGATTGATGCCTTCAAATTCTGAAGGAGAATGATTTTCAGTCCAAGGTTCTGTTTAAATCAGACCAATCAGGGCTTAGGTTTAAAGCTAAGCACCGTCAGGTATCCTAGAATCAAAAATTTGCCTCCCACAAACTCTGTCTCAGGAAGCTCCTAGAAAGACTTGCTCCACTATAGTGAAGGTAGTAAACCAAGAGAGAAAGACAAGCGATCCAGAAAACAGGAGAAAGGGAAAGGAACTTCTCAGGCAGTGGATTGGGGAGGTCTCAGGAGACCTGTCCAGAAGGACCAAAGAGCATCCTGTCCAGACAGGGGCATGTAGGGGTGGAAAACTTCACTTTTTTTTTTTTTTAGGGCCACACCTGCGGCATGTGGAGGTTCCCAGGCTAGGGGTCTAATCGGAGCTGTAGCTGCCGGCCTTCTCCACAGCCACAGCAACGCCAGACCTGAGCCGCGTCTGCAACCCACGCAACAGCTCACGGCAACGCTGGATCCTTAACCCCCCCGAGGGAGACCAGGGGTCAAACTTGTGTCCTTACAGATGCTGGTCATATTCGTTTCCACTGAGCCACGATGGGAACTCCTCCTGGAAAACTTTTCCTTCTTTTCTTTTAAATTCTTTAGCTGGTCTAAGAATTAAACTCACCTAAGGCAGATTAGCAGGAGAAAAATTTAATTTTATGCATGTGGAAGCCCCATAAAAATATAAGACACAAAGAAATGACCAAAGCATACGGATTTTATATATTTTAGACAAAGAAACAATAAATTTGTGAGGAACTGATATGACAAAGGGGTTTGGGCTTGGGATAGTAAGTTGGTAAAGAAGTAACAAGTTTTGGACTTCCCTTCGTGGCTCAGTGGTTAACGAATCCGACTGGGAACCATGAGGTTGCGGGTTCGATCCCCGGCCTTGCTCAGTGGGTTAAGGATCCGGCGTTGCCGTGAGCTGTGTTGTAGGTTGCAGAGGCGGCTCGGATCCCGCGTTGCTGTGGCTGTGGCGAAGGCCGGCAGCTACAGCTCCTGTTAGACCCCTAGCCCAGGAACCTCCACATGCCGCGGGTGCGGCCCTAAATAAGGCAAAAAAAGACAAAAAAAAAGTAACAAATTTTGTTTATACAGCCTTCTTGGTCCTAAAATCCTCATCTCCAGTGATAAGGATGCCTTCTACCCTTCTGTCACATGGGAGGGTAACTTTCAGATGGGAGATTTATCTCCCACATTCGGGGACAAAGGAGAGTCAGAGTGTCCTGCTACTAGTTGTTTCTCAGTTACCTTTCCTTCAGAATAATTAATATGCCAAAATGGTGCATTTGGGGTGACATACTGAGGACCCCTACCAGCATAGAAAAAGTGAAATTGCTAGATTTCTTGATTGCCTGATGTGCTGACCATATTGAGATAAGATCTGGAAAAAAAGAGAGTATCAACTACAGGAAAAACAAGTTAGAAAGGAAATGGGGAGGGACTGGGAATTTGGGGTTAATAGATGCAAACTATAGCCTTTGGAATGGATAAGCAATGGGATCCTGCTGTATAGCACTGGGAACTATGTCTGGTCACTTGTGATGGAACAATGATAATGTCAGAAAAAAAAATATATACATGTATGTGACTGGGTCACCTTGCTGTGCAGCAGAAAATTGACAGAACACTATAAATCAGCTATAATGGAAAAATATAGAAATCATTATAAAAAAAAAAAGAAAGGAGGAGTTCCCGTCGTGGCGCAGTGGTTAACGAATCCGACTAGGAACCATGAGGTTGCGGGTTCGATCCCTGGCCTTGCTCAGTGGGTTAACGATCCAGCGTTGCCGTGAGCTGTGGTGTAGGTCGCAGACATGGCTCAGATCCTGCATTGCTGTGGCTACGGCGTTGGCCAGTGGCTACAGCGCTCCGATTAGACCCCTAGCCTGGGAACCTCCATATGCCGCAGGTGCGGCCCTAAAATGACAAAAGGCCAAAAAAAAAAGGAAGGAAATAGGGAGTTCCCGTTGTGGCTCAGCGTTAATAAACCCGACCAGTATCCATGAGGATGCAGGTTCAATTCCTGGTCTCACTCAGTGGGTTAAGGATCTGGCATTGCCATGAACTGTGTTGTAGGTTGGCAGCTGCAACTCTGATTAGACCCCTAGCCTGGGAACCTTCATATGCCCAAGGTGTGGCCCTAAAAAAATAAACCAAATCCCTGGCCTCACTCAGTGGGTTAAGGATCTGGCATTGCCATGAGCTGTGGTGTAGGTTGCAGACTCTGCTCGGATCTGCCTTTGCTGTGGCTGTGGCACAAGCTGGCAGCTGCAGTTCTGATTCATCCCCTAGCCTGGGAATTTTCACCTGCTGCAGGTGAAGCCTTAAAAAAAAAAAAAGGAAATGGAATTATAATACTATATGTAACTCCAATGTGAATATATATTATTATTATAAATATTGAATATTAACAAAAAGCTCTGCCATAACTATCTTGGTAGGGTATGTGGAAAGGCCCCGTGAGTTGTCAGTAGGGGGAAGGTGGGGTGGGGGTCGGCAAAGATGTGCAGGGTGTAAGAGAGCCAAATACCCATTTCCAGGAAGGAAGTCAATCCATAATGTCTCAACTCAAGAAAGAGCAGAACCAGATATATTACTTCTAGATATCAAGGAAATATCATTAAGAAACAGACCAAAGGATTGACAGTAGTTCCCGATGTGAGACAGCTGTTCTGGAGTTTGGCAGAAACTGGCTGTTTTTTGTTATAAATCTTAGGGTACTAAGCTGAATTTTAAAAGTCATATATATGTCTATGAATATATGTAATACTTTGAAAAAATTAAAATGCTAAAACACACAAAGAGGTAAGGACTAACAACAACAAAAAGACAACGGAAAGGTCTAGAAAACTGACTAGATAGAGATGGGAGTTGCTCAGAAGAAATGTAAATGAATAGTCTAAACAAAGACACAGAGATTAACTGGTAAAATTTTGGTTGAAACACATAAACTTAAGTAGAGTTAGATATCTTTCAGTAAACCTGGCTTCAAATTACGTATTCAGCATTAATTCAGCGTCACTAACTAGTTGGTATTTATGCATAATAAAAAAGGTAATAAACTGACTTGCTCCCAGGGGAAGTCATTCTGAGGCTGTCAGTGATTTTGTCTACTGTTCCACACGCCTGCCAATCAGACACCCCACAGAGCATGATCCCCATGGAAAATACATAGTGGTTGAAGGCACAGACTTGCAGATGCAAACCTGTCAGAGGGCGCCTCTCACCCTTTGCGTTTCACCGGCACCCTTCACCCATGGACTGTAGGCTGGCATTGGAAGATGGAGGAGAAGGATGGATTAGCCCAGGGTTGTGTCAGAGATCCTGCAAAAGTCACCAGTGTTTGTGGCAGTGGAATGTTCCAGCACCAGCCTCAGCTGGGTAGCCAGACAGGAGGTTAACTCCTGAGAGAAAAGACCCTGAGTTACTGAAAGCTCTCAGAGCCCCAGAGGAGACGAGGCTCAAACCCTGGTCTTTGCCCACAAAAAGCCAGGGAAGTGGGTGGGTGATGCTGTTTTAGGTGTGAAATGTGTGTGTCTAAGCGCCTCCAGTCTGCCAGCCTGGTGCAACCGGGGGCGTTTCCTCTGTGGCAGGAAGAAGTGAGGACCCACAGAAAGAAGAAGGAATGACTGATTGTCAGAAGGAAATGAGTAAATTGCCAGCCCAAGCTACGCAGAAATAAGTTGTTAGGAAGGCCTCCTTAGCTTTTTTAGGTGAAAAGTAAACAGAGCTCCACAATTTGTCTTCTCTACAACTTTCTCCATCCCTTTCCCCCTCTGCACCCCAAAGTGCGGCCATTGGAGCCCCATGGTTGCCATGGTGACTGTGTTATTATACCTGCCCCTCCCTTTGCCTAGAGGGCTGATTGCGCTCCATCTGGCTGACTTCCTTCCTTTCTGTTTCCCTAATTCTTTATCTAAACTCAAACTGTGTCTAGCTGCTTCTTGACCCATTTGTTTTTCCCATCAGATGCAGAGGTCTTTGAGGTTAGGGGTCATGTCTTATTTATCTCCGTTTCTTGGTCATAGCATGCGGTAGATACTCACTAAATGTTTCTTGAGTGACTGAATCAGTGAAAAACAACAATAACAACAAATGAATGGATTAAAATCTCTGTGGGGGAAGGAACACAACTATTTCTGTTTGTCTCCACCACAATGTGTAGGGTCTAACTGGGGAATATTCACAACTTTACTGATGTTTATTTAAAATTTTGAAGTCGTAATAAAGTTCAGAAATGGACACAAAATTCCAGAGTATCCATATATATCTTCTCTCTAGTTCTTATCAGACTTCTATGGTATTTTTTTTTTCTACAGCAATTATATTTTGCCTTCTTTTCACTGTGTTCTTTTAATACTCCCTTCCTGATCATGTTAACTCAACAGTCTTCCCTCAGAAAGATTTAAGAAGTAGATGCGATTTGGAGGTTTTACTCCATGGAATTACTGTGCTTTTTCCCAGTGCTAGTGTACAGATATTTTCATAAAGCTTTATATTTTGTTGAAAAAGCAAATACAAAAATAACTGTTCCAGACGGGACAGGTGGGGGGTGGGAGGAACGGACTGGGGGTTTGGGACTGGCATATGCGCACTGAGGTATATGGAACAATTGGCCAATAGGGACTTGCTGTATAGCACAGAGAACTCTACCCAGTATTCTGTGATAATCTATTTGGGAAAAGAATCTGAGAGAGAATGGATATGTGTATATGTATGTATGACTGTGTCGCTTTGTTGTACAGCAGAAATTATTACTGCCTTGTAAATTAACTACAATAAGATTAAAAAAAAAAAGTGACTAGTAAATTGGCTGACCTCGTGCATGGTTTGCCCGCTGTTACCAGGAGGGAGCAGCAGCGAGCTGACCCAGGACTTGCTATGTGACTTCAACAATCCTGGAGTCACTAGTTTGCATTGTGACCTTGATTTCATATTCTTTCTCATTTTTTTTAATTAAAAAAAATCTCTAAAAAATTTTAAATTATTTCTTTGCCCACATCCATGGCATGTGGAAGTTCCCGGGCCAGGAATTGAACCTGTGCTATAGCAGTGACACAAGCTACAGCAGTGACATGAGCCACAGCAGTGACAATGTCAGATCCTTAACCCACTGAGCCACTAGGAAACTCCCTGCTCCCTCTCCCTCTCCCTCTCTCTTTCTCTCTCTCTCTTTTTTTAAAAACAATGCATATACTAACATTGTTTACAGATGAAGAATCTGAATTAGGTACAGAGCAGTCAGAAAAGATGTTCAAAACTTCAGGGCCAAGGAATGGAGTAGAACCATCAAAGAATCCTGGCTTCACATCACCTCCTCCTGGGTTAGGTCAGAAATAGCAGTAACTTCCACCTACAACCGGCTGACAACAGGTGCAGGTGAACTGCTGACTCGGCCTAACCTCTTTGGCTTCTCTCCTTGTTTGAACTTGAGGAGACACCACTTCTCTGAGAGTGAATTTTTGGTAAATTTCCAAGACACGGCTGGCGTTTCTATGCCTGTCCTTTGGCCTCTGTTGCTCGACAGCCGTATTTCCGTGCATCTTCTATCCTTGTGACGTAGGTGGTTCATCACACCTAGTACCTTCCTATTGCACCGCGACCCTCGGTGTGGAAATCATCTTCTCTCCTTGAGGACAGGGGACTCTGTACTCTCAGCGTTGCCAGTTGATGTGCGTGTGAAGAATTTCAGTTCACCCACATGCAGCTCAGCTTGAGATCGTCACTTGAAGAAGGGCTTTGTTCTTTCCCTTTGTGCTTTAGTTCAGTTTCACTTGCTCACAGGGTGCCACGTGCGGAGGCCTTGCACCCAGAATTTCAGACCAGCATTCCTCGTTTTCTCTCTGTTTTTGTTTCTCATGTGTGAAAGGAAACACACAAAGCCTCTGCACTCTTCTGGGTGCGGAGGCCTTACACCCAGAATTTCAGACCAGGATTCCTTGTTTTCTCTCTGTTTTGTCTCTCATGTGCATCAAACGATCCTTAGAATCTTTTCCAGCTCCAAAATTCTGTGTGTAAGGTTTAAATGGGAGAAGCTTGGCACTGATCTAGGTAAGGGCAGCCAGTGAAGTCATCAGACAAGAATTCCTCACCTTTATGAGGCTCACCTTCCGACGGGGGCCCTCCAGAGCCCTGTGGCTGCCGCAGCGACATGGAAATTGCGACGAATGGAGATTGTGGGCTGGGTAGGACCTCAGGCCAGGGCTTGACCAATAGGCGTTTGACCAGAAAGCAGGTGAAGCGGGAAACTGCATGGGCTTTGCTCGAACCCAGTGAGGTGGGAGCAGGGGGCAGCCTATCCTTTGGGACCAGAAAATCAGAGTCTAGTGTCGACTGACCAAGAGGAGCCACAGCAGAGCTGTACTCACAGGACGGCTGAGCCTGCAACACCTTTTCCAGAAACAGAAAGCCTCTTTAATGTCCCTCAGCAGGGCTGCTCCTGAGTGGATGAGGAGGTGTGCGGGTCCTAACGTGCACGCGCAGCTACTGGGTGGGGAAAGTGGAAGACGCGTGCATGGCCAGGAGGAGGTGGAGACAGAATGAGCAGCGGAGGACTGAGGGCTGGGGGGACAGACGGGAGCCTCATAAGCCTTCTGTAAGGGTTGTGTGAATGAATGAATTAAACGGAGGAGGGCGTTAGGTGCTTCACTTGGTCTGTGAGCACTGGTCAGCCACCACTTATCACACGCCTCCATATTCTAGTTATCTGATTAAGAGCTAGTCTCAGGTCTTCAACTGATCTTTATGCTTGAAGGTCTAGAGGCTCAGCTCCAAATGGAATGTGTATGATTAGGCAGTGGCCTCCTTAATACCAGGTAACTTTTGTTGAGTGATTTTTCTTTTTTTTAGGGCCACACCTATGGCACATGGAAGTTCTCAGGCTCGGGGCTGAATCAGAGCTACAGCTGCCAGCCTGCACCTCAGCCACAGCCACGCCAGATCTGAGCCGAATCTGCGATCGACACCTCAGCTCCCAGCAACACCAGGTCCTTAACCCACTGAGCCAGGCCAGGGATCGAACCCATATCCTCATGGATACTAGTTGGGTTTGTTACCTCTGAGCCACGAAGAGAACTTCTTGTTGAATGATTATGATGTAAAAAACGCTCTGCTAACCCTTTTCATGTATGATTCCCTTTAACCTTTAGTCTCACTATACACCTATGAAGTAGAAACTATTATCTATATTTTCTAGATAAGGAAACAGAGATTCAGAGAAGCTAAGCTCCTTGCTGATGGTTATAGGATCAGGAGAACATTGTGACACCCAGAGCTGTTTACTCTTTCTCATTCTCTCTCAGTCTATCTCTCTCTCATCTTAGTTTTCACGCTGGCAAAAGTAATGCAGATTAGTGATTAACCACCTTTGAGAATGTGGGCTCTTTCTTCTTTTTTCTCAGTTTAAAATTAAGAATCCAGAGTTCCAGAGTTTCTGTCGTGGCTCAGCGGAAACAAATCTGACTAGCATCCATGAGGACTCAGGTTCGATCCTTGGCCTCGCTCAGTGGGTTAAGGATCCAAGCTTTGTCGTGAGCTCTAGTGTATGTCTCAGATGCAGCTCAGATCTGATTTTGCTGTGACTGTGGGTTAGGCCAGCAGCTACAGCTCTGATTCAACCCCTAGCCTGGGAATTTCAATATGCTATGGGTGCAGCCTTAAAAAACTTAAAATAAAATAAAATAGAGAATCCTTTTATTTATTTTTGTTTCCTGGTGCTCTAAGCCAGTTTACTCCTTGGTTTTTGTTCGGCCTAGTGTCAACCAAAAAATAATGCCGGAGGCTGCAAATAAGAAAACAGTTTATTTAAGGTCTTATTTAGGGTTTATTGAAATTCAGGAAACATGGATTTGGATAACCCCAAAAGAGTGCCCTGGAGAAGAAAAAGAATCAGGGGCTTATAAAGACAAAAAGCCGCAATGTTGTTAAAAGATTCCTGGTAAAAACTGTGATTGACTCTGGTGTAAATCAGAAAATGTTTGTCCTTAAGGAAGCCTAAGTTTTTTTTAGGGCGGGGCCCAGTAAGTAGATAGGCCATCATGAATTATTTTAGGGTAAGTGTCCAATAAATATCTTGAGTTTCTGGCAGGTGTTCTCGATGGCTTCCTTGGAACAATATGTGGTCAAAAGGTCAGATTCCGTCCAGGTGGGGATGTGCACAAGTCACACTTCCTTAATGGCCTCCCAGCTCAATTTTAATCAGTTAATTAATTGGCTGTACCTGTGGCACACAGAAGTTCCCTGGCCAGGGACCGAACCAGGGCCGGGGATCCTTAACCCACGTGCTCCACCAAGGAACTCCCCAGCTCCATTTTTTTTTTTGGTGGGGGGGCTTTTTAGGGCCGCATCCTCAGCATATGGAGGTTCCCAGGCTAGGGGTACAATCGGAGCTGTAGCTGCCGGCCTACACCACAGCCACAGCAACATGGGATCCGAGCCGTGTCTGCAACCTACACCACAGCTCTCGGCAAGGCTGGACCCTTAACCCACTGAGCGAGGCCAGGGATCGAACCTACGTCCTCATGGATCCTATTTGGGTTCGTTAACCACTGAGCCATGACGGGAACTTCCCCAGCTCCATTTTAGAGCTCCTTGGCAATATCAACTCCATGTTGATTTTCCTTCCACACTGGTTTGGGGTGGAGGTGGTGTGGAATAGAAAGAGCAAAACTCTGGGGGGCGCTAGTACTGGGGAGTCCTGGTCCCCACCACCGTTTCCTCCTAACACCCTGGCTTCTGGTCTCCCTCAGCCTCCTTATCACCAACCTGGAGATCCATCTGACTCTGAAGGGTAGACCTCAAGTGTTAACCTCTGCTCTCTTTGAACCTCACCTTCACCTCTTCCTGGCCTTTCGTTGATTTCATTTTTCTCAGATGACTCAGCTCCAGGATCATTCCTCTTAGAAGCTTCTCTCCTGGGGCTGTGTGGCAACCTCATGTGGAAACTCTGCCTTGGCACAGGTTCTTGGCCCCCGGTACACTCTGTACTCATCTCTCCTTTCTTACCTACTATCTTATTCCTTCGGGTTTATACCTCTGTCTCTCACTTGACCGTCAGCAAGGAGCATGGCAAGCCATTAGGAGCCTAATAGGGGTTAGCCGAAAGAATAAATGAGTTCTCTGACTCGAAAAGATGAACAAGAGAAGCATTCATTTGAAAAGAATAAATACCCAGAGCAGTATTATTTGTGAGGCAAAAATAAAAACCAGGAGTCCCCTTGTGGCTTCAGCGGGTTAAGAACACAACATGGAGTTGTGAGGATGCGAGTTCAATCCCTGGCCTTGCTCAGAGGGGTTAAGGATCCGGTGTTGCCATGGATTGCAGCATAGGTTGCAGATGTGGCTCAGATCCTGCGTTGCTGTGCCTGTGGCATAGGCCTGCAGCTATAGCTCCAATTTGACCCCTAGCCTGGGAACGTCCATATCCCACAAGTGCGGTTGTTAAAAAAGGAAAAATCAAAACAAAACAAAGCCAGTAAGACAAAAGACAGTCTTTGACTTATTTCCTCATTTCTAAATGGTTGTATTTATTATGACGATGAAATAAGTTTATAGATGTGTATGTATATATGTAGATACATGTGCCCCATACATTAACATGTATATACTTATTTATACACATTTATAGATATTTTAACTGTTTAGAATGATGTTTTGCATATAGTCAATACTCAGTAAGTATTCAGTATTATAGATTATCATTTTATGGTTGGTCAACTCTTCTTTCTTGCTGATCATCTTGACAGATTTCAATAAAGGGCATACTTAGGTTTATGGCCAGATAGCACCCAAAGCATCTTAAAATTTATCTACAAATACATGAATGGACGTGTCTTGCAGTCCTTCCTAAGGATGAAATGAGAGGGAAAGGGGCCGTGGTTCACCCTGGGCTAGTCTGGGACAGGCTGTCCCCACCAGGAAGTTATTTTTTTTGGCCACCCCACATCTTATGGAGTTTCTTGGGCCAGGGATCAGATCCAAGCCGCAGTTGAGACTTTGCTAGATCCTTTACCCCCCTGCCTGGCCAGGGATCGAACCTGTATCCCAGTGCTCCCAAGATGCCACTGATCCCATTGTCCCACAGTGGGAACGCCTCCACCAGCAAGTTCTCGTTCATGGTGTCTTGCCTTCCAGGATGCTTGGTATCTCTGCTTGTGTGATGAAAGCTGTTTATGAAGAATTACTTGTAGAAAAAAGTTGAGGCCTAAAACTATTATTTTCTTCTAGAGATGACCTTTGCTTCTGCCAGGTACTCACGGACACAACAGTTTTAGTCACCTCAGCACCTTAATTCAGCTTCAGGGTTTGAGATTTTCTTGGCTACAAAGATGATATAGAGCTGGAGAAAGCTAGTGTACTTCTTGTTTGTCCTTTTTTCGAGGGTAAGCCTTTGGGACCCAGGTCAAAGGGACAAGGGATTTACCTGTTCTCTAATCTTAGTGGTCCTGGATGCAAAGTTTTCTCCCTTCAAGTGCCAGGAATTGGTCCAAACTGATGGTCAGCCTTCCAGCCTTTTCTTTCAGATCAGCAAACATTCCCCAAGGCAGCACTGGGAGCAGAAATCCTCTTATCTCTTAATTGTCTCTCCTGAAACTATCCTTTCATCTCCAACTCCATCTTATTATCTGCACCCACATGCACCCAACATTACCTTTCTCCTGGACCACTGTCATGGTCTTCCAGGTAGTTTGTTTGCATCCAGACTTGACTCCCTACTGCTGGTTTCTTAAGCTGCAACCAGTGCTATTTTATTTATTTTTTTCAGATAGATAGATATTTTATTTATTTATTTATTTATTTATTTATTTATTTATTTATTAGGGGCCCCCTAGTGGCATGTGGAGGTTTCCAGGCTAGGGGTGGAATTAGAGTTATACCTACCGGCCTACACCACAGCCACAGCAATGCGGGATCCAAGCCATGTCTGTGACCTACACCACAGCTCACAGCAAGGCCAGATCTTTTTTTTTTTTTTTTTTTTTTGTCATCTTAGGGCTGCATCTGCAGCATATGGAGGTTCCCAGGCTAGGGGTCGAATTGGAGCTACAGCTACAGCTACAGCTGCCGGCCTATGCCAATCCACAGCTCATGGCAACACCGGATCGTTGACCCACTGAGAGGTGCTAGGGATCGAACCCACAACCTCATGGTCCCTAGTCGGATTCGTTAACCACTGTGCCATGGTGGGAACTCCAAAGCCAGATCTTTAACCCACTGAGTGAGGCCAGGGATCAAACCTGCATCCTCATGGATCCTAGTTGGGTTCGTTAACTACTGAGCCACAGAGGGAACTCCTCCTGCTCATCTTTAGATCTTAACTCAATCCTCCCTGCTTTGGAGAAGCCTTCCCTGATCCCAGCAAAATCCCCCCTTACAGGCTGTCACGGTGCCATGAAACTTTCATTCATGGTAGTCATTACAGCTGCAGCGTTATTTGAGGAATAATCTGATGGTTGCCCTCTAAAAAGCAAAATCTCCTTTTTCTCTCTATTACACCAAAGAAAGGAAACCCCCACTGTTTCTTTTCTATATACAACTAATACCTCTGACACTAAATGTGTGGGATTTTCCCCACACCAACCACTTCTCCGACACAAGCTGGGTGTCCTACAATTCAATTCAACTGTGGCACCATTTACCTAGAGTTAGTGTCACATGCCACAAATTAAGGGTTCAGTCCCGCAAGACCGCCCTACCTCAGAGGCCAGTCTCAAGTCTGGGCCTCCTGTATGTCTGACCTATAACCTGAGCACAGCCTCTCTTTGCTTCAGTAATCTGGGAAAGATCTTGAGTGTCCAGGCTCCAGATCGCTTGGTAACCCTGGGCTCAGTTTCATCACTGCTGAGGAAAAAAATGGACAGGAGGAAAATAATTCTAATTGTTTTACCATTTGAACTGGCTCAGGGGAGGGAGAGGGTGGGGGAACGGATGAATCTGAAAGGCAGTTACCGTTCTCCCCCTCCTAATCGTCACCCCCTCCGAAACGCCTCCAACCTCAAGCCACCCTCTCCGTCACCTTTACCTCTGATCATCATGAAGGGGCTTCCTCGCCTCTCCGCACCCGTTCTCACCAGGCACTTTCCATCCTCCTCCACCGCACCCCCAACCTGTGGGTCTCAGACTTTCCCTTCCCCCTCATAGTGGGCAACGTGTCTTTCTTTCTCTGTGAATATTTGTTTAAAATTTCTTCCACTCTGCTATGTAATACAGAGTGTAATACAGAGTGGAAGAATATTTTTTTTTTGTCCTGTGCGGCATATGGAGGGATCTGATTGGCTAGGGATCCAATCAGAGCTGTAGCCGCAGGCCTACGCCACAGCCACAGCAACGCGGGATCCGAGCCGCGTCTGCAACCTTCACCACAGCTCACGGCAACACCGGATCCTTAACCCGCTGAGCGAGGCCAGGGATCGAACCCGCAACCTCATGGTTCCTAGTCGGATTTGTTAACCACTGAGCCACGACAGGAACTCCATATGTTCTCTCCTTAAAGAACGCTTAGAAGATGAAGATAAGTAGAAGAAACCGAAGCCAACCAACACCAGCGCCCCGCCCCCGCAAAAAAAAAAAAAATAGTGTTAATATTTTGATTTTTTTTTCTTCTGGTGAAATAAATTTGTATTTTATGGCAAGACAGGCAACATTTAACCAAAAAATTTTTCCTTGTCCGTTTGGGCCTCCTCTCTCCCCCTTAGTGTGTACTGCGAGTCTATAATAATCAGACCTCCCTAGGAGATAACATTCCTTCTTAATCTCACAAAGGGTCATAACCTTCCTCCTTAATCTCCCTCTTAATCTCCCTTCTTAATCTTGAAAAGTGTCGCAATAACCCATGACTCACCATTTGCTTTGTATGTATAGATCTGGTTTGTGTAAATTACCAGTCATCCATCATTTGACTATAACCATTTGTCTCAAAAACATAGAAAACTGTGCTTTGATCTCTAACGGGCGGAACAGTCCTTAGAGATTTCTGTAAAACTGTCCCTCGGGTTATAATCCTCAGCTTGGCTGGAATAAAAGTTTCCATTTCTTACTTACATTGACTATCGATTAATTTTTTTCATCGACGCTTCTAAATCTTTTTGCATAGGGGTTTTTAGAAGGCAGTTGTAATCATACACCATGTTAAAATTTACATTCTAGGAGTTCCCATTGTGGTGTAGCAGAAACGAATATGACTAGGAACCCTGAGGTTGCGGTTTTGATCCCTGGCCTCGCTCAGTGGGTTAAGGATCCGGCGTTGCCCTGAGCTGGATCTGGTGTGGCTGTGGCTGTGGCTGTGGCCGGCAGCTGTAGCTCCAATTGGACCGCTAGCCTGGGAATCTCCATATGCCTCAGGTACAGCCCTAAAAAGCAAACAAAACAACTTATATTCTAGTTTTTTCACTTGTGACATCGTAAGAGAGGGAAAACAATCTTCCACCCTCTACTTTTCTAGGTTCTGTGGCTGAGACCCTCCCTGTAAACAAAGATTAATAAGAGAAAAACAAACAGAAATTTAGTGACGTGTGTTTACTTCATGTATACGCCCGAGAGACGCAGGAAAACTGGGTAAAACTCCCCCAGATGGCTAAAGCCACAATCTTAAATACCACCTTCATCTAAAGACACAAGAACGCTGTTTGGAGGGGGAGGCAGTTATGGAAGGTACTCAAGAGGAAGCACAGAGAAGGGTAAGGGGTTACGTAGATTTAAGTCACTGCTAAGTTTCTTACGATTTAACCAAACTTCTCTCTCTGGTACAGAGAGGGGCACACCCTTACATGTGGAGCTTTCCCTTCTTTTTTTGCTTTTTAGGCCCGCATCTGTGGCATATGAATGTTCCCAGGCTGGGGGTCTGCTCAGAGCTACAGCTGCCAGCCTACGCCACAGCCACAGCCACAGGGACACAAGATCTGAGCTGTGTCTGCGAACTACACCACAGCTCATGGCAATGCTGGATCCTCAACCGACTGAGCAAGGCTAGGGATCGAACATGCATCCTCAAGGATACTAGTCAGATTTATTTCCTCTGCATCACAAAAGGAACTCCTAGATATTTCCTTTATAAATATACACGTCTCTTACAAAAGGGTAACTTCTGAGAGCCTCTTTTCCTGCCTGCTTGCATCTCTCACAAGCGTCCTATCTTAATAAATCTATTTCTGGCTTATCAAAACACACACACACACACACAACCAAAAAACAAAACAAAACAAAACAAAAAACCAAAAGGGTAACTTCTACTTGGTTTTCAGAGCTTCTCCTGTGCCTACTATTTCTTAAAAATAATCAACTCCAAATAATCCTTATGCTCAAGGGGCATATTTTGGGCATGGTGCAGTTGGCTACCCTTCAATGTCATAACATTTTCTAGCTTTATCATCCATAATTCTTTGTTGGGAGTTTTTAATTGATTCAATTTTATTACTGGAAACTCTTCTGTTCATATTTCCTGTTTCTTCTTGGTTCATTCTGGGGAGAGTGTACCTTCCTAAGATTTTGTCCATTCCTTCTAGATTATCCATCTTATTGCCTTACAGTTGTTCATAGTAGTCTCTTAGGATCTTTCGTATTTCCAGGGTGTCAGTTGTAACTTTCATTTTTTTCATTTCTGGTTTTATTGATTTGAACCCTCTCCCATTTTTTTTTTTTTCTTGGTGAGTTTGGCTAACAGTCTGTCAAGGTAGTTTTTGTTTTCAAAGAACCAGCTTTTAGATCTTTTCTACTGTTTTTTCATCTCTATTTATTTCTGCTCTGATCTTTATGATTTCTTTCCTTCTCCTAACTTGGGTTTTGTTTATTCCTTCTTTCTCTAGTTTATAATCCGGAATTCCTAATATTCTGGGGTGGCCGTGGGGTAAGAGCACTGAACTCTAACCACTAGACCTCAAGAGCCATCAGGCCAGTTGTAGGTCCCCAGTTCTTGTCCCTTGGGAGAAAACATTTGGCAAGGAGAGTGACAGTAGTAAGTCAAAGCATTTATTAAGAGAGAAGTTTACGTGCAGAGAAAGCACGGGTGGGTGGGGTTGGGGGGAGAGGGAGACAGACAGACAGACAGAGAGAAAGAGAAAGTGTCACATATTTTGGAGGTAGTGTAAATTACTTATACCGGGAGCCCCTTCTGGGCTTCCTCTGGCCAATCACCTTGCTCTGTCTGGCCTTGAGTCCATATATGGTCTGAGCCAGCGTCCTCTCCTGTGTGCGTGGGCATCTTTTAGCCAGGATGTAGTCTTTCGCCTGGCTTTCTGGAAAGCTGACACGATGTACTATGGTCTGGTGCCCCCATCCTTCTCTGACGCCTGAGGAACCTTTCTGTGAAGTTTTGGAGGTCTCCTTGACCTCAAGAGTGAGAGTTCTGTGGTCTCTTTATCTTTTACCTAAGCAGGACCCAGCTCCTCCTCGCTCTTGCCATCGTCTTTATCTCAAAGTATCTGCCCACAGGGGACACATCCCAGTTGCGCAGTAGAGCCTGGGGACCCCTCTATCTCTTGCCTCACTAATGTCTGCTTTCGCATGACCTTTCCCCGTGATCAGACTCTTAGGTATTTTCCAGAACATGCGGAAAAGTATCACATGTTTTTGTATGTAAACGTCATAGTTCCCTTTTCAGGTGAGTAATTCTCATCCCATCTTGCTCAAGAAGCGTTGTGTTTTGTGTTGAAGTTCTTTTTTTTTTTTTTTTTAAATGGCCGCACCCACAGTATATGGAAGTTCCCAGATTAGGGGTCAAATCGAAGCTGTAGTCACTGGCCTACACCACAGCCACAGCAACGTGGAATCTGAGCCTTGCCTGCAACCTACAACGCCAGATCCTTAACCCACTGAGCAAGGCCAGGGATCGAACCCGAATCCTCGTGGATCCTAGTCGTGTCCGTCGCCGAGCCAAACCGGAACTCCTGTTTTTAAGTTCTTTTAACGCTGGGTAGGGGACAGAGATGATCCTTCTCTATTCCTGCCCCTCTGTGCTGTAACCCAGTGTTTGACACAGATTTCTAGGTCCAAGACGGAGCTGCGGCTGCGCAGGGTGTCGTGTCAGCAAACTGACACTCAGATAACTTGTGTCTCTGCAAATGCTCTGCTTGATCAGAAACGCAGTAATCCACTCCTTCAGTTCCTAAAGGCCGAGCCGGTTCTGGTCCTTCTCACCCCAAAACAAGTCTGACTATGTGGCTCCAGCCAATCAGATAGGTTCTGTTTTTTGTCTTCCCTGTTCTTTATTCTATAAAAAGCTTCCTATCTCCTGCTCACTTTACAGTTCTCCAAACGGAGGATTTTCACTTCATGTAAAGTTTGTTTTTATCACATAAACAGTTTAATTATTTTTTAACACCCATGAAGGCGGCCAGGAGACGCCACCCTAATATGTATCACTTTGGCAGGTAGATTATTTTGAGGTGAAGGCACCCAAGACCCAGCTGACTCAGAAAAAGCTTTTTTTACCTCCCCCTAAACTGCCTAAAAGATTTTAGAAACGGGGTCTGTACCAGAAAGAGAGCTGTTATCAGAGACAGTGTTTCATCTGAAAGACCTACGGATATGGCAGGGCAAATATCTGTTAACCAAACATTTGTTCTTCTCGTCTTCCTGTGAGTTGTCTTCCACTCCTTTGAAGGCCCAAACCCCCATTTCTTCCATTAGCTCAGGCTGGTCTATAAACCTCAACTGCCTGACTGTCTTTGAGTCTCCTACTCATAGAGGTCTCCTTTGTGTGTAAAGTTTGTTTTTCTGCCGTTACCCTCTCTTCCATCAGTCTAATTATAATACCAGCCCAAGAACCTAGAAGGGAAAAAGGGAATATTTTTTTCCTCACTAGGCACCTCTCTTTTGAGGGCTCAGTCTCCATTTTAATGCTTCTGCATCTTATCCCGAGTTGACTTTGGGGACATTAACTATTTTTAATGTACTGTCTTCTTCCCTAAGCATCACGTAACATATGTGAGTCTCCGATTACTAGGCCAAGCACTGAAGCACTGATGCTTGTTTCATATAATCCACACCTTACAAGCCCCGTAAGGGTTTTAGAGATAAGAAGATAGAGGCTGATGGGACCCAAGTCTTTGGTGAAGGTCACTCTGCCAAGTAGGGCTCTCCCCCCACAGCCCAAAGCCATGTCCTTTCCTCTATTTATAGTTGGGAAGAGGAGAATACACCCTTCTCAAGCTTTGAGCCTATCTTCCTCATCCTCCACAGTGGCCAGTGAGTGGTGGAACGGGCACAGCTTTTGTTCTGGCCTTGGATGCATACCCGAGTGTGGAACTTCAGGCTAGGTTCCTAGTTCTTTTCGGCTTCACTTTCAGCACCCATCAACAGGGTCGATATACCCCAGACCAGCTTGCCTCCCAGGACCCATATGAAGACCTATGGGAGAAAAGTTTACATGAGAACAACTAGCTTGGGGTTGGGGGAGTGGAGAGGTACGGCAAGAGCAGGAAGACTCACCTGCTGTTGGGAGGTTCAGGCAGGTGCAAAATGCTAGTGGCAGCTCAATGACACATTTTCTCCAGTGGAGTCAGGCAAACACCTGCGCCCCCACCCAGAGAGGCTGTGATCTCAGTTTAGGGGATCCTGTAAATTAGTATTTTTTTCCAGTTAGAATAATGGGGGATTCACACTCTTATTTAAGGAGCCCACCTGGCTTTGGGCTGAAGGAGGCAGAGCTGTGAAGCTCAGAGAACAAAGTGTCAAAATTTTGACTCAAGACAGAATCAGTACTAGCTGATTTTTCCTTTCCCCCCAGGATCCACTCTGACTTGGCAAGGCCCCTCTTTATTTAAAATTTGGGTATTTTTTTCTTCACGGTCATGGGGCTGAGAGCAGTTCACCCCAAGCTGTGTCACGCTGCAGATTATTTTGAGCTGAAAATGAAACTAAGGATAATCTTCAGTTAGATCCCTTAAACTTGGAGCCTGCCTTCACCGATCAAACTTGTTTTAATTGTTTTTACAAAAACTTTCATGTCCTCCAAGCAACACGTAGCCTCAACCAAAAGACATTTGTTTCAGGATCTGGAGTCAGCTATGTTCCACTGGAGCTTAACTGGTTAAGACTGGTTAGACCACTACCCTCCTAGTGGGCATAGGTGTGTCCTTTTGGTGACCTTTTGATATTGGAGGACCCCGAATCCACCCTCAGAACATGTTTGTGTCGTCACCATTTTCTGAACATATATGTCCCACGAAGGAGCCTGTGGCTTAGCTGGTCTTCAGCAGAACGATGATGATCTCATCTTTGTCTTATTTCCAGTCTTCAGACCACCCTGCTTCCTTATCCCACAAATCTTCGGAGCCCCTTGGAATCTGAGATTCGTTTTCCCATCTCCTCCTTTGGCTGCCTCGTGATAAAACCTTTCCTCTGCTTCAAACCTCAGCGTCTCAAGAAGAACCTTTGAACTTTCCCCTTCGCGGCCAAAAGAATTGAAGATAGGAGGCCTAGTCAGGAAGACGCTGTCACCATAGATAACCCTCTAAATTATTAATAGTGGTTGACAGGGAAGAACCTAGCAAAGCCCAATCGATCAGAGTCCTCTCTGTGCCCCGTTATGTTTGGATGGCCTGGCAAGCGTTTGCGTACCCAGCGTTAACTCTTTCCATCTTCCTGTGAGCCGCCTTAGTTCCCTTTGCAGCCTCAGACTCCTGCCTCCTCAGCATCGCCTCGCCTTCTCTTGCCGTCTTCGAAATTCTTCAGCCTCAGGAGGATTCCTCCTGCGCACGTGATAACTTGGCTTTTCTCCTGTTAATCTGCCCTATGGCATTTTATCTCCTTCCTCCCTCTCTCCCTTCCTTCCCTCCTCCCTCCCTCTTTCTTTCTTTTTTTTTTAGGGCTTCACCCACAGCATATGGAGGTTCCCAGGTTAGGGGTCCTATTGGAGCTACAGCGCCAGCCTACGCTGCAGTCACAGCAACGCAGGATCCGAGCTGCATCTGTGACCTACACCACAGTTCATGGAAACGCCACATCCTTAACCCACTGAGTGAGGCCAGGGATCAACCCTCCCATCCTCATGGATCCTAGTGGGGTTCATTAACTGCTGAGCCATGGAGCCTTGAAGGGAACTCCCCACTCTTTCTTTCTTTCCCTTTTTTTCTTCCTTTTTCTTCCTCCTTCCTTCCTTTCTTCCTTCCTTTCTCTCTCCCCTTCCTTCCTTCCTTCCTTCCTTTCTTTCTTTCTTTCTTTCTTTCTTTCTTTCTTTCTTTCTTTCTTTCTTTCTTTCTTTCTTTCTTTTTTTCTTTCCCTCCCTCTCCCTCTCTCCCGCTCTCTCTCTCTCTCTCTCTCTCTCTTCCTTCCTTTGTCCACACCTGCAGCGTAAGGAAGTTTCTAGGGCTAGGAGTCGAATCTGAGCTGCAGCTGCCAGCCTGCACCACAGCCACAGCAATGCCAGATCTGAGCCACATCTATGACCTATGCCACGGCTTGCGGCAACACGGGATCCTTAACCCACTGATTGAGGCCAGGGATTGAACCCATATCCTCATGGATATTTGTTGAGTTCTTAACCTGCTGAGCCACAATGGGAACTTCTGCTTTATGCCATTGTAGTTGCTAGCCAAAAGAACTAAGAGGAGAAAGGGGGGAAATTTCTCTTCTCCCACAATGGAGTTTTGCATTAATTTTGATTTTTCTACATATTGCATGAAAGTGTTACTTACCTTAGTAACTGAGTTTTTTGGTGTCCCCTTAAATTTTGTGCTATGTTGAGTGCCTCGCTGGCTTCACCCTGGGCCCTGAAGATGTGGTGCAGCGTCACAGCTAAGGTGGCACCAGTACGGGTCACACACATTCTCAGTTGACATGGGACAGGTTGAAAGCCTTGGTTCCCTCTTCCGGCTCCAAGGCGGATCATCCTCCCCTTCAAGTGCTGCTAGAGCCACCCTCCACCCCACACCCCGCTTTTTTGTAAGAATTAGGAAAAAAAAACTTTTCCTCAAGACATATTGGTTTTATTTAAAAAGATGCTTTATTTTATCATTCAGAGAATTACAGTAATAAATACAAGCATTTACAATATTTCTCATGCAAATGGCACTTCATCTGATGTGGTACCTCAGAAGGGACACACCTGCTAAGGGGAGCAGAATATGCCATTGCGAAAATCTCTGTCCTTGGCATAAAGCTTACTCTGTGCTACTTGTCTTTTAAGAAACAGCAGACATAGGAAAAGTTCTGAAAAGGAAGAGAAGTGAGCCTTCTGTGAGAAACATGAACAGGGAAAAGCAAGGAGATCCGACTGTAGAGCTCCGGGAACTATGTCTAATCACACGTGACCAATCCATACATGTGTGTGTAACTGGTCTCCGTGATGTGCAGCTGGAAAATTGACAGAAATCTGTAAACCAGCTATAATGGAAAAAAAAAAAAAAAGAAACATGAACAGGCACAAGGGAAACCTCCCTCTCTGTACCAGAGAGAGGCTCTAACAGCTTATGGATGGAGAAGGCAGTGATTTAAAACTGCATATTGACCGTGTGGTGCCGAGCTTTGCCTGATGACCTCCCGAAACTGCTCCCACCTTCTTTTTTTGTCTTTAGCTGGAGACGGTGATGGAAGGGGCCATTTCATGGAAGTTTATTCCGTTTTCCTGGATGTCTCACACGTGTACAGGAGGTGTATTTGTTCTTAAACTTCCATTTGTTTTTCTTTTGTTAGTTTTTTATCACAGGGGTTCTCAGCCAAGAACCTAGAAGGGCAGGGGAAACTGACTTTTCTCCCCTCCATCTGCGTAGCTCCCCAGCGGGGGAAAGCCGGTGGGGGGGGCCCTCTTTCAGGTTCCTCGGAGCTAGGGGACTGCCTCCAACTTTCATTTCCCTTCAGATCAGCCTCAGAGTGTTCTCTTGGTCCCCTGAGCCTTAGTTTTTTTTTTTCTTGAAGGCTCGTTATCTCTTACATTGGCCATCTGCTATTTGAAGGTTGCTTTTTTTTCCTTCGCCCAGATATTCCCTCCACCCTCTCTTTAGTGGCTCGAAACAACAATTTATTATTTCTCACTCTTCTGGGGATTGCCGAGCTGGTTCTTCTGCTCCTCGTGGTGTTGCCTGAGGTGCCGAGAGTGATGCAATGTACAAAATGCCCTCACTCTCGTGGCTGGCGGTTGGTGCCAGCTGCTGGCTGGAAGGCCCTTATCTTCCTTGCAGGCCTTTCCAGATGCAGCAAGTATTTTCTCTTTTCACAAATCTTAACGCTCATTTCTTTACCATTTTTTTTTTCCTGGTAATGCATATATTTGGACCCACAAAATGACAGCTGTCCCGGTGGCTCAGCCCACATGGCAGATCTAAACCTAAATCAGGAAACATCTGTCCAGGAACCTGACACGCACCAATTACAATCCTCCAACGCCGCTTTAGGCGGCTTACCTTACCCTAGAAACTACAGCCTGCTAGCCTGATAAAGAAGTTCCCAACCTCCTAGCTAATCACGTCGTGTTTCAAAGTACAGACTGAAACAAACTTGGAAAATAAATGAATGGAAGATTAAAAAAAAAAAAAAGTCGCCTCTTCTGAAGCTCTGTAGACCTCACTCCTGCCCCCAATCCTCAGGAAGACAGTTTGCAAGGTCCTGGGCTCCCTTAATCCATGATTTGTTTGCCCTCGAATAAAGAAGACACTTCACACCCCCAGCCCTGGGACCTCAGATCCCTGCCCAACATTTCCATTCAAGGTATGTGTCCAGGAACACGTCTAAAACAACCCTCCCTGTCCACGTGTTTTTCATTCCATTAAAAACGTGGGCTCTCTGGGGTGAAGGACCATGTCTGTCTTATTTGCTAGACTGACCTAGCAGAGGTTCTCAATAAATATTGGTTGAGTGAATTAAATAATTTTAAAGCTTTGCAAGCGACCACCCCCTTGGCTCCAAGTCTCCTATAAATAGATTCGACCTGAGTCTTCAGGTGCAGTTTCTTCATCAAGATGGGTTCCTTTACAGGCCGAAGGCCTGGGCTTCTTTCCACCAAAAAGTGTCCTTGCCTTTGGGCCAGGCATACTTCTGAGTTTCCAGTCGGCCAGACTGAGTCTTCTATCTGGCCCTCTCTGTCCTTGTGCACGTAGACTCCTGAGTCCTGAGGATCCACACTTGACCCTCCGGGTGTCTGGAATCTGTGGTCAGACCCGTGGAAGAATTAGGTCGATTTCAGGTGCCTAGAGAGCAAGTCTGACCAAAATCAGGGTAAGCTCAGCACTGTACCAGGCACATAGCTGATGGGTCAGTAAATAAATCCATTTCTGACCGCTGTCTTCTACTTCTGCTGGGAGCATCGGCCACTCTGAAGTTCTTGCCCTTTTGGCCACCAAACCCTTGGCATATTCCTCAGCTCCAGGCCCTGGAGAGGAAGTGGTCGTTCTTAGGTGTGAACCTTCATTTACATCTCAACAGAGATGTTTCCAAGCTCCTGGCTTGAAGCTGGCTGATAAATTCACAATCACATTTCTGTTCTGGAGTTGAGGAGATTTCCCAGAAGCAGGTTGGTTTAGGGACCCTTAACTCTGAAGTATAGATTGTAGTTTATTCTAGAAGGAAGTCAGCGTTCTTCATTCGTCCTTGATGTTTCTGGTCAAATCAGTGAGTTCTTTTGAACATTTTCTCTGGAGTGAGACACCACGGAGCATGCAGCTGTTTAGATGATATTTTCATAGGTAAATAGCTTTGGTGTGTCTGGCAATGTGGGCAGTGGGTGGGGTTTCTCCACCTGTTAGGGAGACAGAAGGATGCAGTGCTCTGGAGAGGGCAGGGTTCTGGATTCCTCCAGGAGACCCCACCATCCCAGACACTCTTCATTGCCAAGGATACCCAACCCAAACCTCCCACTGTGCTTGCTCCCCTTGTTTAATCATTTCAACTTTAGAAAAACTATTCCTTAAGGCTAACCACAATTACCTCGTTGAATGCTTAATGAATCTAACTTTTCTTTCTAATAATCTGTCCACACCAATCTTTCTTATTACTAAGCAAACCACTTTATCCATCCTCCTCTTTTTGATCTGATTGGGAGAGGAAACAGGAAGATATCCCTGCTTCTGCCAAGAGTGATCTGTGAAGGAATAAGTTTTAGAATCTTACTACAAGAAGTTTCCTTCTTTGCAGAGCCAGTTAAGGATCCCGGCATTGCTGCAGCTGCATGGCGAGTGAATTTGATGGGAACTTCTGCATGCCGGCGGGCATCGCCAAAAAAATTGAAAAAATGAAAACTTACTACAGTAGTAGTTTGACTGGAGGAGGATGCAAACCAGATATAATATAGCTAGAGCATGGAAAAGAAGAGGAATGTTCTCCAGCCTCCAACTTACTGGTGGCTCAAAAGCAAGCTGGCTCTGCCTCCCCAGTCATCCTTCCTTTCCCAGGCGCAGCCTAAGCAATGGACCTTTCCCCATACCCTCAGTCAGGACCCCACTGATTTTCCCTCCTATTCCTACTCTATTTGTTTCACATTACCCACATTCAACTCCAAAACACAATTCTCTTCTATTCTCCACACATCTGTGTAACCTTAAGCAAAGAGAATTGGATGTACTGGTTTACCTTTTAGTACCAGAGAATATGAGATCCCTGGGGTCCAAGAAATTCCAGGTGGCACTTAAACCAGGAAAAAGGATGGGACAACTAAGATGAAGCTGAGCCCTAAAGCTTCTTACCTTTGGAGGTATTTGCACTGTGGAATAAAGTGTATTTATCGAATTTTCATCTGGAATGGTGTTCTATTAAAAAACAGAAAACACACAAAATAAATCATCACTTACCCCTTTGGTCACATAGACAATCCAAAGAGGCATTCAGAATTCCAGAAAGCAGAAGTGGGAGGAAATGTTGAGAGGGAAGAGAGGGTTCTGAAGCAGGAATGGGTTATAGGAAATGCTCTTGTCAGTGACTGCTACTATGATTATTAATAACTTTTTTCAAGAAGCAATTGCATCATTTTTACACGGTGTTGGGTTTACATGACTTAGTACATATATAAGATATGTAAGTTCCAAGAGTTATGAGCCTCCTAAAGTGGTTAAAGGATAATTGGAGGTTAATATTGCTAACGCTGCAAATAAACTTTTCCATCAGTCAAAAGGGTTGGTGGAGCAAATCAGAAAGAATGACTAAAGGGATAAAGCAGCACTGACAGCAACAGCAAAAGCTATCTATCCAGGCCGGAGAAAAACGTCCTGGGTCAGTTAAGTTTATTCCTGAACATCCAGGACAATTCTGTGGTTTCCAGGGATTGCGTCTTGAGCAGGGGGAGGAAGGAGGACGGTGATAAAGTGATCAATTTTGACAGAAGCCAGGCTGAGTGAAGCACAGAGAGGTCCCCCCTGTGTGGAAAGAAGGAGCTCTCAGGGCACAAATAACTTTGAAGAAGAAACGTACTGTCTCCTTCTGGAAAAGTTATAGATAAGTGTAAGAAGATGCATCCTGATCAAGATATACGGAAGTCTAGAGAAAATCTAAGATTTTTTTTTTGAGACTCTAGAGTGCTTTTATTTCTTCATTAAATGGGCCAGTGGAAAAAAGGGCACTATGTCTCCTATGTAGCAAATCTAACTTGAGCTACAATTATTGTTCCCGAGTCAGGGGTGGGGGGATACTTTTGAAGCTGTTCAAAGGATCTAGTTCTTGTTTCCAAATTGTCTCTTATTATTTGTTTATTTTTAATTTTATTGTCATAAAAACAAAACACATCTACCTTCTTAAATTTTTTTGTAGACAATAGTGTCTTTAATTACAGAGACCATAGTGTACTGCAGATCTTAGATTTTTCTCATCTTGCATAATTGAGACCTTATGCCCATTAATTAGTAGCAACTCCTCATTTCCTGCTCCTCCCATCCTCTGGAAACCACCATTCCACTCTCCGATTCCATGAGCTTGACTAGCTCAGATACCTCATATGAGCACGAACATGCGGTATGTGTTATTTGAATTTCCTTAAAGCCTAGTCTTGGGATTTTCTTTTTGAAGAGTTTTCTCTCGATTAACCTTGTGTTCATACACTTCAGCTTAGGGACCCACACTTGGGACGCTTTGAGTGTGGGCCCAGAACCACTGCGGGCCCTCTGAACTCCTTCTTGAAGTTTCCTTGACTTGCCTCATAGGAAAAGGCATTCTAAAGCCAGTCTTCTGACATCATAACTCAAACATCATGTCCGAGTTCCACTTCTGTACGCACTGTGCTACACAAAAGGGATCATGAGTGGCCATGGTAAACTGTGGAGCAGAAGAATTGAGCCCGTAGATCACAGGGTGAGCCTCACTGCCTGGATCAGAACAGGGGCTCCAGACACCACCAGCCCTCACCTAAGAGAGAGTCCATAATGACTTGGTGGAGACCCAGGTGCACTGGGTTCAAAGGGTTATACTTTCTCATTTCCTATGTTGTCTAAATCCATGGAAAAATCTCAACAAAGAGGGCCTCAGAGAGGAGAATCAGGCCCCAGGAAAGATGGGAAAAGACTCACGTTAAGGTGGGGGATCGTGTCATACTCCGGGGTCTCTCCAGAAGGGGGTCTGTAGCTAAGAACTTCCGGATGAGTGTCCACTCCCCTTTTCTCTTCGATGGAGGCTGAAAACAAGTTGGGAGAGAATAAGAACTGGCCCCACCTTCCACTCACCACTCCCACTGGCCCACCATCCCATCTGGATGACCCACTTAGTGGGGGGTAAAGAAAAGTCCCTGGAGTTAATACAATGGAAAGAATGAGGGTGGTCTGGAGGCTTTGACAAGGATGGGCTGTTAGGAGGGTGCCGGTCTATGGGACCTTAGATTTGGAGGCCATGACCTCCCAGTCACAGAAGCAGAGTCAGCCGTGTGGGTCCTACGTCAGCAGGAGAGCTACACCAGTAATTCATTCTGGGGGAAGGAGAGGGGCAGGCACTGGAGAGGGAACTAGGACCTTGGCCATAGGAGAGAAGTTAAGGGCTTAAGTATTCTTTCCACTCCAGAACTAAGGTGTGCAGATGGATGGTGCTGTCCTTAAGACAGAGACTATGGATTCTTCATTTCTGTATCCTTGGTGCCTAGCACCAAGCTTGGCATACAGTCCAGCATATGCTGTTTGAATGAATGAGGGAGAAAATGCATGAATGAGGGTGAAGATAAAAATAATAAATGCTCTACCTTTTCTTTTTTCTCTTCGTATTATCAAAATAATTAGGATCAGTGCCAGGGAGCAGAGCAGCATGAAGGATAACAGGATGCTGAGGATTACAGAGGAAGCCAGGCCACCAGCAGCACCTTTAAAGAGAGAATGGGTAGAGGCACAGGGCAGGGAGAAGAGTCAGGGAAAATGGTCCAACTTTTGGAGCAACTGCAGCTTCCTCCCACTCCGGTGACTTCCCAGGGCAGGGCAGCGGGGGGTGGGGGCGGGGCTCCCATTTTCACAAAGGGCTTGTTCCCATGGGGAGCAGGAGCCGAAGAAGATATTAGTCCTGAGGCCGGGGCCTCCTGGAAAGAGAGGAGAGACAGTCACCTTTACAGAGCTTCCAGGGAAAGATGGGGTTTGAGGAGTTGCTGCTAATGGGGTTCTTGGCCAGGCAGATGAAGGTCATGTCCCTTTTCTCCCGCCTCAAGGATATGGGGAGGATGAAGCCATCGTAGGACTCATTGTTTGCCTGTCCCAGGGACTTCCAGCTGTAAGTTACATCTTCTCCTCCCTCTTCCACAGAACAGGTCAGATTGGTCACACAGGTGCCATTGTTACTGTTCTGTAGACCTATAGTGACTTTGGGCTTTGACAGATACTCTGTAAAAGAGAAATGGACAACCAAGACTGGAAACTATGCCCATAGTTCTCCTTTTTCTTTCCTTTTCTTCCCTTTTTTTTTATCTTCTAGCCATTACCACAGTATGTGGAAGTTCCCAGGCCAGGGATCAAAGCAATGCCACAGAAACGACCTGAGCCACAGCAGTGACAATGCCAGATCCTTAAGCCACTGAGCCGCCAGGGAACTCTAAGTCCTCTTTTTCTGAGTTATTCTTGTCAACCTTGGACCAGAATCTCCTTGGTATGCTACAGAGTGGAGAGGAAGCTGCAATTCAGAGCAGAATTCTCATTTTTATCTGGGACTCGCTTTACGCTACAAGAGAGAACAGTATTGGGGCAACACTTCTGGTCCCTCTCTCTACCTTGTGCTCATTCCCCTCTCTCAGAGGATGAGCGATTGGTTCACTGTTGAGACAGTGAGAGTCTGACATGCCTCATCTACATTTCTCTATTTACATGTCTGAGCTGTTAAGATCGCTGTTTAGATGTGGTTTGCCCATCCCCCCCCCACCCGCAGCTAGTCTGCTGGTAGAACGCATCTCTGCCATTCTTTTCAGCTATGTCTAAATGGGGAACACAGCTGGATGAAGGTCCATGGCCCATCGCCTGGTGACCCTAATATTGCAGCTTGGTGAATGAGGTAGCAATTCTTGTAGCTGGTTGAGTAATTACTTTCACAATGTTCATTTTCCCTGCATAGGCTCTAAGATCTAGACTTGGGGCAAGTATTTCTCTTATCTCGTTTTACCGGAAAAAAATCAATCTGATATTTTTATCTTCCTTCTGATTCCTGTGTCTACTGGTTAGAACCTTCAGGGGAAGAGGTGTGATTGACATTTATACTTGATAATCTGTCTAAGACAGTATCACTTTCCTCCCCATAACAGATATAGAAACTAAGTTTTGAAGAGATGAAGCAATTTAGCCACGATCATGCAACTAAAAGTAATAAGTCAACATTTGACGTGTGATGTCCACTTCCTACGATGCCCATCTACTGCACCATGCTCCCGACAGAAACTCTGGGTGAAAAGGGACCTCAAGGGTCAGCTACATCTACTTCATCTGTGCAGGCGTACCCCCTTCCCCATTCCTGCCAAGGGTTTATCCAGCCTTTGTTTGAATCGCTCCAGTACTGGGGACGTCATCCACTTTGGGAACTGAGTCTGCTCACCATAGACACGCAGCTCATACTCCTGGATGAGGGGATCCTGGAGGGTTGAGCTGTGCATCTCCATGCGGTAGGCACCTGAGTCATTCTTCTTCAGTTTGCTGAGCTTCAAGGAGTAGCTTTCATTTGGGAAGTCCACCCTTTCCTTGTTACGCTGTTGGGTCACTATGATAACGGCTTTTTTGTCTACCGTTTTTGGCTGTATGGTGACAAGAGTGGTTGTGTTGAAGACCCAGATAATGCTGTCGATCGGATGTACTGACAGATTCTGAGGGAAAGTCACAGACCCACCGACGGCACCAACCAGCTTCTTCAGGGTGCCACAGGCTGCTGGCCCTGCAAAAACAGAGAACCATAAATAAACCCGAGTCCCTGCCCCGCCCACCAACTACTCACATCCTTTGGGTCCTAGAAATGTCCCAAGAAGCCCTCTCAGTCTAACCAGCCCTGGAAAACCCTTGACCTCATTCATACACAGGTATTGAGGTCAGAACTCTCTGCCTGAAAGGGGGGGTGGGGCTGTGGGTGAACCCACCCCGTTCCCAGAGCTCTCTAGCTGAAAAGACCAAGCACTGAGGTAAGCCATGAGGCCCGCTCCATCTCTGACAAGTTCCTGTGGGGGGACAAGTGGGGAGGTTACTGTCCAAACTCCACTGGGGACTCCTAGCTTGCTCCGGGAGAGCTGATTTTGCTGCAGATGAAGAAGGCAGCAGTCTGTCTGACCCGGGGCAGAGGTTCTCAGGCTCAAGCCAGGACCCTGGGAGGCAAGCTATCTGTTCTTAAGACAGAGGTAGCTGAGGAGTTTGAGGCACAGGGAACTCTAGTCAATATTCTGTAGTAACCTATATGAGAAAAGAATCTGAAAAGTGATGGATCTGTGTATATGTATAACTGATCACTTTGCTGTATAGCAGAAATTAATACAACGTTGAAAACTATACTTCAATAAAACTTGAAAAAAAGAAGTTTGTGGATGGATTTATCTTCCCATTTTGTGACAGATTAGAGTGCATTCAAGATCGTCCCCAAATGAGGTTCTCATTCACTTTGAATTCCAATATCCATCTTCGAGTGGAAAGGAGGAGGGTGAGAGGTTGGGAGGTCTGGAACATGCCCAGGCTACAAACTCACGATACTTACCTTGAGCTACTGGGAATTACAGTAAGGCTCTACTGCCTCTTGCCACCCCGCGTGCCCCCCACCGGCAAATTTTTGTTTCACTTCAATTTTAATTCATTTCCAAAAGGAAGACTCGTAAACAACCATCATTGGTTACATGGTTCCACGTGAAAAACTGTTTAGAATGGCTGCCCCCAAAAAACTTCCAGAAATGATCACCTGAACATTTCTAGGGAGCAGGAGTGGGGAATGTCGCCTTCTACCCACTAAGATCTGAGGGATGGATGCTGGGGTTAGCACAGAGCTGTCAGGGAATTTAGATAGGGGCTAAGAGTTTGAAAGCACCTACTCTGATTTCATGAAACCCTTAAATCAATGCTTAGAGGAAGCATATTTTTATACCCTTTTTTATGGATCAGGAACCCGAGACACTGAGATTAAATGATTTACTGAAACTATGAGGGGTAAGAGGCAAAACTTACATCAGTATCCGCAGGTTCAAGGCCTTATATGGTGTAATTTTACCATATTAAAATGTAGGAGTTCCCATTGTGGCTCAGCAGGTTAAGAACCCGACTAGTGTCCATGAAGATGCAAGTTTGATCCCTGGCCTTGCTCAGTGGGTTAAGGATACGGCGTTGCTGCAAGCTGTGGTATAGGTCACAAATGCGGCTCAGATCCGGCGTTGCTGTGGTGGAGGCAAACAGCTTGGATTTGACTCCTAGCCTGGGAACTTCCATATGCTGCAGGGGTGGCCCTAAAAAGACCAAAAAAAAAAATTAAAATTTATATTTTGTGACTGTGTTGGTATAAACATGAATGAAATACCAGTTGGATTCATTATTACATATTCATTATTGTTATTATATTTATTTTTCCTCTGATTAAAAAAATTAAAATTAACACTGTCATGCGTCCCGGGCGCTGAGCCTAATTAGGCTTGTGTGATTGACGAAGCATTCAGGCCCTATTTCACTTCACAAATTGATCTCTTATCAAATTTTCTGCCACCCCAGCACTGATGTAACTCATGCCTCTTCTAGCAAATGACAAATTCCTGTAACTGGCTTGGCCAGATATCTAAAAGCTTTAATTCCTACTAAAACTCGACTACACTGAAAAGAGTTCCCAAATAATTATAGTTGATATTATTAAGGGATTAGATGATTCTCTGTCAAACATTTCCAGTAAAGATTATGCCTGACACTTAAAACAATCCTGAAAATTAGGAGCTTTGGTCCTTTCACTAAGGGATCTGCAAACTCATAGCCCATGGGCCAAACTTGGCCTGCTCCAATTTTACGTTATGTAATGTTATGTTATTTTACTTACGTGTCCCACATCTATTTTACTCATTCGTTTGTGAGTGGATGTTTAGGTGGTTTCCATGTCTTTTTTTTTTGTCTTTTTGCCTTATCTAGGGCCGCACCCGCAGTATATAGAGGTTCCCAGGCTAGGAGTCTAACAGGAGCTGTAGCTGCCGGCCTTCACTACAGCCACAGCAAGGTGGGATCCGAGCCGCGTCTGTGACCTACACCACAGCTCATGGCAACACCGGATCCTTAACCCACTGAGCGAGGCCAGGGATAGAACCGGCAACCTCATGGTTCCCAGTCGGATTCGTTAACCACTGAGCCACGATGGCAACTCCCTGGTTTCCATGTCTTACTTGCCTGCTTCATTTTGGAAAATAAAACTTCACTGCAGCAGAGTCATGTTCTTCACATATTTTCTATGGCTGCTTTTCCACCATAAAACCTGAGTTGAGTAGTTGTGACAGAGATCATACTGCCTGCAAAGCTTAAAATATTTACCATTTGGCCCTTTACAGAAAAGTTTGTTAACTCCTGATTTGATGAAAAAACAAACAAACAAACAAACAAACCCGAGATTCAGAAAATCCTGAGTAACTTGTCCCAGGGCACAAAGCTAGCCGGTGATAATATGGGGATTCCAACTCTGGAGCCTAGATTTCTTCAACTGTGGCTCTGTTTGAAGTTCCCTTGGCATTGTCACCAGCTCCAGCTCTTTCCATCACTCCCCTTCCTTAGTTCCCTCCAGGGCTCAGGTGTCAACTCTGGAACCCTGGGGCCTCATGGAATCCTCATTTCCCCTTCATGTCCTTTGGTGACTGTCTTGAGCTGCTCCACCAGTACTCCGGAATAAGAGAAACTGATGCTACCAAATGTTGACCTAGTCCCTTGGTTACAGGTCTGAGATCTTGACCAACTTTGTTGCTCAATTTAGCTCTAAAAGTACTGGTTTTTCTCCCTGGGTAAATATATTTTAGGAGCTGACTCCTATTTTCAAATATTTCTCCCCTGTAATTTCTCAGTCAGTTCACGTACACTTTGTTTTTGTGTGTGTGTGTGTGTGTGTGTGTCTTTTTGCCTTTTCTAGGGCCGCACCCGCGGCACGTGGAGGTTCCCAGGCTAGGGGTCTAATCGGAGCTAAGGTACTGCCCTACGCCACAGCCACAGCAACACCAGATCTGAGCCACATCTGCAAGCTACACCACAGCTCACGGCAACACCGGATCCTTAACCCACTAAGCAAGGCTAGAGATCAAACCCACAACCTCATGGTTTCTAGTCGGATTCGTTAACCACTGAGCCATGACGGGAACTCCAGTGCACTTTGGATCACTCAAGCCTTTATCCAATCATCCTGTTAAGTAAGCTGATTTTTCAAAAAGCTACCCTCCCGGCTTCTCTAATACTAAGGCAGGGTGGTTTTTTGTTGCTCTCTCTTTGATCCTCTCATGGGCTGTCAAAATAGTCCCTGTAAGTGTTATGGACAAAATCAATTTTGTTTTGAATTTTTGATTGATCAGTTAATACATTTTCTCTTTCACTTTTAACAAAATGGAAGAGGTGAATATTTTGCAGTCAAATAAAGACTAGGTGTCACTTGCTCCTAAGTGTGTGCAATTCTTGGATTTAGGGTAAGGTTGAGTAAGTCATTTTCACACAAGGTTAGGTCGGGGAGGTGACAAAATTGCAAGGATGTGGCTTTTGTGCTTTGGTATGTGTGCATGCATTTAAGGCTATAAGTAATTAATTTTTTTTTCCACATCTCTGCATAGGTGGTGCAATGTTTTTAGGTATATTTTAAGAAATGTGAATTGCATGGAGATATAAGAAAATGTCTCCAAATTCATTGTTCCTTGTTAGAATGAAATTGGACAATACAGTGCAAATGGCCAACATGAACGTAAATGGAGGATACTGTTCTATCTTCACTGTGTCCTCAAGGTGATAAGAAGGGTCATGAAAGAAGAAAGCACTCCATGCCGTTCCTTAAATGTGCACTCAGAGGACAGAGGGCTGGTTTAGTGTGAGACCTAACCAGTCTGGTTTCCTCTTCCCAGTTGACTGTGAAAGGGGATCCAGAAAGAGCACACTTCTTTTCTTAGCTGCTGAGACTGAACTGAAGCTTCTCTTCCTCTGGTGGCTGCTCCATCAGCAGTATGTGGCCCTACAGAGTTTTTTCCTGTCTAGGTAGGTCGTGGTCTACTCGTTCAGTCATTCCTTTCTTTCGCAAGCGTGTGTTTTAGTTCCATGTTTGTGCCAGGCATTGCTTAGGAGCTGAAGCTGTAACTGGGGAGCAGGATAGTCGTGATCCTTATCCTCATGGAGCTGAGAGAGAGTCATTAAATAAGTAACAACGCCTGTTGTGAAAGGGGAAGTTACAGGTACTTAGGGAACATACTATGGGGGGAGGGGGCACGATCCGTGTGATCAGAAGACCCTAGAGAATGAGTGGTACCTACACCGATCTGCAAGGCCCGGGAGGACTGGGTCCCATGAGATTCCTCTGCCTGCCCGCCCCTCCTCCCCAGCAACCCCCCCACCTGGATCAATGCGGTGAATACTGTAGCTGCCCCCCTCTGGATCCATTTCATACCTTTCTTATTTTGTAGCCGCCAAGTGGTTCAGGTACCACTAACAGGTGCCCAGCTCGACTGGTAGCCTTCCTCTGGCATGATAACTAGTTCAGGGGTATCACACATCTTGGGTTGATCTATCTGAGAAAAGCCTCAGCTTGAGCTCTGTGGCCAGGATGACAACAGGATGCTGTGGGAAGATATGAAGCCTAGGACCACTCACTTGCAACCGCCAGACTCCCCCGGGCTTCCTCCGTTAGCTGATCTCTGGTTTACGTTCTCCCTCACAACTGTTGGTGCTTTATCCTTCTCTCTGTCCATCTAAGTCTTACTGAAGACCCTCATAGCCTAGTTCAAAGCCCTTCCTCTGAGGAAGTCTGCAACACCTTCTCACACCTACCACCTGAAATTCCACCACGATTTTCATTTTGTTTTCCACTTTATATTCTCCAGGAGGAGCTATTCCTCTGGGTGTGACTGGACCTACCGTTTTGCTGTGAGTTAGCAGATGACTGATCTACAGGCACTGGGCTCCAGATCACCCAGTGATGGGGTCTAGGGTCTTACCCACGGGAGGGTGGAGAAGGCCTCACCTCCCATTCAGCCTAGAACAGTGAAAAAGGGTTCGAGCTCTGGCCTAAGTGGGGGTCGGGCGACCTGGGTTCCATTCTGGTTCCTCTGTAATAATAACTCCAGTGACAAACATTTGGTATCATTCTGTACTTCGCAAGCAAGTTCAATGGGCGTCGCCTTTCTTGACCCTCCAAACAACCCTACGTGATAGAGGTGAAGCTGCACTTTATGGATGAGGTCCCCAGGGCTCCAGGATACAAGTGACTTTCTAAGGCTCCAAAATAGAGAGGGGCAGGAGGGACATGAGAAACTAGTTATTTCCTCTGTCTTCTCCAGATGCCTGCATTCTTGCCACAGCTGCCTTCCACCACCGCTTTGAGTTTCCATGTTCTCAGCCCCTCGTAGGAGAAAAATAACAACCATTATCACCAAGATTTGGGGAAGGATGAAGGGTAAACACAGATCTGAAAGCATTTTGAGAAGTGCAGAGCAGAGTCCGAAGCCCAGGAGGACGCAGGAGGGAAAGACAGGTGGTAGTATTAGAAGAGACAGGCATTGAGAAAGCTTTCCATTTCGGGGATCTCATTTCTGCAAGAGTGGCTAAAAGTAAGATTTCTCAAAACTTCTTGGGATGGCTTCTCAGCAAGGTAAGCTTCTTAGATGGCGGTCTGGACCCTAATGCCTGTATATCTGTCCCTGGTGAAATCATGTACAAAAAAGATGTCCAGTCTCCATGCAGTGGAATATCTCTTACAGCAGCGTTCCCACCAACCTGACTTTGGAGGTCAAGGGAGCTGGGGCAGGACGCCCTTTGCTTTCTGCCCCGGCCAAATCGTAGATATTTTCCACACCAGGAGAATCAGCCCTAAGATGCCCTTCATCACAAGAGGGGACAACAGCTCCTCCCCTTTGTCACCTGTATTTCCTTTGGCTTGTCACCTCCTCCCCTTAACCTATTCCCTCAAGGCTCAGGAGTCCAGTGGAGGAAGGGACCCAAATTGGGAGGGAGGGACGTCATCAGGAGAGCCGTGCCCGAGCCCCTCTCCCAGTACCGGGGGACTCCATCAGAATGCACCAGCTGTCATGGAAACCAAGAACCAGAGCATCTCAAAGCTGGGGGGAATTTTAGGGACTACTTAGTCCAATCCCTTTTTATAGATGAGTGGTCTGATGCTCTGAGGGTTGTAGTGAAGTGCCCCAAAGCAGTGAAAAGCCAGGATTAGGAACGAGGCCTCCTAAGGCGGGATTTCCCAAGCTGTGTCCCCTGCCGCCCTTGAGGTCTGTGGCAGTGCCTCGGTGTATTTCTGGGAAGCTTAGAGGGAGGTTCCTTCGAGTGCGTGGAGCCTATGAAACCCTCTCCTCCAACAGGGAGGCTTCAATTCTATGCATTAGAGTTGTTTACTTGTTTGTTTCTGGGTAAGATTTCTTTTTCTAAACGGAAACCACTGCTTTAAAAAGAAAAAAAAAGATTTTGGAAACTATTGCTCTTTACGCAATTTCCCCTTAACTAATAATTTTGGAAAAAAGCATTTAAAATCAGTGCCATGTAAGATGTACACGAAAACAGAGGCTGGCAAACCTCCCAATTCACCAGTCACCTTTGCCAACGCTCTAGCTCTAACCTTCAACATTCACGTTCAGGTTCCCTACTGCCCTGCCCCTCACTCACCTCCCACTCCCTCCTTCTTATCTGTCCTGGTCCTTTGCAACACCTCCCCAACATCTCCTCACCCACTTTTCCTGTTTGCTTTTTATCAGTTGTCCCCTCAACACTACTGTATCATATAATCATTGTGAAATTATGCCCATTTTCCAGGTGAGAATACTTGAAGCTGCAAGAACTGCTCCTTGGCCCCTCTGACCTTGGCCTGGGTGGGTCCCAGTGGGTGTGTCCACATTTTAGAAGCAGAGTTACCTGTTCTTCCTGGGCATTTCCTTGGCCTCATGTACCCGGAGAGGGAAGGAATTCCTGGGGAAGATCCAGCTCAAATACACATTTACTGAGCACTTTTCCCGACGGTACGATATTAGGCAGTTTCCTTAGTGTGATGAAATGAGCACTAGCTTGGGAAACTGAGTCTCTGCTCTATCTCTTAATAGGTGTATAAGAGTTCCTAGCATGGCTCAGCAGAAGCAATCTGACTAGCAACCGTGAGGACGCAGGTTCGATCCCTGGCCTTTCTCAGTGGGTTAAGGATCCAGTGTTGCTGTAAGCTGTGGTGTAGGTTGCAGACACGGCTCGGATCCCGCATTGCTGTGGCTGTGGCGTGGGCCAGCAGCTACAGCTCTGATTCGACCCTTAGCCTGGGAACCTCCATGTGCCGTGGGTGTAGCTTTAAAAAGACACACACACACACACACGCAAAAATAGCTATATAATCTCGTGTAAGACACTTGACCTCTCAGAACCCATAATGATATCTAGAGACTTCACCTTTGATGTAATGAGAGCTTAATAAATGGTGATTATTATTATCATATTGTTTTGTATTTTATATCTCATTTAAAACATCACAATAATCCTGCAAGTTCTGCTTCGTTTTCTATCACATACTTGTAAAGACCGAGGTTCAGCAGCTGAGAAACTTACACACAGTAAATATAGCTACTAAGTCAAACCCAGGACCCCCTTGTCTAGGGTCACCCCTGCTTCTGAGGTCTTGCCCACCGGAGGCACTTGAACAATCTCAGACTCCTTTCAACCAGGGGAGGCATACCTCAGAGGCTGCCACAGCCTCCTAGAGCAGGGCACACACTTGCACCCTGCTGCCCGGACCAGGTTTCAGGTGGGCACCTGGGTTTAACAGTCCTGCCTCGTCCTCCCCCACCTCACGGTCCCCAAGTTCCACAACGGATCGCCGTTTCCGTTCAGGGATTGGTTTTTACAATGAAAGTCTATTCTAGGCCAGCTGCTTAGAACAGGTGTTTTCTAAAAATGCAAACTTCTAACGAACTCAGGGAGGGTGGGAGACTGTTTGGTGCTGAACACTGTGGAGTCAGGTGTGGGGGAGGAAAGCATCGGGCTGCGGGCTTGGGCAGGTCTCCGCAGGCAGCCTGGGGGCACACATGAGCGAACCTCAACCCAGGGCTCAGAGCGAGACCACAGGGTGGTCCCCCATGACTTTGATGACTGGAGAGATTTTCCCAACTTATGCGGATCCTGGTCCTTTCTGAGAGCCCTGACCATAGCGAAATCTTCAAAGACTAGAATACCTGTGACAGGTGCAGAAACATCCTCAGTCCTTCATGGCATTAAACCTAAAGTGCCTGTGAGTCGGTTTTCTAAGTAGGGACTGATTGGATTGCTTGGGTAAGGAGAGAAAATTCAAATGTTTTCTGCCATCAATTTGATTGTGATGCCTAATCACTTAAAAATATTTTTCTAAATATATTTATGTAGCTATCAAACATATTTATCAATGTTATAAATATATTTAAATTCAAATATTTTAATATATGTTTCTAAATAAGTAAATATACACCTGTACCATCTCATTTTACTTTTAAAATTACCCTCAGAACGAGGGAGGGCTGAGGTCCAAGGAAGATGACATTTTTCTTCTAATTCACAGCCAAATCTGGATTAGAACAGAGGTCTTTCCTGAAACCCAACACCACGTCTTTCAGCTCTTCCCGCCCTTAGCTCCATCAGAGGGGCAGTCAGTCTCCAAAGTAATACCTTATCCTCTCCCTCCAGTCTCTTCCTGCCCTCTGTGATTCAGAGACCACAGGACCTAAAAATAAATGTTAGATGAGGGAGCAGAGCCTCCCGCCTTTGAAGCAGAGGCCCAGAGTAAACACAGGAGCCTGGACTGCTGCCTTAGCGTATGGGATAGGCAATCAAGAAAACAGAAGGATCTGGCTGGACTCACCCGAGAGCTGGCAGAGAAGAAATAAGATGAAGCATGCTGGGCACCCGAGCATATTGCTCTCTGGATGTCAGGCACCAAAAGAAACTCACTTCCCTCACGTTATATCTCTTCCCCCTGAGGTAGGAGTGGTCACGAGATCGAAAACTAACTGAGTCATCTCGCTGATCTACACAGTCTAGTATATGATGCCTATTCAATAAACAAACGAAGGCAAAAAATGAACTGACTCATAAAACTGTAAAACCCTCATACAGATCAGAAAACACTGTGAAATCTCAGAGAGATTTTCTGCTATAGCTTATGACTTCTCAGAGATTCAGAACGGAGAACATGAAAGGAAAGAGAAGGTTGTATGGCAAACAAAAGGATGGCGCCGGGGATAATAGTAACATCTATTGAAAACTGCTAAGTACCACTAGTACCTGCATTCTTTCGTTTACTCCTCATAACAACTCTGTGAGTTAAATACTAGCATAATCCCTTACAGACGAGAAAATGAAGGTTTCAAGTATGTTACAACAAAATTAAGATATTCTTTTAATCAAAAGAAACAGAATGGCCAAGAAAGTAAAAGGGGGGCGGGGAGAAGAAACAAGAAGAAAACATACAATAAAGAGTAGACTTATAAGTCTACTTAAGCCATAATATATCAATAAATATATTGCGTAAATCAATGGAACAGAATAGTTTATCCTAGAATATACCCACAAAATATATCCACAATCATCATGATTGACTGATTTTTGACAGAGGTATAAAAACAATTCAACATAGAAAGGACAGTCTATTCAACAAATGGTGCTGGAATAACTGGACAACCATATATTATGGATATAAGGCTCTTGGGGAATAAATGTGTTACAGATATCTTCTTCCATTACATCGCTACATGGCTTCCCTTTTTACTATTTAATAGTTTCTTTGTTCTTTCTTTCTTTCCTTCTTTCATTCTTTTTGGCGGCACCAGTGGCATGTGGGAGTTCCTGGACCAGGGATCAAACCCATTCCACAGCAGTGATAACTCCAGATCCTTAACCTCTGAACCACCAGGGAACTCCTCGTTTTACTTTCCTGGCCATTCTGTACGTTACTTGAGTATTTTTTTTATAATTCCATTTTGATGTATCTATGATGTATCTTGAGTGTATCTCTTTGAAGAGATTTTAAAATGGCTGTTCAAGGCATTACATTAATACATACATAACATGGTTTACTGATGATGGCATTTTAACAGTTCAGCTAACATGTTAGAAATATTCCCTGTATGGGATCCCTTTACCATTCCTCCTTAATAACTTATCTTAAATATATCCTCTCCACACATTGAGAACCATATCAGGTAATGTTACAAATTTTGCTTCAATTGTCAAACATAATTTAGAAAATGCAAGAGGAGAGGGATCATCCATTATATTTATCCATACTTAATACTCTGTTGTTCTTTCTTTGTTCTCTCTTTTTTTTTTTTTTTTTTTTTTTTTTTTTTTTTTTTTTTTTTTTTTTTTTTTTTTTTTTTTTTTTTTTTTTTTTTTTTTTGGTCTTTTTATGGAGCATATGGAGGTTCCCAGGCTAGGGGTTGAATTCTTTATTCCTTATGTTCCAAGTTTCCTTCTTTTTTCTTTCTGTTTCAATATATTCCTTTAGCCATTTTCTTAGGATAGGTCTGCTGGTGACAAGTTCTTAGTTTTCCTTCACCTAAGGATGTCTTGATTTCGCCTTCATTTCCTGAGTATAGAATTCTAGATTGATTGTTCTTTTCTTTCAGCACTTGAAAAATATGCCACTCCTTTTGCCCACGTTGGTTTCTGATGAGAAATCTGAATTGTTTTCTTCTGTAGCTAATGTGTTGTTTCTCTCTGTTATGAAGATTTTTTTATTTGTTGTTAGTTTTCAACTGGTTGATTATAATGTGTTTTGGTATGTATTTCTTTGAGTTTCTCCTGTTTGGTTTTCATTCAGTTTCTTGAATCTGTAGGTGTGTACATTTTGCTATTTGGAGAAATTTCAAGGCATCTTTGAATCATTTTTCTTTTTCTTTTTTAACCCTACATTCTTATTTTTTTCTCCTCTCATTCTGGAACTTTGATGACATGAACATTAGCTCTTCTATTATTGCCCCACAGAGCACCGTGAGTCTCTGTTAAAGTTTTGTTTGTTTGTCATTTTTAGGGCCACACACACAGCGTATGGAATTTCCCAGGCTAGGGATCGAACTGGAGCTATAGCTGCTGGCCTATGCCGCAGCCATAGTAATGTGGGATCTGAGCCAAGTATGCAACCTACACCACAGCTCACAGCAACGTCAGATCCTTAACCCACTGAGGGAAGCCAGGGATTGAACCTGCATCCTCATGGATACTAGTTGGGTTTGTTACTGCTGAGCCATGATGGGAAATCCTGATGAATGATCTTTGATACTGTGGTGGTGGAGTGGGTGACCTTAGTACCCGTGGCTGTTGAAATTCTAATTCTCACTTGACCTTCCTCAATAACCCCCTAAGCAAGAAGTGCCTCATTATTTCCGGGTGGGAATGGACATTCAATCTTCCCACTCAGCATCTTCTGATGCCACCCCAGCTGGAAGGAAGAAAGATTCCTCCTTACTGTCAAGGGAGATGGAGGTCTAGGCCTTCCATATGGCCTTGTTGATGGGGCGGGGCCCACATTTTTCCAGTGGCATTTGGCTGGAATAGGGTGATGGTTGTCTAAAGGCTTCTTTCTTCCTAGGCCATCCCTTTTCCAGTCCTTTGCCAAGAAAGAGAAACTTTTCTTGAGGTTGGTGTTTCTGGGTTACAGACTGGTTTAACACAGCCAGGACATATGGATGACAAACAGGAGACCCAGGGAAATGACTGCCACATCATTCCTTGGATCCTGAGGTCCTTAACCAGCACTTCTTCTCTCCACCTTTTAGAATATTCCTGTGTTTGTATTCTATATATAATATCTGGGTTTTTATCTGTACTTAGTGGGGAAAATGGAGAGAAATATGCCCACTTCATCTTCTCTAGAATGGGAAATCTGGTCATGTGTTTTTACATCATTTCTCTCTTCTGACCTCACCAAAATAATGGTGGAATCTTTAAAAATGATTTCTTGTAAATTGGTGAAATCTCAGAAGATTTAATAAAAACTTGATAAAATTCAGTACTCACTCATAAATGTGAAAATTTGTAGGAAAATACAGTATGCATTGAGCAGTATGCATCTAAATACAGTTAAACATTGAGCTTTTATAAACAACACTATCAAAGTCAGGAATAAGATAAGAATTTCTCCAGTCATTGCTTCTATTTATTAATTAACTGGTGTCTTGGCAAAAGCAACAAGCAAGAAAAATAAAAATATATGTGGATTAGAAAAGGAGAGACAAATTATTATACCTTCAGATCACATCACTGCTGATATAGACAGCCCAAAGAATCTGCAAATTATGGGAGCTAATAAGAGAGTGAACAGGACTCCAGAAAACAATGAGATTGTATACAATATATTTTTTTAACTTGGCTCACAGCTTGACACTTGTTTACTAATCTTGACCTAGTTCAACTATGAGCAAGTATTTTCCCCAAGGTTAGTCAGCATTTTACTAGTAGAACCAGGATAGTAACCCAGATACTGTGACTTCAAATCCAGTGATTTTTTTCCCCCATTAAGATGTACTGCCCATTTGTAAACCATATAAGTACAAATATGGCAATGGTAGAAACAGCTGACTTGAAATGAGATTTTTTTTTTTTGAAATGAGATTTTGATTCTTGATATTCCTGGTAAACAGAATGTAGTTGGGGAGGAGATATTTGGTAGAAGCCGACCCAGTGGTAGTCTTGAAACAGATGCTGCATTTCTCATTCAATTTCACTTTTGTGCTCATGTCATGGCTTTTCTTGTCTTAGAAATGACCTTGCCAACGTTTCTGGGAAAATATGACGAAAAATTGTTTTTGAAATGGGGAGGGGACTGGGTGGGGATGAATGAGATCAGTAAAAAATCCTCGGTATATCCCATTAGGACACATCTGAAGAGAGGAACCAAAAAAGAAAGTCTATGTTAAAACAGAAAAAAATCGCCTTTGAATAGTGAAACATTGGCAGAAGAAACATTATTTGCTAATTAACCATCCCTTCAACTATTTCTGGAACTCCATTCTCTCTTGGTTATCTCCTACCCAAGGCTTCTCCTTATCCTTTGTTCAGTATTGCAAATTTCTCCCATCTACAAATAATGGGTTCAGTCCTTAGAGTTACTTATCTATCTCAAATTCTTAGTTGATCTCATTTAGTTTCTTGGTTTGAAATACCCAATTTTATTTCCAGCTCTGGCTCTTTCTGAATTCCAGTCTTGTACATTCAGCCATCTACTTATTATCTCCATTTGAACTTCTAACAGGCTTCTAAAACTTTATATGTGCCAAATCAAACTCTTGCTTCCCTACTCTCTATTTCCTCCCCCTCTTGTCTTACTCTTGCTCAGTCGTTAGGTGTTTCATGCCAGAAAATTATAATTATCCTTGACTCTACGTTCTCATATTCTGTATCCATTTATCCGCAAGTTCTATTGGCTTTACCTTGGAAAATGCCCAGAACCTGATCACTTCTTATCATCTTTACCAGCTTTGGCATCACTGGCTCTTGCCTACATTATTGCTGAGGCTACCTAACTAAATCTCCTTACTTGTACCTCGGCTTATTCTTCACAGGCCACTAGAGTGATATTTATAACATATAAATCAAGCCATGTTATTCTTCTGCTTGCCATTGTTTCCATCATTACTTAGGATAAAATGCAGTCTTCTAGGGCTTCCAAGACCCTACATGATATAGCTGGTGCTACCTTTCTGAGGTCATCTCCTAGCTCTTCCCCCCAGCTTATTCTACATCTGTCACACTAACTACCTCACTGTTTCTGAATACCGCAAGCACACTCCCACTGCAAGGTCTTTGCACTAGAGGAAATCTCTTCCCTCCGATATTCACATGGCTATGGCTTCCGTAAGATTTACTCAACGTAACCTACTAAAGAGGGCTTCCTTGTACCCCAGATAAAACAATAGTCCTTGATTTTCTACTTTCTACCTCTCTAAACTGCTTTTTATTTTATTTTATTTTATTTTTTGTCTTTTTGCCTTATCTAGGGCCGAACCCATGGCATATGGAAGTTCCCAGGTTAGGGGTCTAACAGGAGCTGTAGCTGCCGGCCTTCGCCACAGCCACAGCAACGCGGGATCCGAGCCGCGTCTGCAACTTACACCACAGCTCACGGCAACGCCGGATCCTTAACCCACTGAGCAAGGCCAGGGATCAAACCTGCAACCTCATGGTTCCTAGTCAGATTCGTTAATCACTGAGCCACGACGGGAACTCCCTGGTTTCCATGTCTTACTTGGAACTACAGCTTCTGGCCTACACCACAGCCACAGCAACGCAGGATCCGAGCTGCCTCTGCGTCCTATACCACAGCTCAAGGCAACGCCGGATCTCCGACCCACTGAGCAAGGCCAGGGATCGAACCCGTGTCCTCATGGACCCCAGTCGGGTTTGTGGACTGCTGAGCCAAGAAGGGAACTCCCAGAAAATTTTAAAAGAATAGAATGATTGTATATTTCCAAAAAGAAATCTGTGTGCTCTCAAAGTGAGAAATGGTTATTGTTTTAAACTAAGACAGTATTATTATAACTCACTTAATTTTAAAAATAGCTTTTCAGTAGTGTTTCATTTTCAAAACACCTATAATTAGAGTATGCTATACAAATGAGGCCATAGATCAAGCATAGCAGTCGCATTTCTTATGGTGGGATTTTGCATTCAATTATCATTAAGAGTTTTTCTTCATAAAATAGCCGAGCATGATATTAAAATATGAAATAAAGAGCTACAAATTTCAAGTTAAAAAACACAAGACCCAAGTTCCGTCGTGGCTCAGCAGAAATGAATCTGACTAGCTTCCATGAGGACACGAGATTTGATCCTTGCCTCGCTCAGTGGGTTAAAGATCTGGTGTTGCCATGAGCTGTAGTGTAGGTTGTAGATGCGACTCGGATGCCGCGTTGCTGTGGCTGTGGCGTAGGCCGGCGGCTGTAGCTCCGATTCGACCCCTTAGCCTGGGAACCTCCATATGCCGTGGGTGTGGCCTTAAAACGCTAAACAACAACAACAACAAAAAACCAAGACCATTCCGATACATTCCTCACTAACATATTTTAACACAATTTGACCAAGTTTATGGACATTTTTGATAGAATGCCTCATCTCACTCACTCTGAAATATTTATATTAGTGTTAAGGCATCCCTAGAAATGCACTTAACTTTAATAATGTGGTATGTTGAGACCTCACGGAAACCAGCTCCAGGTGCAATAAGAACATTACTTTCTTATTCGTCAGTGGCTTCCCTGAAACACCACCGCAGAATCCACCTTCCTGTAGGCAGAGCTGCACATCGAAATCCTCAAGTCCAGCACACCCTCTTCCTCTGGGGCCCTTGTTCCCTTCCTGCCCACCAGCAGGTGGGGCTCTGCTGATTGTCACGCCCTCTTCAGATCAGCTGACTATGAGTCTACGGCTGTGCTTTCTTGAAACTTCCCACAGTTTTTGCATTCACTTCTGAGCGAGAAGAGGTGAGAGAATCATGATTAGATCTCACATCTCTATTGTGCATTCTCGTCTCCGCTCATCTTTCTTTTTTTTTTTTTTTGCCTTTTGTCATTTTAGGGCCGCACTCACGGCATATGGAGGTTCCCAGGCTAGGGGTCCAATAGGAACTACAGCCGCCGGCCTACACCACAGCCACAGCAACGCCAGATTCGAGCCGCGTCTGCGACCTACACCACAGCTCACGGCAACGCCGGATCCTTAACCCACTGAGCAAGGCCAGGGAGCGAACCTGCAACCTCATGGTTCCTAGTCGGATTCGTTAACCACTGTGCCACGACAGGAACTCCATCGTCTCCACTCTTCTTAACCCACATTCTTTCTCTGGGTCCCACTGATCACGTTGCGTGTCCTTTGGGGAAGGGAGCTCTGGGAAGGAAGGTTACACCTTTCTTGTGTCCAAGACCACCATGCCTGGTGTGACCAGACTCCTACATGCGAACCCGGAACACCTAATGATCCAATAATGTGGGGAAGGGCCCTAGACCAAAACCCTGGTGCTCCTCACTTGTCCCTACATGACTCGTATCACTCACTGTATTATGTGTTGAAAATACAGCTTGAAAGACATTTATCTGCTTTCGAGTAAACCATGCTCTGTTACGACATATCCACTCACAAGGCGACAATTACAACGCAGGAAGCAAGGACTGCCATGGGTAAAGTCTGAGGGGCTATCGGAGCACAGAGGAGTTCTGCTAAGAACTGCCTTTTCTTACCAATCTCATGGGTGTGGTTGGAGCCAAACTGTAGAAAGATTGTGAAAGCACTTAGTGCAATACTGCAGGGACTGCAAAGCATATGGAGTGGCAGTAGATAGGGACCATCCCGTTACAACTGTCCTGTGCAGGGCTCCCAGATGTTTCATTGGGTGTGAAAATTTATCCAGATGTCTTGAGCTCAGAGCTGGTGCTAGCTCGGTTTCACAGCTTCTGAAATAGGAAAAGCAGGACAGAGAGGAAAGGAGAGCAGAGGATCCTTGGGTATCCCAGGTCTTATGCCCACAGCGGCAGAACCTCCTTCGGTCCTGAAGGACTGGAAAGCAGGATCTTTTCAGGCAGGTCTGGTCCCAGCGCCTCTCTCCGCTGGTCTTCCACTCCAGCATCTCAGAACATGGTTCTTCTCTGTGTCTAACCTCCACTGCTCCTGCTTTATTGGATGGTCATTTCCAGATTTAGTTGGAAGAGAAGATAATTACAAGCTTTCTCTGATATCTCTTCATTCAGCCACTTTGAGAAGATGGGACATAAGAGGGGAGGTGATGTAAGAAATGTCCCGTGTGCTTATTGTCCATTCGTTTACCCACGGATTGTCCACTTCATTGTTACTCACAGCAGAGCTCTCTGCTCTGTTCGCTTTCCCCTCCATGTAACTCCTGCCTCTCCCTTTCTCATTCTGGCAGTATTGCCTAGTGAGTGGGTGAGCACACAGATGCTCCAGCCAAACCGCCTAGACTTGAGTCCTAGTTCTGCCCCTTCTTCCCTGTTTGGCCTTGGGAAAGATGACTTTAACGCTCTATGCCTCAATTTACTCATCTGAGAAGTGGGGATAGCCATAGTTCTCAGCCCACAAAATTAGAAGTTTTAAAAAAGATAGTAGAGTAGTTCCCATTGTGGCTCAGGGGTAATGAACCCAGCTAGCATCCATGAGGATGCAGGTTCTATCCCTGGCCTCACTCAGTGGGTTAAGGATCTAGCATTGTTGTGAGCTGTGGTGTAGGTCACTGATTCAACTCAGATCCCGAGTTGCTGGGGTTGTGGCATAGGCCAGCAGCTGCAGCTCCAATTCAACCCTTAGCCTGGGAACTTCCATATACCCCGAATATGGCCCTAAAAGGAAAAAAAAATTCGTTCTTAGAAGAGACATGGAGTAACATACACAAGACGGTGGAGGATTTTCTAGTGCTCATACCCTCCCATAAACATCCATTTGAATAGCTCCAGTGGCTCCTAGCATATCCTGTGACAACAAGCTTCTAGCAAACTTCAGTGAACCCAGGTTCCTGGACCACCCCAGAGCAGACCAGCTCCCCTAACTCCAGGTGACTCTTGTGCCCCAGGTTCCCAAGCAGCCCCATGAATCTAAGCTCCAGGAAGGCTCCTATGAACTCAGGCTTTAGCTGGGCCCAGCAGCAGGCAGACCACCACATCCCAGGCCCCCATCCCACTCCCGGGCCAGGGCTGGCCCCCTGCAGACCTAGACTTTAGATCACCTGTTACCTGGCCAACTCCTGGCCTGCTCCAAAGCCAGATGACTTCCCTCAGACGCAGCATTCAGATTAGCCCCTGTGGCCATAGGCTCCAGGATCCACCCTAGGTCTAGGCTAATTCCCATGTCCCCAGGCTCCAGGCTAGCTCCCACAAAAACAGGCTCCCGGCCCCCAGTACTTGATCGGTCCTTTGAGACCCAGGCGATAGGCTCATCACACTGGTACCTGGAACCTGTTGACCCCTGTGATCCCAGAGGGCAGGTCTGCCTATGTGGACCCAAGTCCCAGACCCATCTCCACAAACTCATGGGTCAGGCTCACTCCAGGGAACCCAAACTCCAGGCCAAATCCATGGACTCAATCCCTGGCCCAGGAACTTCTGTGTACTATTGTGTGTGGCCAAAGGAAAAGAAAGAAAGAAAAAAAAAAGAAATAACAACTGAGATCTCCCCAAATCTGGAAAGATATTTTGACATCCAGTTTCATGAAGGCAATAAGTCATTTGCATGTATTTGTGTGTCGTCTTTGGAAAAAATGTATATACATGTTCTCTGCCAATTTAAAATTTGTATTTCTATTGAGTTGCACTAATTCCTCCTATATTTTGTTTATTTATTAATTTTTTGCCATTTTGTCATTTAAAGGCCGCACCCGCGGCATGTGGAGTTTCCCAGGCTAGGGGTCTAATTGGAGTTGTTAGCTGCTGGCCTATACCGCAGCCACAACAACACAGGATCCCAGCTGTGTCTGAGACCTACACCACAGCTCACAGCAACGCTGGATCGTTAATCCACTGAGCGAGGCCAGGGATCGAACCTGCAACCTCATGGTTCCTAATCGGATTCGTTAACCGCTGTGCCACGACGGGAACTCCAATTCCTCCTATATTTTGGATGTTAACCTCTTATCAGATGGTTTGTAAATACCTCCTCCCATTTAGTAGGTCACCTTTTCAGTAAGCTGTTTGTTGCTTTTGCTGTGCAGAAGCTTTTTAGTTTGATGTAGCCCCACTTGCTTTTTTTTGTCTTTTTTTTAGTGATTTTTATTTTTTTCCATTATGGTTGGTTTACAATATTCTGTCAATTTCTACTGTACAGCAACCCACTTGTTTATTTTTGCTTTCATTGTTTGTGCTATTGGTGTCATATTAAAAAAAATCATTACCAACACCAGTGTCAAGGAGATTTTTCTCTATCTTTTCTTCTAGGAATTTCATGGTTTGGGGTCTTACGTATAAATCTTTAATCCGTTTTGATAGTTTTTGTGAGTAGTATAAGATAGGTTTCCAAAGTCATTCTTTTGCGTGTGAATAATGTTTCCCCAGAACCATTTATTAAAGACCGTACTTTCTCCATTGAGTATTTCTCCATTCTTGACTCCCATGTTAAGTATTAGTTGATTGTATATACATACGTTTATTTCTGGACTCTTCATTCTGTTCCACCGGTCTGTATGTCTATTTTTATATCTGTTTTTATGTACACATTGTTTTAATTGCTATAGCTTTGTAATAAAGTTTGAAATCAGGACATATGATGCTTCCAGCTTTGTGCTACTCCTTTCTCACGATTGCTATGGCTACTTTCATCTTTTGCAGTTCCATGTAAATTTTTCTATTTCTGTGAAAAATTCCACTGGCGTTTAGATAGGGATAGGAATCTATAGATGGCTTTGGGTGGTATGGACATCTTGGTAATATTAAATCTTCTATTTCATGAGCACAGGATATGTTTTCATTTATTCGTTTCTCCCATCCCTTTCACCAAAGCCTTGTAATTTTCAGTATGCAGATTTTTCGACCCCTTGGTTAAATTTATTCCTAAATAGTTTATTTTGTGATACTCTTATAAATAAGATTATTTTCTTTGTTTCTTTTTCAGCTAGTTCCTTGTTAGTATATAGAAATATCATTGATTTTTGTATGTTGATTCTGTATCCTGCAACTTTACTAAATTCCTTTATTAGTTCTAACAGGTTTTTTTTTTTTTTTTGGTGGAGTCTTTAAGACACTTTAGACGAGTTTACTTCTTGCTTTCCAATTGGATGACTTTATTTTGTCTTTTGGACTAATGGTTCTGTCTAGGACTTTCAGCTCTCTGTTGAATGGGAGTGGTTAGAGTGGGAACCTTTGTTTTAGTCTTAATCTTAGGAAAGATTTTAGCCTTTCAGAATTGAGTGTAAGGTTGGCTGTGGCTTTGTCATATATGGGCTGTACTGTGTTGAGGTACATTCCTTCTCTGTGCTATTTGTCAAGAGTTTTTATTATGAAAAGATGCTGAATTTTTTCAAATGCTTTTCCCGCATCTAAGATAATCATATGATTTTAATCTTTCATTTTATCAATGTGATTTAACATATTTATTTATTTGCATGTGTTGAAATCCCAGGGATAAATTCTGCTTGATCATGGTGTATAATATTTTTAATGTGTTATTGAATTTGGTGTGGTAGTATTTTGTTGAGAATCTTTTCATCTTTATTGATCAGGGATATTGACCAGTAGTCTTCTTTTCTTCTAGTTCTTTATTTGGCTTTGGTATCACAGTAATGCTGGCCTCATAAGATGAATTTAGGAATGTTCCCTCCTCTTCAATTTTTTTGAAAGAGTTTGAGAATGATTGATATTAATTCTTTTTAAAATATTTGCTAGAATTCACCTGTGAAACCACTTGGTCCTGGCCTTTCCTTGCTGAGAGTTTTTTGATTGCTGACACAACCCCTTCTCTTGTTATTGGTCTGTTCAAATTTTCTGTCTCTTCATGATTCAGTCTTGACAGGTTGTGCATTTCTGAGAATGTATCCATTTCTTCTGCCTTATCCAGTGTGTTGGCCAATAACCGTTCCCAGTAGTGTCTTATGATGTTTTGTGTTTCTGTCATGTCAGTTACGTCTACTCCTTCATTTCTGTTTTTATTTATTTGAATATTCTTTCTTTCTTTTTTTAGTTTAGATGAAGGTTTGTCGATTTTACCTTAAAGGGAGATGATGTGTTAGGAATTTACTTCCTGGGAATGTAACAGCATGGTCAGAATTATAAACTGTCATACTCAAATAACAGAAGTGGAGGATGACTAGAGAATAGTGTGATAAATGAATGGAATTTAATAATACCTTTCAGATAGTCACAGAAAAATAGAAAGCCACTGTTTTGGAGTTCTCACTGTGGCTCAGTGGAGTAAAACCCAACATAGCATTGGTGAGGGTGCGGGTTCAATCCCTGATCTCGCTCAGTGGATTAAGGATCCAGCATCCCTGCAAGCTGCGGGGTAGGTCACAGATACGGCTCGGACATGGCATTGCTGTGGCTGTGCCATGGCATAGGCCTACAGCTGCAGCTCTGATTCGATACCTAGCCCAGGAACTTCCATATGCCACAGGTACGGTTGCGAAAAGGAAAAAGAAAACCTGTTTCAGCCATTTTATTATGAATCTCTATAGTCACATGCCTGCAATTCTGGAAGACCCAAAAGGGGAGAAGGTCTTCGTACTTCAATCTACACCTTCTCAACCTCCAGAAAGAATTTACAATATTAGCTAACTGTGATGTTGAGGGGGCAGTCCCTAAGAACTCCCTCCTGACACTAATTACAAGTTCAGGGACTTCCCCAAACCACACTATTTTGATAACTCACTAGAATTCACCTCACACGTGAAAGGTCCTTGATTTGTAACCGGATAAAAATACCAGGCTCTCCAAGTTCTGGTCCTGGTGCTGAAACCAAGGCAGTGAGTATGAGCCTTACCCTCACAGGCCCCCTGGGAACAGGAACAGAGCTAAGCCCAGACGATTAGTGCACACAGTAGGGCTTGGTTTTGAACGCTGGCTCTGCTTCTTGGCTACTGTGTGGGCTCCTTGCTGTGCTGACCTCTCTGGATCTATCCTCCCTTTTGTTAAAAAAAAAATCACTGAAAGCTTCTATACTCATGACTGTGGTTTATTATAGGGAAAAGATACAGATTATAATCATCCAAGGGAAGAGATGCTGGTGGCAGAGTCCAGGAGGGTTTTAAACACAGATCTTCCAGTTGTCCTCTGCCTTTGGAGTCTTGGGCAGCACTGACCCTTCTGACAATGATGTGCGACAATACCCATGAAGTACTGTTAGTTAGGAAAGTTTACTCCAGCCTTGGTGCCCAGAGTCAGTATTGGGGTTACATCATTTATGTTCCAATAAGGCTGATCTCAAATTTCAACCCTTCAGGAGGCTGAGTTGATGTGTATGACTCAAAGCCCCCACCCTGAATCATATTTATGAAATGGCTCTAAATCACACTGTTACTATCTGGCAGGTGCAAGCCCCTCCTGGCAAACAAAGACACTCCTACCAGGCTTGACATTCCAAGAGTTTAGAGCCTACCTCTCAGACTTGGAGGAAAACCATCCTCGGCTGGGCTTGTTTGTTAGGGAGATAAAGCTGAGTAGATGAGAAAAGAGTGAGGGTGGAGTGAAGGTTCCTTTGAAACTTTGAGACTCACTCTCTTAGGAGGGAGCCACACATACAGGAGGCAATGGTGATGATTTTCGCAGTCAGCTAGCAGGATCTGGGGACACCACCAGCAGGCTTGAAAGTTCCTTCTGCCTCAAAATATCCTGAAAGACTAGAAGAACATCCATAGCGTTGAGGAAAGCGCAGACCATGACCCAAGAACTCTGTAGCCATTTCAAGTCATTATTTAGTACAAGGAAAAGGAGGAACAACCTCAGATGCACCAAAAAACTACTGCCCTTGTGAGGTTGTAACTGAATGAGCCAGATTCAATGCAGGTTTAGACTGGTATGCCAATTGCCTATACTGATACCAACTTTATCTTCCTGATATTAGAAAAATTCCCTCATGAATGACATGATTGAGGATAGAAGCAGCCACAGGGAAAGAGTAAATCATACAGGGACTATGTGAAAAGAGAAAGGGTGAAGAACACAATTTTGGGGAACTACCAATAATAAACATGAACACAGGAAACAGAGTCAGAGAGGAAGAAATAAAACAGGAGTGGTAGAATGGAAAAAAGAGAATATAAAGTTCTAAGGAAGGAGTGGTCAAATGTTGAAGGGGGATCTGGGAAGATGAGGGCTAAAAATGATCGCTGAACATGACATCAGAAGATCGTAGTTTCTGTGGCCTGGGAAGGGCAGAGGTCAGTCTGCCGTGGAATAAGAAGCTCAGTGGGGTGTGGGTGGGAAAACCCACTCTTGCTCCTTTGGGTTTCTCCTTTACTCTCACACTACTTCCACACCCACAGCTCTTCCGACACCAGATATATGGTTTTTTCCCCACACAACTCGTTTTTTAAGTCTGAGCAGTATTCCATTGTATATATATACCACATCTTCTTAATCCATTTATTTATATTTAGTTTTTCTTGATCTTTATGATTTGTTTCCTTCTCCTGACTTTAAGTTGTGTTTGTTCTACTTTCTCTGATTCTTTTAGGTGATAGGTTAGGTTGCTGATTTGAGATTTTTCTTCTTTTTTGAGGAAGGTCTCTATTATTTACTATTAACTCCCCTGTAAACACTGCTTTTGTGTCATCCCATAGATTTTTTTAAAACTGATTTTTATTTTTCCATCATAGTTGGCTTACAGTGTTCTGTCAGTTTTCTACTGTATAGCAAAGTGATCCAGTCACACATACACACATACATTCTTTTTCTCACATTACCCTCTATCATGGCATACCATAGATTTTTTTTTTTTTAGGGCCGCACCCGCGGCATATGGAGGTTCCCAGGCTAGGGGTTGAATCGAAGCTGTAGCTGCCAGCCTTCGCCACAGCCACAGCAATGCCAGATCCGAGCCGCGTCTGCGACCTACACCACAGCTCACGGCAATGCCGGATCCTTAACCCACTGAGCAAGGCCAGGGATCGAACCTGCAACCTCATGGTTCCTAGTCAGATTCGTTAACCACTTTGCCACAATGGGAACTCCTGCATACTGTAGATTTTTAATGGTTGCATTTTCATTGTTATTTGTCTTTGTGTATTTTTAAATTTCTTTTTTGATTTCCTCATTGACTCATTTGCTCTTTCAGTAACATGTTTAGTCTCCATGTAGTCAGTTTCTTCACATTTATTTTCCTGTGGTTGATTTCTAGTTTAATGCAATTGTAGTCAGAGAAGATGCTTGAAATAATTTCTTTACTCTTAACTTGGTTAACGTTAGTTTGTGCCCCGGTATGTGGTCAATCCTTGAGAATGTTCCATGCGCACTTGAAAAGAAGGTATATTCTGGTTTTTTTTTTGGAAGTAATGTCTTGAAAATATCAATTAAGTCTAACTATCCTATTGTGTCATTATTGTCTGTTGCCTTATTAATTTTCTTTCTAGAGGATCTGTCCATTTATGTGAGTGTGGTGTTAATTTCTCCTGCTATTATTATATTCCCTTCAGTTTCTCCTTTTATGTCTGTCAGTATTTGTTTTATGTATTTGGGTGCTCCTGTATTAGGGGCATATATATTGATGAGTATAATATCTTATTCCTGAATTTATCCTTTTATCATTAGTTTCCTTCTTTATCTTTCTTTATGGCCTTTATTTTAAAGTCCATTTTGTCTGATATGAGTATTGCGATTCAAGTTTTCCTGTCATTTCCATCCACATGAAATATCTTTTCCCATCCCCTCCCCTATATAAACTTTCAACTTATATGTGTCCTTAGTCTTAAGGTGAGTATCTTGTAGGCAGCATATTGTACGCGCTTGCTGTTTATACAATCTGACACTCTGCCTTTTTTTTTTTTCATATTAACAATGAATTTTATTTCAGTTATAGGTGTACAAAGATCATAAGTCAATTCGATAGATTTTGTGTCCCAAACCCACAGTGCATCCCCCCACCCCCCAGACTGTCTTATTTGAGAAACCAAGGTTTTCCAAAATCTGTGAATCATTGTCTGTTCTTCAAAGAC
>PVHT020000793.1:4230576-4294181 GCA_004024745.2 Catagonus wagneri | reverse complement strand
GGCTTGTATTGCTATATACTTTCCTCTTAGCGCTGCTTTTGCTGAATCCCAGAGGTTTTGGAGTGTCGTGTCTTTGTTGTCATTTGCTTCTAGGTAGTTTTTAATTTCCTCTTTGATTTCTTCAGTGATCCATTGGTTGTTTTCTTGTTTTTGTATCCATTCAGCTAGTGGATGTCTTTTGGTTGGGGCATTCAGTCCATTAACATTTCAGGTAATTACTGCTATATATGTTCTTATTGCCATTGTATTAACTGTTTGGGGTTTTTGTTGCTTTTTTTTTTTTAACCCTGAAGTTTTGATGTAGGAGTCTATATACAAATGAGATTGTTTTAAGTTGTTGGTTTCTTAATTGCACGTGCATCTCCAGTGACCTGCATTTGTGCTCTCTTCTCACGATTTCTGATTTTGGTAGCATAGTTGTACGTGGATGATTTAGTATCTTTATTGTATATATGCCTTTACTGGTGAGCCTTGTCATTTGTGGTGTTTTTGCTTCTGGTCATGGCCTTTTCTTTTCTGCCTGGAGAAGTTCCTTTAAGATTTGTTGTAAAGCTGGTTTAGTGTTGCAGAAATCTCTTAGCTTTTGCTTATCTGTAAAGGTTTTGATCTCTCCTTCAAATCTGAATGTGAGCCTTGCAGGGTAAAGCAATCTTGGTTGGAAGTTTTTCCCTTTCATCACATTAAGTATATCATGTCACTCCCTTCTGGCCTGTAGAGTTTCAGATGAGAAATCTGCTGATAACCTTATTGGGGTTCCCTTGTATGTATTTGTTTCTTTCCCCTAGCTGCTTTCAATATTTTCTCTTTGTCTTTAATTTTGGTCATTTTGATTAATATGTGTCTCGGGGTGTTCCTCCTTGGGTTTATTTTATATGGTACTCGTTGCGCTTCCTGAATTTGACTGAGTGGTTCCTTTGCCATATTAGGGAAGTTTTCGGCTATTATCTCCTCGAATATTTTTTCTGTCCCCTTCTCTTTCTCTTCTCCCTCTGGCACCCCTATAATACGGATATTGGAGCGTTTAACATTATCCCAGAGTTCTCTGAGACTCAGCTCATTTCCTTTCAATCTTTTATCTCTTTTCTCTTCTGCATTAGTGATTTCCACTAATCTGTCATCTACCTTGCTGATTCGTTTTTCTGCCTCCTGTATTCTATTGTTGGCTGCTTCTAATGAGTTTTTTATTTCAGCTATTGTATTTTGCATCTCTTCTTGTTTAATTTTTACAGCTTGTATTTCTCTGCTCAGTGTTTCCTGTAAATGATCAATCTTTGCCTCCAGTTTATTTCCAATGCCTTGCATCATCTTCAGCATCAACAGTCTAAAGTCTCTTTCTGAGAGGCTGGTAATCTCCTCATCACTGAGCTGTTTTTCTGTGCTTTTCTCTTTCTCCCTTATCTGTGTTATAGTTTTCTGTCTTTTCATTTTTATAGGTTTTTGGTGTGGTGACCTTTTTGTCAACAATAGAGTTTTAGCCTCTCTTAGTTCTGGGGTTTGCCTCCCCTGTGGCTAAAGCTGGTATGGGCGGGGCTTGCTGTAGACTTCCTGATGGGAGGGACTGATGCCTGCCCACTGGTAGGTGGGGTTGATTCTTATCCCTCTGATGGTGGGGTTTTGTCTCTGGATGAGATTAGAGGCTGGCTGTGTGCCTGAGGGGTCTTTAGGCAGCCTGTTTACTGATGGGTGGGGCTGTGATCCTACCTGGATTATTGTTTGGCCTGGGGCTTCTCAGGGCTGATGGGAGGGACCAGATTTTCCCAGAAATGGCCCCCTCCAGAGAAATGCAGGCTAATGAATGTTCGCGAGAGCTTCACCTCCAATGCCCTTCCCCCACAACAAGCCACAGTCACCCTTATTTACCCAGGAGATCCTCCAAGAATTGCAGTCAGGTTCCACCCGGATTCCTATGGAGACTGCTTTGCCCTGGGACCCAGTGCATGTGAAAGTCTGTGTGTGCCTTTCAAGGATGGGGTCTCTGTTTCCCCCAGTCCTGTGGAGCTCCTGCACACAAGCCCCGCTGGCCTTCAATGCCAGATGCTCCAGGGGCTCTTTCTCCCTGTGCCCAATCCCTAGGCGCGGGATTTTGACGTGGGGCTCAGAACTTTCAGTCCTGTAGCTGAGTCTCTGTGATGCAGTTACTTTCCAGTCTGTGGGGCTTCCCACCCGGGAGGTATGGGGTTGCTTCTATCACGTAATCGCCCCTCCTACCTCTTGATGTGGTCTCCTCTTTGTCTACTGGAGTAGAATATCTTTTTTTGGAAGTTCACAATCCAGTTGGTTGAAGGCTGCTCGGCATTTGGTTGTAGTTTTGCTGTTTTTCGGGAGAGAAGTTGAGCTCCAGTCCTTCTATTCCAGCATCTTAATCCAATGCCACTCTGTCTTTTGATTGGAGCCTTCAGTCCATTGACATTTGAGGTAATTATTTATAAATATGTATTTATTGCATTTTAAACCTTGTTTTCCAGTTGATTCTATGTTTCTCCTTTGATCCTTTCTTTTTTTGGTTGGATGATTTAATTTTATTTTATGCTATGTCCTCTTCTTTTTTTTGCATGTGTGTCTGACTATATTTTTGGTTTTGATTTGTGGTTGCCCTGTTTTTCAAGTATGTTAACCCCTTCCTATATCTGCTTGCTTCCTATATCTGGCTTGCTTGTTACCTCTTCCTACATCTGCAATTTAGCATCTAATGTCTGCGACAGACTGGACTATGAAATGCATAGCTCAAAGGGCCTCTCCATCAAGGGAGGAGCAATCCTCATTTGTAAATTCTTAAAAGCCTCCATTGGAAGATTTCAGGATTTTCATTCAGTCCCTGTTGGACCTCTTTCACCTTTTTATAATTAACAGGTTTTATTATAAATTTCTTCATAACCTCTATTAAAGAGTTAATCATATGATCCTATCTCTCTATCAATAGAAATCACCGGGTAATTCCATTTTGGGTCTGCCTCAGGGATAGCTTCAGTCCCCACATGGTGTGCTGCATGACCCTGACAGGCCTGGGCTGCCAGTGGTCTACATGGACTATCGTTGCCAGTATTATATGCTGCTTTTCCTCAGGGGTGCAGCAGTGGGAGAGTAAGATCTGTAAATCTCCGCAGGTGAGATAAAAAAAAAGTCTCACTAGTCAGGTACACCCATTGCAAAGAGTTCAGGATCCTCAGAAAAACTTCCCATCTTGTCCTCTGCCATATTTAGATCAGACATTGAGAAAGGTACACGGACTCTAACTGTTCCCTGATTTCCATCAGGAACTTCTCTCAAGCAAAACCATAGGGGTGGTTTATCGGTAACTTATACTGCTCTGAGTGTTAGCTGGGCTAGGGATGGGCCCCTTGGTTAACTCAGAGTCCAAAGAGGTTCCTGAATTTGGAGGAGGCCTCTTTCTATCTGTTTTTCCCTGGGGCAATAGTCTTGGCTAAATGCAGGGCTCCCGCCTGTGGGGTGGCCCTTGGAACTACAGGTTTCTGCTGGGGCAATAGCTCCGCCCAGTGGCTGGGAGTAGCTCTGGCAGCTTGTCCTTAAGGGGATTTGATCTTAAGGGGATTTGATCTTAAGGGGATTTGATCTTTGGGCAAACCCATAGGGTAGGTCAGTTAAAATATCTTCTGTGTCCTCAATGGCATGAAACTAGAAATCAACCACAGGAAAAGAAATGTGAAAAAACTAACGACATGGAGACTAAACAACAGGCTACTAAAAAACCAGTAGGTCAATGAGGAAATCAAAAAGGAAATTAAAAAATGCCCTGAGACAAGTGATAATGAAGACACAACCATTCGATGTCTATGGGACACCACAAAAGCAGTTCTTAGAGGGGTGATTATATCCATACAGGTCCTTCTCAAAAAAGAAGAAAAATCTCAGATCCACAACTTAACCCACCACTTAAAAGAATTAGGAAAAGAAGAACAAACAAAACCTAAAGTCAGCAGAAGGAAGGAAATCATAAAGATCAGAGAGAAAATGAATAAAATAGAGATTCAAAAGACGATAAAAAAGTCAATATAACCAAGAGCTGGTTCTTTGAAAAGGTTAAAAAAAAAATTTGGCAAACTGCTGTCCAGACTCACCAAGAAGTGGAGAGAAAAAACAAAATGAGCAATGAAAAAAGAGAAGTCACAAAGGATACTGCAGAAATTTAAAAAAAAAAGAGAGAGAGACAATACTGTGAACAATTATATGCCAGCAAATCTGACAAGCTAGAAGAAATGGACAACTTTCTAGAGACTTACAGCCTGCCAAAACTTGGTCAAGAAGAACTAGAACACTGAACAGACTGATCACTAGAAATGAAACTGAATATATAATAAAAGCAAACAAAAGTCCAGGGCCAGATGACTTCACAGGCAAATTCTACCAAACATACAAAGAGAAACTTATACCCATCCTCCTTAAACTTTTCCAAAAGGCTGAAAAAGAAGGAACACTCCCAAAGATATTCTATGAAGCCACAATCACCCTAATACTGAAATCAAAGATACTACCAAAAAAGAAAATTATAGACCAATATCTTTGATAAACATAGATGCAAAAACTCTCAACAAAATTTTAGTCAACTGAATCGGATAATATATAAAAAAGGTCATACACCATGACCAAGTGGGATTCATCCCAGGTTCAACATATGCAAATCAATCAACATCATACACCACAATAACAAAAGAAAAGTGAAAAACCACATAAGCACCTCAATAAATGCAGAAAAAGCCTTTGACAAAGTCCCACATCCATTCACAGTAAAACTCTTACCAAAGTGGCTATAGAGGGAACGAACATACCTTAACATAATAATAAAAGCCATTTATGACAAACCCACAGCCAATATGATACTCAATGAACAGAGAGAAGCTGAAAGCCTTCCTGCTAAAATCTGGAACAAGACAAGGATGCCCACTCTCACCACTTTTATTCAACATAGTGTTGGAAGACCTAGCCACAGAAACCACACAAACAAAAGAAATGAAATGTATCCAAATTGGAAGAGGCAAAATTGTCACTGTATGCATATGGCATGATATTACATATAGAAAACCCTAAGGACTCCACACAAAAACTACTCAAACTGATAAATGAATTCAGCAAAGTAGCAGGATACAAAATTAACATTCAGAAATTGGCTGCATTTCTGTCTACTGACAATGAAATATCAGGAAAGGAATATTTTTAAAATACCTTTTAAAATCACCCTCCCCCCCCAAAAAATTAAATACCTGGGAATAAACCTGACCAAGGACGTGAAAGACATAGGCTGAGAACAATAAAACATTAACCAAGGAAATTAAAAACGATCCAAAGAAATGGAAAGATATTCCATTCCATGCTCCTGGGTTGGAAAAATTAATAACATAAAAATGGCCATACTACCCAAAGGAATCTACAGATTCAATGCAATCCCTATCAAATTACCCATGACATTTTCCACAGAACTAGAACAAATACTCCAAAAATTGATATAAAACCATGAAAGAACCAGAATTGCCAAAGCAATCCCGAGGAAAAAAACCAAGCAGGAGGCATAACTCTCCCAGACTTCAGGCAGTATTGCAAAGCCACAGTAATCAAGACAGTGTGGCACTGGTACCATAACAGACATACAGACCAATGGAAGAGAATAGAGAACCCAGAAATAAACCCAGACACCAACTGTCAATTAATCTTTGACAAAAGAAGCAAGAATATAAAATGGGAAAAATTCTCTTCAGCAAGTGGTTCTGGGAAAACTGGGCAACTGCGTGTAAATCAATAAAACTAGAACACATCTTCACACCATGCACAAAAATAAACTCAAAATGGCTTAAAGACTTAAACATAAGACAAGATACCATAAAACTCCTAGAAGAGAACATAGGCAAAACATTCTCTGACATCAACTGTACAAATGTTTTCTTAGCTCAGTCCCCGGAGGCAACAGAAGTAAAAACAAAAGTAAACCAATATGACCCAATCAAACTTACAAGCTTTTCCACAACAGAAGAAACCATAAAAAAAAAAAAGACAACATATGGAGTGGGAGAAAATAGTTTCAAATGATGCAACTGACATGGGCTTAAACTCTAAAATATACAAACAACTTAATGCAACTCAATGGCAAAAAACCAACAACCCAACTGAAAAATGGGCAAAAGACATTTCTCCAAAGAAGATATACAGATGTCCAACAGGCACATGAAGAAAATGCTCAGCATCACTGATTATTGGACAAAGGCAAATCAAAACTATGAGCTACCACCTCACACCAGTCAGAATGGCCATCATTAATAAGTCCACAAATAACAAATGCTGGAGAGGGTGTGGTAGGAATGTAAATTGGTACAACTACTATGGAAAACAGTATGGAAGTACCTCAGAAAACTAAATATAGAACTATCATATGATCCAGCAATCCCACTCTTGGGCATATATATGGACAAAACTTTCCCTAAAAAAGACATATGCATCTATATGTTCATTGCTGCACTATTCACAATAGCCAAGACATGGAAATAATCTAAATGTCCATCCACAGATGAATGGATTAAGATGTGGTACATATATACAATGGAATACTACTCAGCCATAAAAAAGAACAAAATAATGCCATTTGCAGCAATATGGATGGAATTAGAGACTCTCATACTAAGTGAAGCAAGTCAGAAAGAGAAAGAGAAATACCATATGATATCACTTACATCTGGAATCTAACATATGGCACGAATGAACCCTTCCACAGAGAAGAAACTCATGGACTTGGAGAACAGACTTGTGGTTGCCAAGGGGTAGGGGGAGGGAGTGGGATGGATTGGGAATCTGGGGTTAATAGATGCAAACTATTGCATTTGGAATGGATAAGCAATGAGATCCTGCTGTATAGCACTGGGAACTATATCTAGTCACTTGTGATGGAGGATAATGGAGGTTAATGTGAGAAAAAGAATGTATATATGTATGTGTGACTGGGTCAATTTGCTGTACAGTAGACACAGTAGAAAACTGACAGAACGCTCTAAACCCAACTATAATGGAAAAAATAAAAATCATTAGAAAATATCTTGTGTGTCTTTATCAGAATTATCCCTCTGAGCTACACTTGGCTTACATCCCTTTTGGGTCTCATTGCCTGAATACAAGGCCGTGAAAATTTGAACATATGAAAGCTCACTCCATTTAAATTTTCTTCTGCAATGTAAGTCTAACTGCAATATAGCATCATAACTCAGGGACCTGTTTAGTGGCCACCTTGCTTGGCTTCCTAACATATTGTGGCGAAACGCTTACATAACTTATGTTTTTTTCTTTTTGGTCCCTTTCGTCTGAATTTTTCCCAATCCCAGGGTATATGGCCTAGAGGGGTATTGGTTGGGATCGATGCAGCCCGACCCATTTCAGACACAAACCTAAGGTAAAGTCTCTGATTCCCATGTTATACAAATTTCACTCTTATGTCAAAATCCATCGGGCAATGTGGTCAAGATTTTTACTTATGATTTTTAGATGCTATCCCTTCCAAGGTGGTCTCCCAAGCAGGTATTACTGCCCTAAAAGTTGCCACAAGGGAATGGTACAGAAGGTGTCCCATCAATGTCCTTGATGAGTGGGACAAGTCTGGCTACAAGTTGGGAATAAAGTGTTAGCATTTGTAAGGTTGAAGGGAGGGGTGTAAAAGCAATGAAAATTACACGTTTGTAATTGCACAGGTCTTCTGGAGTTAACAGATGAAAGAAAGAAATAGAGCATGAAGAAACATGTAACTTAAGAAAAAAAAAAACACAGCAACTCAGAGTCAAGGAGAAGAATATAGAGTTAACAGTTCTGTCCTGGACCTGCTGTTAGATGTGAGTAGGCATATACGGTTAGCCCCCTGTTCCAAAATGAGCAGCTGTCAGCAGAGTGTTCTCCCCACTATAGCTGGCTTGTGGTATCCCACAAGCCCATCTAGGACCAAGACTGCCCTCACTGTTATCTTACTTTATCACGGGTAGCCAGCTGAAACTGAAACACCTCTGACTCCAACCCAGCCTAAACCAGACTGGGACTTGAACCCACAATTTTTTTTAAAAATTACAATCGTTCACCTAGTATTTGGACTTACTGAGACTCAGGTTCTATGTGCCTGTGTGCAGAAGGAATTGAGCAAGAGACAAAATGATAGGCAAGAAATAGATTTATTAAGACAGGACACTTGTGAGAGATACAAGCAGGTAGGTAGGTGAGGAGACTCTGCTCGGACATTTTGGATCAAACAGAGGAAGCCAAATACTGAAAATCATGGAGCAGGGAGGTTGAAAAAGTCTGGGTCCCTGATGACCTTGTGGACAATTCTGCCAAAGGAACTGCCAATTCCAACATTTTACATAAGCAGGAAGTAAACAAACTTCTTTCTCCTCCTCCTCCTTCTTTTTTTTTTCTTTTTAGGGCTGCACCTGCAGCATATGGAATTTCCCGGGCTAGGGGACGAATTGGGGCTGTAGCTAATATCACCTTATACCACAGCCACAGCAAAAGCAAATCCGAGCTGCATCCATGACACGTCATGCAGCTTATGGCAATGCCAAATCCTTAACCTACTGAGTGAGGCCAGGGATTTTGAACCCATATCCTCATGGATACTAATCAGGTTCTTAACCCACTGAGCCACAAGAACTTCAAGGCCAGATATTCTAACCCAGTGCACCAGGCCAAGGATCCAGCCCCTGCTTCCACAGCAACCTGAGCTGCTGAAGTTGGATTCTTAATCCACTTCCCCACGGCGGGAACGCCATGATTTGGTATTTCTATACACTTCAAAATGATCACAAGTCTAATTACGATGTCATCACACAAAGATATTAGTCATTTACTGTGCTCTTCCCACTGTACATAACAATATATATGTAAACACATATACAATAATTTATATGTAATATAATTATATAAACATACTAAACATATACCATGAATATATGAAATTTGTATATATATTCAAAAGGTTAAGTTGCTGATGTCTTAATTTCAAATGCGTTTTAACAATGTTATACTTTTACTCCTTTCAACAGATTTACTGTTCTTGAAATCATATTTTTACCTTTTTGTTTTGTATATCTCAACTACAAATATAGTGACTTTTACTACTTTTGTCTTTTACCTTCTACTAGTTTTATGCTTGTCTGATTTACTGCCTATACCGTATATTTGCATTTGCCAATGAGATATTTCCTTTTATAATTCATGTTTCTAGTTGTGGCCTTTTCTCTTTCACTTTGAGAGAAGTCCCGTTAACATTTCTTATAAAGCCATGTGGTGGTGCCGAACCCTTTTAGCTTTTGCTTGTCTGTAACATTTTTGATTTCTTCATCAAATCTGACTGGAAGCCTTGCTGGATAGAGTGTTCTTGGTTTAAATATATCAGGTCACTCCCTCTTGGCCTACAGAGTTTCTGCTGAAACGTCAGCTGATAGCCTTATGGGAGTTCCCTTATAAGGAACTTGCTTTTTCCTTACTGGTCTTAATATCCTTTCTTTATATTTAATTTAATTTTTTATTTTTTCTTTTTAGGGCCGTACCCGCAGCATATGGAGGTTCCCAGGCTAGGGGTGGAACTGGAGCTGTAGCCATCGGCCTACACCACAGCCACAGCAATGCCAGCTCCAAGCTGTGTCGGTGACCTACACCACAGCTCACAGCAATGCTGAATCCTTAACCCACTGAACGATGCCAGGGATCGAACCCGCAACCTCATGGTTCCTAGTTGGATTCGTTAACCACTGAGCCACGACGGGAACTCCCAGCCTAGAACATTTTTGATATAGCAGCTGGCCCAGACTAAGTCCCAAGGGATTCCTCTCCTGAACTCCCTTTTCACTTTACATATTCTTTCCAATAGAGATCCTTCTTAGACCTGGTATGACTTCAACCAGTTTCTGTGCTAATTATTCACACTTGGTACATTGCTCAGGTCATTCTCTTGAGCCCCAGATCCATAGATATTTTAAATCTTAAACTATCGAAAACTGAACTTAGCATCTCTCATGTCCTCACTTGTCCCTTCTCCTGTCTTGTGTTTGACTACCCAAGTCAGGAACCAGACTCTGCCTTTTCCCTCTCCCTCAACCTGCACCCAAAACCAGGTATGGGAGTTCCCGTTCTGGTGCAGTGGGATAGGTGGTGTCTCTGCAGTGTCAGCGACGTGATTCGATCCCTGGTCTGGCAAAGTGGGTTAAAGATCCTACATTCCTGCAGCTGTGTCATAGGCCACAACTCTGGCTCAGATCCCATCCTTGGCCCAGAAACTCCATGTGCCAGGTGGGAACCAAGAAAAGAAAGAAAAAAACCCCAGAAAAACCAGGTATGAAGTTTTGCAGATTCTGACTTCTTCCCTTTATCCCACCCACCCCACTTTAGCTAAAGCCTTCATTATTGCTTAGATGGATTCTTCCAAGTGGCCTCCCAATATCTCCTTGCTTATAGCCTCATTCTCTTCTTCATTAGTTTTCTTTCTAACCTGTGAATTGAAGAATAACACTTCTCTGCTCAAAATCCTTTATTTTTTATTTTTTCAAATTCAACGAATTTTATTATTTTTATGGTTTTACAACCATCATCACAACTTAGTTTTTTAGAATATTTCCATCCCAAACCCCCTCAGAATCCTTGATTTATGTCTCCTTGAAAGGCTTCAGAATAAAATCTAAACTCCTAATCCATGCACAGGAAAACATTAGCATTATGGACCTGGTTTTCTTTCTTTTTTTTTTTCTTTTATTTCAGTCACAATAAAACATCTTCAATTTCCTGAACTAGCCAAATTCTCTGGTTTCTCAACTGTTACCTGTGTTCATTCTGTAACGTACTTCTCCTGTTCTTCAAAGAAGCCACACCTATTCACTTACTCCTAGCAACCTCCTCTGCTCTTACACAGTTTATATTGCATAGTCTTTCTAAGCAACCCCATATTCCCCATTTTACAACCATATTTTAATGCTTTTTTTCTATGTCTAATTCCTTCAAGAGACCGAGAGTTGCTTAAGAGAAGGCAGGAGTGTGGCTTTTATTTCTACGTCCTTTTTGTGTGTGTGTGTGTCTTTTTAGTGCTTCACCCATAGCATATGGAAGTTCCCAGGCTAGAGGTCCAATCGGAGCTGCAGCTGCTGGTCTACACCACAGCCCCAGCAAGGCAATGCTAGATCCAAGCCACGTCTATGACCTACACCACATCTCATGGCAACACCAGATACTTAACCCACTGAGCAAGGTCAGGGATCAAACTACATCCTCATCCATACTAGACCAGTTCATTCCCACTGAACCATGATGGGAACTCCTATTTCTACATCCTTAAACGAAAGTCAAGCAATATCCAATAGATATAGAGAGGAATGAGAAGACACTGCTTCCCTCTGATGACCCTTTCGGATAGGTAAGGGACAGGAACGCACAGGTTGAGAGGAGGAGTGTTTTTACTGGTCACCTTCCAGTTGAGAATCAGAAAAGTCTCCAATTTGAAAATAGCTACAAATATGTTCTATCAGGGGCCATAGCTTATCTTAATGGGTTTCCAAAGTGCCCCGAGTAGGTAAATAATTCATTTAGATTTAAGAGGGATGGACCGGAAATTTCTTAGACCACGAGGGTACAGAATTCATTCGTTTGCTTTTAATAATCTTGCTTTCCTACAAATGTGCAGTGGATAGGCCAATGCAAACATTTAAACAGTGAATTTATAATAAAGGAGGAGGAGCCTGGGGTGGGAGACCAGCACTTAAACTGTGTAGATCTGATTTCCCAGACTTTGTGCTTTCAACCTACTCACACATGATCTACTCCTCACGTGATTTAGAGTCGGCCCAGGTCATAAATCCCCTTGGGTGGGTACCTGCAAAATCTGTGGGCCTCTAGATTAATCAGGGTGATTCCTGACTGGGAAACCAAAACAGATATCCACTATCAGGAGTCTTTAATATTTTCTGAGCACTGACACTTCTGAGAAGCCAGGAGAAGCTATGGATCCTCAGAAAACAGAAACAACAACCATTTCCGTGGTGCTCTAATTTAAAAAAAAAAAAAAAAGCAAACTGATGGGGCTTCCTGTTTCGTTCCGCAGACTATACGTAACTGGGTGGAGAGAAGAGATGAGTGGTTTTTTTTTTTTTCTTTTAACCTAAAGCTACCAACAAGAGACCTGTCAGTTCCTTTCTAGCTAGCTTGGTTCTGGCCTGTGTCTAGCGTTCTAAGAAGTCCTGGAAAGTAGCATGTACTCCAGAAGTTTGGAATGCTGTCTTGCTTTGGGACTTCTCCAGCTGCCTCATTTGTTCCTGGCAATCGGAATCCAAGGTACTTTCCACAAACTGTCTGCCTGTTACTGTGCATGGGAGCACCAGTCCGATGGTAGAAGGAATATGGAAGTGGACTAGAGGGTCTCCAGGCAGCGGGTATTTTTATCCTGGTAGCAGGGCTGTGATGAGTTGGGAAATCTTCCTTAGCCTTGGCGGATCAGGCTCCATCCCTTTTCCCCAGGGGGGGGGGGCATGACAAAATTATGATCCTGATGAGATAGGGAAGTAGGCCACTCTTATTTGGTCCAATGGTTTGTTGTCTGTGAAGTTTTCTTGCATTTTGAGTAACAGGAAGCTAAACTGAGAGCCGCCACATTTCATGCTTAGGTCTGCATGATCCTTGAGGCATTCTTTGAGACCTCTGTCTATACAAGGGGTTATCACGAGCAAAAGGAAATGAAGCTGTCGTTGTCCCAGGAAGAGATCAGAATTGTGGGAAAGGAAACTTGGAAAGGATTGCTCTGTCTAGGGTCTCTGAGTGAGAATATGAGCAGAGGCCTCAGTATCAGAGGAACTCCCAAACATCTGCTTAAGAGTTAAGGTTCATTTTTCTACTATGGGCTCTGTTCTGATCCCCCTCATATGCTAACTCTCTTTCCTGTTCCAGCTGCTGAGCCCTTTGGTACACGTCTTCCTGGGTCGGCTGAGAACCGAGTTAAGCTATTGCCTTTCTCACTATTTCCTCCTAAGAAATACTTAGGTCTTTTTCATTCCAAGGGCTTTAATGCTCACCACTATGAGAAAAAAAAAAAGCGTAAAAATGACTGTTAGCATGGGAAACAAATATAACATCATAGAATTATGATAAGATGTAACTTTTAGGGAGATGAGACAGTGAGGCTTAAAGGAAACACTGTCGGTTACTCATGCAGGACCTCTGGGTGTGGCAATACATTGGCTCTGGTTTATGACTGGTTTTGGAGAGGAAGAAATTTTCCTCTCCCCTTCTAGGTTCTTCTGGCTGGTCTAAGAATTAAATTGACATGAAACAAATTAACAGGGGAAAAATCAGAATTTAACATTTTATACATGGGAGAAACCCAGAAAAACTAAGTAACTGGCCAAAATGGCAGAAGCTCTCACCTTGGCTAAAGAAAAAAAGAGGATGTTGAGGTTGACAGTTGTGGGAGGTTACCAGGAAAAGCACCGTAAACAAAGCTAAGGTTGTTATGCAGATTTAACTCAGTGCCCCTTCTCAGTTGATTAAGAGTTTCTAGAGATTTGGTCATCCTCTTTTTCTGGCACTGAGAAAGAAAGACCCTTACAAATGGAGATTTCCCTTACAAATGTAAATGTTTCTTATAAAGGGGCAACTCCTACTTGATTTTCAGAGTGTTTATCAAGTCTGCTGTTTGCTCAGAAAATAACCGCTTAAGAAGTTCCCATTGTGGCACAGCGGTTAAAGAATCCGACTAGGAACCATGAGGTTGCGGGTTCAATCTCTGGCATTGCTCAGTGGGTTACCAATCTGGCGTTGCAGTGAGCTGTGGTGTAGGTCACAGATTCACTGCGTTGCAGTGAGCTGTGGTGTAGGTCACAGATGCAGCTCGGAACTGGCGTTGCTGTGGCTCTGGTGAATGAATGACATCAAAGAACTTCCTTTCAGGCTGTCTGTCCAGATCTTCCTGCAAGTATAGTAGTTCTCTCCTCCCCAAAAAGGGATGTTTTTGTGGAGAGATTTGAAGAGTATTTTTAAATCTCCTCCTTCATCCTTCTTCAGACTTGAGTTTCTCAGCTCTGTGATCTCAGGACATGCTCATCACTGCTAGGCACCTTCCTTTCCCCACCCTCCACCCCCTAGCACTTAGCAGATTATGGTGGAAACAGCATTTACTGGGAATCAGATCTGCACTCTGAGTTCCATGTCATGGGATTTGCTACGAATCATAAAACCTTCTGGGCCTGAACTTTCTCAGCTTTATTATGGGTGTAATAACATGCTCCCTGTTTCTTCAAGGGGTTATGATTAAGATGAAGGGAAATAAAGAATGTGGAATTGCTCTGTGATTGTGACACACACAATCTGAGACAGATAAGAGAATGGAAGAACATAAGGAAATTTCAAAGCCCAGTGCTCTCTCCTGAGCTGTAGGCCTGAACTTTGAATGGCTTTTTGAACATCTCCAGACTCTCCAAGCACATTTCCAAAATCAGGCTCCCCATCTTTGTTCCAGCTATCTACTGCTGTGTAACAAGCCACTGAAACACTGAAGCTTCCTCACCTTCCATTTAGTCTGTCGCAACCTGGCTTATTAAACTTATCAGACTTTCCAACTTTAGGAAGTGGCACTCTGTCCATCTTGTCACCCACAACACAAATCTGGAGTCTTGATATCTGCTTTAAATTACTTCCTTGAAAGGTTTGTTGAATAGTTGTTCTCATCAGAGAACTCTGGGTGACTCCATATCAATATCTTTAAAACTCACTTCTTTTCATCCTTAAAAGTTTTACTGAAAACCATGTGACTTGTTTTTAGAGCAGTCAGAATTTCCCCTTTAGAATCTCTGATGCCTTCCTAGGTAGACTCTTGTATGAACTCACAGCTTCCTTTGATCTGATTTTTTCCCTTCTCATTTTAGTTTTGTTTCTCTATAGACAAGAAGCATGAAGCGCAGGAAAGATCTACTTCATTTTCTGTTATAAACTACGGGTGAACATAGTTATTCTAAGCATCCAGACACATAACCATCTACTTCTTCTTGACAGAATTAAATCAAAATAGTAGTTTTCGGAGTTCCCCTCGTGACTCAGTGGTTAACGAATCCGACTAAGAACCATGAGGTTGCGGGTTCGATCCCTGGCCTTGCTCAGTGGGTTAAGGATCCGGTGTTGCCGTGAGCTGTGGTGTAGGTTGCAGACGCGGCTCAGATCCCGCATTGCTGTGGCTGTGGCGAAGGCCGGCGGCTACAGCTCCTGTTAGACCCCTAGCCTGGGAACCTCCATATGCCACGGGTGCAGCGCTACATAAAGGCAAAAAGACAAAAAAAAAAAAATAGTAGTTTTCTTCTCCTACCTTCTAAAATGTGGAATTGTTAGAAAGGCAAATCAAGTTGTTTTTTTTTGGAGTTCCCTTCATGGCTCAGTGGTTAACGAATCCGACTAAAACCATGAGGTTGCGGGTTCGATCCCTGGCCTTGCTCAGTGGGTTAAGGATCCGGCGTTGCCGTGAGCTGTGGTGTAGGTTGCAGATGCGGCTCAGATCCCGTGTTGCTGTGGCTGTGGCGAAGGCCGGCAGCTACAGCTCCTGTTAGACCCCTAGCCTGGGAACCTCCACATGCTGCGGGTGCGGCTCTACATAAAGGCAAAAAGACAAAAAAAAAAGTTGTTTTTTTTCCATTTAAATTGAAAAAATACATACGTGTATTATACATAAGAAAAATATTAATTAATCCATCTATCTGAGTTTATTAAACAATCCTCTGTAATAGGCTAAACCACTACCTTGATAAGTCAAATTGTATTATAATGTCTGTGTCCTAATTTTTGCAATCTATATTAGTAAATTTAATCCATCTTTCTTCTCCAACTTGTGAATGGATTATAGAAAACTTTTAGAAGGATAGAATATTTTTGTTCCCATTCTTAGAGGTCAACCAAGCATTCTCTCTACTGCTTATATCTTTAGGTGTTTTTTTGTTTGTTTTATTTTATTTTATTTTATTTTTTTAATTTTTAGGGCTACACCTGCGATATATGGAATTTGCCAGGCTAGGGGTTGAATCAGAGCTACAGCTGCCAGCCTACACCACAGCCAGAGCAACACAGGATCTGAGCCATGGCTGTGACCTACACCACAGCTCACAGCAATGCCAGATCCTTTAACCCTCTGAGCGAGGCCAGGGATCAAACCCGCGTCCTCATGGATGCTAGCTGGGTTCATTACGGTTAAGCCACGACAAGAACTCTTATCTTTAGTTTTATGTTGCTTTTTAAGGGTGCTGTTTCATTGGGTAATTCACAAAATTTACTCTTCCTTTGCTAGACTCAAGCATGAGTCTCAATTCATCCAAGGCTGCTGGATTTATATCTCAAGGTTTCCATCAGCTGCTTTTTACTGATTTGTACATGATTGAAGCCATAAATGCTATACTCAGTACTTTTTTATAATGTTTCCTTTGAGAGTTTGTGGGGAGCTTCTCTGCCATTCCTCCGCTGCCTCTGTCAGAACAGTCATCTTTTATTCATTCATTCAGGACACAGCCCTGAGACAGGGCTGCTGCACTGGCCCAGTTTGACACATTATGATACTTACGAAACACAGTTCACTGGTCATCGGTAATTAAATAGTAACTCAAATTTCTGCCTGAAGTCTCTCAAAAGATGCTCAAAGGAATCCAATGCATACGTTACAGCAACACCTACTACAATATCCTTTCCCGACCTCTTTAATCTTTTCAACCCATCCCACCCATTTCCCAGAGATTCTCACTCTTTTGAGCCTTAATGCTACAGCACCCCTATTTCCTAAGCCACCTTGAGTGGCCCCTGATTATCTGCCCCTTTCTTCCCTGTCTTTTCAGTCAAAACTCATCTTCAGAAGTAAGAAAGAGGAAGCTATAGTGAGCTATATACGTAATATTCTTTATTCTCAGTGGACTCACCCTCATTCCTCCTTCCATAAAAAGGTTTCAGGGAAGCCAACGGGGTAAGTCCTAGTCTAAGACTCAAGGTCCAAGGACCAGAGCACTGATATCCCAGGAGAGGAGATGGGTGTCCCAGGTCAAGGCAGAAACTGAATCTGCCCGCCTTCTGCCTTTTTGTTCTATTTTGGCCCTCAACAGATTGGATGAGGCTCACCCACATTGCGGAGGGTGGTCTTTACCCAGTCTACTGACTCAAATTCCAGAAATACTGGGAGTTCCCTTCGTGGCTTAGTGGTTAACGAATCCGACTAAGAACCATGAGGTTGCGGGTTCGATCCCTGGCCTTGCTCAGTGGGTTAAGGATCCGGCGTTGCCGTGAGCTGTGGTGTAGGTTGCAGATGCAGCTTGGATTCCACGTTGCTGTGGCTGTGGCAAAGGCCGGCAGCTACAGCTCCTGTTAGACCCCTAGCCTGGGAACCTCCATATGCTGGTGCGGCTCTACATAAAGGCAAAAAGACAAAAAAAAAAAAAAATTCCAGAAATACTTTTATAGACACACCCAGAAATAATGTTTTACCAGCTCTCTGGGTAACTTTTATCTCAGTTAAGTTGACACATGAACTTCACCATCACAAATTCTGTAAGGTAAATGCCAAAACAAAGGCAGAGAGGTCATAGTAAGTGGAAGGCCAGGATTTGAACAATCTAATTCCAGACTGTTCCAGATGGTTACATTCTTGAGTTCGTTTTTTTTTTTGTTTTGTTTTGTTTCTTCTTAGGGCTGCACTTGTGGCATATGGAAGTTCCCAGGCAAGGGGTCGAATCAGAGCTACAGCCACACCACAGCCACAGCAACGCCAGATCCTTAACCCACTGAGTGATGCCAGGGATTGAACCCGCAACCTCTATCCTACTGCCGTGGAAAATGAGCTGGACTAATAACACCCTTTTTTTTTTTTTTTAATCCTGGGAAGCTTACATTCTGGTAAGAGTAAGCAGTCATTCAACAGACCACATCAATATGCTATGAGTGCTAAGATATAGGCATGCCCAGGAAGTTGCAGCTTTCCTCCCTCTCTTCTTCACCACCTATGTGTAATGATTCCGAAGAAACATCCTGGTGGTTGGCTGTGACGTCTTACTGAGAAATGAAGTGGTTAATTGTGGGTTGTGCTATCTGCCTAAGCATATGTCTGAGACTTGTTGGAGAGTCTGCCCAGAATGACGTAAGCCAGCAGTTCTCAACCTAGGTTAAGGTTACCTCCCAGAAGGTATTTAGCTTTGTCTGGAAACATTTTTGGTGGTCACAGCTGGAAGATGCTACTGGTGTCTAGTAGGCAGAAGCTGCTACAATGCACAAGGACAGTTTTCTACAACAAGGAATTCTATGTCTCCCCCCGAAAAAAGTCAATAGTTCCAAGGTTGAAAAACACTAACCTAGCTGTCTTTTTTTTTTTCCTTCCTTTTTAGGGCTGCACCTGCAGCATTTCAAGTTCCCAGGCTAGGAGTCGAATTGGAGCTGCAGCTGCTAGCCTACACTGAAGCCACAGCACTGGGCCACATCTGTGACCTACACCACAGCCCACGGCAACCCCAGATCCTTAACCCACTGAGCAGATCCTTAATCCACCGAGCCACAGTGGGAACTCCTAGGCTGTCTATTACGACCACTTCTATTAATTCACATGGAAAGAAGTAACAGAAAGAGAACAGGTCTAGAATATATGTCTAATAATTTTAAAATCCTGGAGAAACTATCTTGCTAGGTTGTATGTTCCAAGATGCCAGAGATTCTGTCTGCATTGCTGGTGTCAGAACATAGCACAGGGCCTGGCACACAGTCATTGAATACTGTCACTGGGTCTAAATTGATTATGTCACAGAAATTATAAAGTATGGAATGAATTCCACAGAGGGATGTCATGGTCAACAGAAGTCATAGTAGATGATCAAAAACGACTGTGTGCAAAGCAATTTATGTTTTGAAATTGGCAAACGTTTATCAAAACAGAGGTTAGCTTGAGACCTCTGAGAAAATGATGCACACAGGTAAAATGAAAAGAGAAATAAGAGATGCCAAGGCAGAACAAGAGCCAGACGATGACAAAGGTGCATAGTTTCCACAGAGTTTTCTACATGCTTCTTGCAGGACATTCTGGTGGTGAGTTATTTTTTTTACATTAGAAGGGCTTCAAGGCGAATTGCGATTTTATATATATTTAATGTTTTTAGCCATTCGTAGGAATAAAAATTGTGCATTGCAAAATCAAATTTCACCTGTGAAAATAAATTGCTTCTGTTTAAATTCATATATATTTATATTTATATATATATAAAGTATAGAATGGACTAATCAGAAGCACTGTGGAAATTAACACCTAGGTATGTCTGTGAAGGCACCAGACATAGGTTAAATGCTCAATAAATGGTTGCAGAATGGATAGTTGGATGAAGGATTAATGAGTAGAAACTTGAAAGCTTTGGGGATGCAGGCATTTTTATCTTTATTGAAAAGAATGCTTTTGGAAATGATAGACACTTGGAAAGTAAATAGCTAGGTATAGATACAATGTTGAACAATACGAGGTTTTGTGTGACAGTGTATGAGAATGATTCGGGTCACATTTCCCCTTACCTCTGCCCTTAGCTTCTTCTACTGCTCTTTCCAAGCCTATGCGTTCATACTTAAGTCCCTTCCTCCACAAAGAGAGTCAACAGACCTCCCTTCATCTTGCATCTTCTAGCTGTCATCTTTTCTTTCTCCTTTCCTTCACCAAACCAGGCTTTTTAGAACTGAGGCTTATACAATTTGGGATGCCCTGCTCCAAAAAAGAACAGAACTGTAAGTACAGAGAGGAACAAAAGTGAATTTAGTTAGAATCAGAAATCTCAATATATCACAAGTTTTTGAAAAGCTGACAGATACAACAAAAAACCATGAAAGCCAGAAAAATAACCCAACATTTTTATTAATAAAATGCCTTCATGCCTCTATAATACTTTGCCACCGAATAACTCTGGTTTGCTTCAAACCTTGTTTCTCCTTTGCCTCTTACCGACTGCTGAAGCACTAAACTGAAACACAGGGAACACAAGCACAGAGATGAAATGTGACTGGTCATCAATTAACTTGAAAACGCACTGGTATGAGAGTAAGGGAGAGCCAGGGTCAGCCTCAGTGTCCTTTTTCTTTATCATCGGGGGCAGAACTGGATGGATGTTAAGCAGTCCTGCCCTGGGCCCACTTCTCAAGCTCTAATTTGATTGAACTCCTGATCAAGGGGTCAGGACCTCTGATGAAGATCATTTTCGCTGCTCCCAAACAAAAATCTTTTCCTTCTTCAGAATTCCCTTCATGGCTCAGTGGTTAACGAATCTGACTAGGAACCATGAGGTTGCGGGTTCGATCCCTGGCCTTGCTCAGTGGGTTAAGGATCCGGCGTTGCCGTGAGCTGTGGTGTAGGTTGCAGACGCGGCTCGGATCCCGCGTTGCTGTGGTTGTGGCGAAGGCCGGCAGCTACAGCTCCTGTTAGACCCCTAGCCTGGGAACCTCCATATGCTGAGGGTGCGGCTCTACATAAAGGCAAAAAGACAAAAAAAAAATAATCTTTTCCTTCTTCCTTGTTCCATCAGCCCAGGCCAAAGCCTGGGTCACTGAGTGGCTCTGATTTTTCTCTAATATGGGTCTCACTCACTCTCTCATTGGCAGGTGGTTCAGAGTATTCAGAATTTGTGATCTCTGGTGGCAATGTGAGTTTACAAATCTCGGATCTGCCTAAGAACTACAAATCACTCACCTGGTTTTATACTACTGACCAGAAGATTGTAGAATGGGAGTCTGGTGAGCTTAAGTACTTCGATACTAAATTTAAGGGCAGGACCAGACTTGATCTTCAAACTGGCGCATTGCATATCCAGAATGTCCAAAAAGAAGATAAAAGCACATACAGACTGAAGGTGGATGCGGACACCAGCAGTGAAAAGAACTGGGTGATTACGCTGATGGTGCTGGGTGAGTTAAGGGAACCAAAGGGAAAGTTCGCACTCCGGGGCCCCAGATGGAGGCTTCCTGGGGATCGTGGGGACCCTCTCTCTCTCGAGGAGAGAAGAACCTCGGGATAGGCTTAATTCATTTCTCCTGAAGCCAGTTCCATTTTAGGAGTGAGCTTGGGCCAGCAGACCCCAAATAGGTAACCTGGGACCTTGAAAACCCTTTCTGGCATTAGTGAATCTAAGATTTGGAGAGCAAGAAAACTAGCGATGATTTCTTCTCCACTCTCTCTTTTTTTTAATACATAAAGTTTTACTGGAGTACAGTTGGCTCAGAAAGTTGTGTGAGCTTCAGGTGTACAGCAAAGTAAATCAGCCATACCATATACACACATTCATTCCTTTTGGAATCTTTTCCATGGAGTTTATGACACAGTATTGAGTAGGTTACCCTGTGCTACACAGTAGGTGCTGATACCACTCTATTCTCTTCATGCTCTCCTGTGATCAACCCAAATCAGTTCTGAGCTCACCTCAATCATATATCTGGACAAAGACTTCATCGAACCTAAGGAAAAAAGACAGAAGAGATAAAGGATTGGGCAGGAGCTATTCAAGGAGGTTTTCTCACCTTTCAGAATGGGTGGGACAAAAGCTCCCATTCATAGCGCCAGCCTAACCAGTATCTATGAAGTTAAGGACCAGAACATTATACTTGGAGAAATTATACCCTGTTCAGTCACTTCCCAGCTGTGTGACCTTGGAGAAAGATCTTGATATCTCTGCCCCTATTAGGCAAGGTTCTGTTGACGGCGAGTAACAGAAACCAACTTAATGTATCTTTAGCAAGAAACGGAGAATTTATTAAAAAAAAAAAACCCTAAGACTATTTAAAGCAATGCAAAGAGTTTAGAAGAGTCAAGAAGGGCTGAAGTGGGGGAAGAGTGAGAACCAGGGCCAGTCCAGAGTCCCAGCCTCCAGAACCTGTGGACTGTGCTGGGGATCCCTGCCATTTCCAACGTCCATCTTCCAAAACCTAGACTTAAGAATCTCCCTGCTTAAATTCTCAAGGGGGAGAAACTAATTAACCCCTCTTGGTTCAGGTATGTGATTTAAACAAAGCCCAAAGATTCGGTTTATAAAACAGAAACATTGTTCTTAGGAGGCCTCCCTAGGGTTGCGGTGGGGAATTATTAGAGAAGAAGGGCTGGACGGGCATCCCAAGAGAGGGGTACACTTCAGCACTGTGGGTTCCTCACCATATGATGAGCGTGATGATGTCCTTTAAGGATGTTATGAGAAGTAAAGCAGATAATGAAAGTGAAAATACTCTTCAAATGCTAAAACAGTTCAAACGAAGAATACTGTATATATTCAGCTCCCACCAGTCAGTCTATAGCTTAAGAGGCTCTAATCTCCTGATTCACTTCTGCCATGTCAAATGGCCTGAAAATTCAAGAAGTCCTGGAAACAGCAAAGACTCTAAGGTTCTTACACAGTGGTTTTCAAAAAACAAAACTCTAAATTTATATCATTTACTAATTTCTGTGGTAATACTTCCACCTCAGCAAACACCAAACCACCAACGGTTTCATAGCCATCTTGCCACATTTCTGAATGTTTTATTATTATTGTTTTTTAGGACCGCACCCGTGGCATACGGAAGTTCCCAGGCTAGAGGTCCCATCAGAGCTGCAGCTGCTGCAGCCATAGCCACAGCCACAGCTACGCAGGATCCGAGCCGCATCTGCAAACTTCACAGTTTACAAGCAATGCCGGCTCCTTAACCTACTAATCGAGGCCGGGGATCGACCCTGCATCTTCATGGATACTAGCTGGGTTCATTACCACTGAGCCACGGCGGGAACTCCTCTGAATATTTAAAAATCCACAAGCTGGCTTGGCATTAGCACACCTGCCTGGGAGTAAGAGCTTCAGGAATCTTAGCAGAGCAATCATCCTTCAGTCCAGCCTGGGAATTTCTGACAGCTCAAAGGGGGCATCCTGCAGCCAGAATGCACCAGATGGCTTTGTTCAGAAAGTGCCCAGGGCTGTGACTGCTTACCATGGGAAATGAGGAAGCTATGCAAGACTTGAGGCTAGACTACAGGAAATGAAAAATAGTATGAAATTTGCTCATGTAAAGTATGCAGAAGGAGTCTTGCAATCTGATAAGGTTTCACCGAGGAGACGGATCTAGAGTCAGAAAGCCAGAGGGCAGAGCTCCAAGTGCTCTAGACGCATAAAACCAAGAGGTCAGTTCTGATTGGGTTAATCCTCTTCCTTATTTTAATCACAACATCCGAGCTGCACCGAGAAGCCAAAGACCTCAGAGGATGTCAGATAAAGCAGTTCTAGTCAAGGAAGGAGCAGATGATGGAATTACTTCTCATCCCACCTGGCTACAGAGTGACAGCAGTGATGGCACTGTGACCTCCAACATGCACACAACATGCCTGCAAAAACACGTCCTCCTGGACAATGGCATTGTATTTTACTAGCGTTACAGTGAGGTGAAGTCATTTTACATATAAGAAGGAAGTTCAAGGGATTAATTATCTTGATTAATGTCACTTCTCCAGAGCCAAGTCCAGGACCCAGGCTGGTCTCATTGTCAAGCTAGTGTTTTGTCTTTTCTATCTCATAACTGCATCATCCCTCCCTCCCTCTCTCCCTCCCTCCCTCCATCCATCCATCCATCCACCCACTTAACCCTTTCGTCAGGTCCTTACAGAACACTTGCTCTGTGTCAGGCACCGAGACACCAAAGTTAACAGACACAGCGCTTTCAGCACTACTGACATGCACTGGGAGTTGCATGAGTAGTTCTTCTCCGTAGTTCTGCCAGAGTCCAGGAGAGGGCTGTGCCATAGGCAGTACCTCTTACTCCAGGACTCTTGCCGAATCTGAGCTCCCCAAACTCTTCAAGGACCGATGGGCCCAGGTGCCAACGGTGCACCATTGCTAGCAAAGGGCCCCTGAGCGGCAAAGACGGTTGGGATATCAAGTCTGACCCCAGCTGATCTCTTTGCTAGAACTCTGCTGTTCTTTCTGGCCCACAGAGGGTCATAACCCCATTTGATTTCTGGATGCATGGCTCCCCCTTCCGGATCCATCTTAGCTGCAGCCCAAGAAGTAGTACTTCTAGTCTGAAGCCCTTCAGAGCGCAAAGGTACTCACTGGCTCCCTCTGCAGGACTCTCTTCTCCATGACAACTCCCGCAGCCCTGCAGGGCTCCGTTTGTGCTTCACTGGCTAAACCCTGGCAGTATGAATGCCTCATAAATGCATAAACCCATTGTTTCTTCTTATAACATCTTCATCTTCAGATCCTGTACCCAAGCCCGTCATAACAATCAGGAAGACAGAGGAAATGAACAACAGCTGCTACCTGATCCTGTCCTGTGTGATCCAGGACCAGGATGTGACCTACACTTGGTATGAGGAGTCAGGTCCCTTTCCAAAAGAGCTCCAGAACAGTAAGCTCGAAATCACCCTTGTGCCACAAAACTACTCCAGGTTTTACACCTGCCAAGTCAGCAATCCTGTGAGCAGCCAAAACGATACAGTCTACTTCGCTTCATTCTGTCACCCAGGTAAGAAATACTGCCAGGGGAGCTGAGGTGGGCACAGGACAGCTAGTTTTCTCTTGAATGAAGAAAGGTGTGGGGATCTGCTCCAGCCTCCCGGCACAGAGCTTGGTAAAGAATCCCAAAGGCATCTGTGCGTCGTAGGAGACTTGGGTGCTCGTTGAGGCTCTACCGCCATTCTCAGCGAGCTCACCCCGCCTCGCTATCCTCATATGCAAAGGGTGGTTGGCCCAGAGGCTCTGCTGTCCCGAACTCCTTCCCTGCTCCACCAGCGCATGGTCCTAGAATCTGAAGCCAGCATCCTTGCAGGACAATCTGAGATTTCAGGGTGAGCAAGGAGAAAAAGAACAGGTGGGGGGGTGGGGGAGTCTAGACCCTGTTGGGCAGGAGCAGAGCGGGGTTTCTGGGGGACAGCAAAGACAAGAAAGGCCAAGTGGGTGAGCATGAGAGCACGTGGTGAACGGGAACTGGAGCCTTATCTTCAGGGAGAGGCTTTCTGCCCTTCCTCAGGTATATGCTCCTTGATGAAGTTAGAGAAAGGCAAACCCTGGGTTTCATGTTTCAGATTTCTCTGTCTCCTGGGAGGATCCGCTCCTTAGAGCATCACTCCTGGCTTTCTCTCCCAAGCCTGAGCAGGTCCCGTGGGGGGGTGGCCACGATCATAGGTTTTGGAGTCAGTCACACCTGGGATTAATCCGGGGATTGTCACTTACAAGCTAGACAAGTTACTTAGCTTCTCCAAGCCAGGTCCTTCTTAAATAACAGAAAAAAAAAAAAAAAGATAGTTCTTACCTCATACTGGTATAAGAATTAAATGGGACAATGCAGAGGACTACCTGGCATGGTATGTAACAAGTTTTCAATGAATGGCAGCTAAATGGGACCCAGTCCCTTCCATTATAGAGACATTAAGGATTTGGCAGATCTCTTAATAAATCTGGCTCACTATCTTCAGCATCCTAAGCCTTATACTCTCTATACCCCTCAATTCACATCCCAAGTCCTGGTGTACAAGTCCTTCTAGAGTAACTCATACCTGTGATGCCAGTATTTACCTGAGATCCCTGTGATGCCCAAACATCAGGGACCATGGCCACTGGGGACATGGCTCCTTCACGGTCTTCCTGGACCCAGTCTGCTCTGCCCACCTGTGCCGATTCCTTTACTTCTGTTCCCACGCACGAGCTATGGAAACTGCATGTGCTTCTGTATCTTCCCAACTAACCGATTATGTCTCTTCTAGTCTTTTCCTGACATGCCCTGCTTTCCTGTCATCACAGAACGAATATAACACTTTGGTGTCTGACCAGGAGATCACAAGTTGGCTGGGCAGTTCCAATACAACCTCGATATCGCTGACATATCCTGAGATCCAGTAAAATGAAGAGACACAATCCCTATCCTTTATAGAATGAAGGGGACTGCTCATCCATAGAGAGGATGAAAGCAATAATACATCTGTTTTTTGGAAGGACTAGACCCATCTTGTCACTTTTTAGCCATCCAAATTATCCTAGAAAAGCATCCTTAATTCCCCCTCCCTAATTTTTCACTCTCCTCTCCTTCCCTCCCCTCCCTTCCCCCTCTCTATCTCCTCATTTCCCTTTCTGTTTTTTTCCCCTTCCCTCTTCAGTGTGGAGAAACAGGGAAAGGAAGTCGTTCTTCCTTCTCTAAATTTAGAACAGAGCATTATATGTTCAACTGTCTACACCCAAAGCTCTGCCCTACTTCATTGTTGTCCAGTGTAGGAGAATGATTCTTTTCCAAGCCCGCAAACATGCCAAGGTAACCTTCAAGCATAAGACTCAGCAAAGCCAGTGATACTGAAGGGATTTCTTTACATCTTGGAGACTGAGCTTAGGAAGAGGATGTCCCAGGCACACTGGGACTGGATTCAGGGAGGAAATATTCTGCTGCTCTATAGGCTCCCATTCCAATGTCTGGTACCCCTGCCCCTTCTCAACACATTGATCAAGTCACCTAAGTGGTGTTTTCTCCCTCTTTCAGCTCTATCCTCTGGAATAGCTTGGACTGCACCTTGGCTAGTGATCATGGTAGCCACCGTTCTTGGCCTCCTGTGGACATGACATGAGCTCTTCTAACTCAAGGGTGAAATTCAAGAATGCAGGATCTTGTTCTCATCAACAAGGACGTTCAGACTGATGTTTTAAAAGCCACAGTAATATTTTATTTTTTTATCTCCTAGTTGTTTTCCAACATGAATACACACACATGCATTCTTCCCACTAAAAAAAGTTCAAAATGTATTATGCAATGTTCTGTTATTTAAACATTTGATGTGATTGTTAAAGTGGATTTGAGTTGCCCCAAATCTGTCAGACAATGCTTACTCCTTTAGTGTGGACAGACCGGAGCACAGAAAAAAAGTGTAGGGTGAGGACCCCAGGCTCGCATGTGTCAGTGTGGCTGAGGAGCTCTGACTTTGGCTTCCCCAACCTTGCCAAACCTCCTGGGGCTCCAGATCTCACACGCCTCCCCCCACCAAGTTCTGGTCCTCTTCCCAGTGGTTTGCCTTGCTCTGGCCTCTCTGAAGAACGTACTTACTAGGTTTTCTGGGAATGTGGGCTCTGGCTTGCTCCCCCTAGAACTGAGAATGCACCTTTACCACATAAAGAGGGTCCTTCCCAAGCCCATTATGGGGAGCTGAGTTTCCCCTTCGTCTTTTCACCACTGCTGCTATGTGGGCAGCTCTTCAAGTAGCATCATGGGATCCCAAAACCATCGAATTGACTAAATGCTCTCAGCAGGGTCTTCCATTACAGGAAAGTAAGAGCCCCCAGGCCCACCACTGACATACAGCTTGGAAATTTCACTGTATATTTCCCTCCTTTAGGTCTCCCCATGGGTCTGGAGCTAAGAAGGTCACAAAAGGATGTTCTCCTCTTTCAGCAAACTTCTCCCACGTAAACCACTTTCTCTTAACGCAAAATCAGCCTCCCTTCCCTTCCCCTACTTGCCTCCGTGGCAGAGATAATGCTGTGTATTCACCAAAACCTTTCATTTTCTTCATGGATTTTATGGTTAATTTTATGTGTCAACTTGACTGGGCCACAGGGGTGCCCAGTTATCAGTCAAACCCTATTCTGGGTGTGTCTCTGAGGGTGCTTCTGGGTGAGGTTAACATTGAATCAGTAGACTGACCCTCTCCACTGTGGGTGGGTCTCATCAAATCAGTTGAAGACTCAAACAGAAAGCCTCACCTTCCTGCAAGTACAGGTGTGTGTTGGGGGGGGCGGGGGCGGGCAGGAACCTCTCCTACCTGATTGTCTTGAAGTTGGAATGTTTAGTTTTTTCTGCCTTTGAACTTGAGCTGGAACTACATCATCATCCTTCCAGGGTCTCCACGTTGCTGACTTAAATCCTGGGACATGTAAGCCTCCATCATTGCATGAGTCAATTCCTTTTAATAAATCTCTTTGTGTGTGTGTGTGTGTGTGTGTGTGTTTGTGTGTATACACACATGCACTGTTGGTTGTTTCTCTGGAGAACCCTGACTAATATGTCAGCCAGTAGAAAAACTCCTTTTCCCAGCTCCCTTTTCATCTAACTGGGGTCCTGTGCCTGGTTATAGTAAATAGAAAATAGATGGAATTGATGTGACAGGAAGTAAGGGACTCAGAAGAGGAGGCACATAATTCAAGGAACCTGGGTCCAAACCATTGTATGGAAGCCAGCTGCTTGGTCTGCTTTGGACATGCATAAGAAAGTCTGAGTTTTGTTTGTTACAACAAGATAGCCTGGGGTCCCTAGGACACCACCCCTTCTCCCTCAACCCAGGCTACAATCCCGTCCCAAACTCACCTCTCTGATCAGCTTACATCCTCCAGTCAGACCAGCCAGGTCTCCTTTCTGTATACAGCATCATTCCCTTTGCCCTCACCTTTTTTTTTTTTAAACAGAGGGGCAGAACATGTTGGGAGAAACAGACACACACACACAGGCACACACGCATGCACACACGTGAATGGAATAAAAGAACATTTCTGGGGGAAAGAGCAAGAGGAAAGATGTGTCACTTTATATCATAAATCAACATATTCCTGGACTTCTAAGGAACAGGCACACCTCTCTAGGCATCATGTTTCTATGGGTTTTAGCTACTTGAAATCCCACCTTAGACAGCTTAGGTCACCAGAAGCGACCCTTCTCTGCCTCTCCCATACATAACATACGTCAGGTATGCCAGATACATAATATGCGGGGCTCAGTGCAAAATGAAAATTAGGGACTCCTCTTTAAAAAGCAGGAGAGAATACCATTAAATGTACCAAAATAGAGCTTTTTCCTTTCTTCTGCAGACTTTCTCTACTTGAGATGGTATTTTTTAACTAAATTTTATTGGGATGTAGTTGATTTACAATGTGTTAGTTTCAAGTGTACAGTAAAACAAATCATATGTATATATATATATATAGAGAGAGAGAGAGAGAGAGAGAGAGAGAGAGAGAATTATGTATTTTTTCATGTTCTTTTCCCATATATGTTATTACAGAATATTGAGTATGGTTCCCGGTGCTATACAGTGGGTCATGTTAATTATCTATTTTATATATAGTAGTTTGTATGTGTTGTTACTAAACTCTCAATTTATCCCTTCCCCCCTCATTTTCCCTTTGGTAAGGGATGATATTTTTTAACTTGCTATTTAATGTTGTTCTGAGTAAAGGAAAGTTAAAATTTTAGATTATTATTAATTTCACTGTTTATATTGTGCAATGTCAGTTTTGAATGAAATACAAGAACATTAAATTTGTATGTAAAATCATTGAAGTTACTCAATTCCTATTTTGTGGCTCACGCACGCACACACATTCTACCAGCATTCTGTGGAAACCAGTGGCTCCCATAACACAACTCCTTTGTATTCATTTTTTTTTTTTTTGAGCCTCACTGAACTCCCATACATCAAGCATCCACTGGGTTCTATTCTCATGAGGTATCATGAATGAGGCTGTGAGGAATAGTGATTGACATGCATACTACACACATCTTCTCTGCTGATGCTCATGCTCCGTTGTCCCAATGGACTTCACTTAAAACACAAGTTGAGGAGTTCCCTTTGTAGCTCAGTGGGGTAAGAACCTGATGTCTCTGTGAGGATGCAGAGTTCCATCCCTGGCCTCTCTCAGTGGGTTAGGGAATCTGACGTTGCCACAAGCTGAAGCATAGCTCTCAGATGTGGCCCAGATCTGGTGTTGCTGTGGCTGTGGTGTAGGCCTCAGCTTCAGCTCCCATTCAGCTCTTAGTCTGGGAACTTCCACGTGCTACAGGTGTGATTATAAAAAGAAAAGAGAAAAGAATACAAGTTGACAATTAAAATTATTAAGAATTTCAAGATGGTGGAGTTCCCGTCGTGGCGTAGCGTTTAATGAATCTGACTAGGAACCATGAGGTTGCGAGTTCGATACCTGGCTTTGCTCAGTGGGTTAACGATCCCGCGTTGCCATGAACTGTGGTGTAGGTCACAGATGTGGTTCGGATCTGGTGTCACTGTGGCTGTGGTGTAGGCCAGCAGCTGTAGTTCCGATTCGACCCCTAGCCTGGGAATGTCCATATGCCACGAGTACAGCCCTAAAAAGCAAAAACAGAAAAAGAATTTCAAGATGGTGATAGCAGAGTACTGAACCAAGTGGAGCACCCTTCTGAGCATAAGAACCTGTTTGATTGTACAGGTCACATGCCCAGGAAGCTAAATTTACCTTGGGGACACCTGACACCCTATGCCAAGACCATCATTTCTCTGAGACTTCTAGTATAGGGATCAAGCCTGATTCTCGTGGGTCCCCAAGACCTTCATACGTTTCAAAACTTAGTTTAGTGATGATAAGTGAACTCAAATCATTTGTCTTTGTGCAAAGAAGATACTCCAGCATCAGCCTAAAGTTCTCACCATGAGAAGCCTCATGCGAACTGAAGTCTCAGGACAAGTTGCTTTCCTATCATCTTTCAGTCCGCTCTGGTGAGCTCTGCAACACTGCCCTCTGCTGGCTCCACTGCAACAAGTTTAAGTTTAAGGTTAAACTTGGGTTAGATCAGGGCTTCTCAGTTCTTCACTTTAACAGTAGCAAATCACTTTGGGATCTTGCTAAAGTACCAGCTCTGAATCAGTAGGTCTGACATGGAGACCAAGATTCTGTCTTTCTAACAAGACCCCTGGGGGATGCTAATGCTGCTGTCCATGGACCACTTTCAGAGCAGCAAGGCACAAGAAGATGTCTCCAAACTTCCTTGTTGTTCCAAACTCTAGCTTCATGGTTCTAGGCCAGTCCATGGGACTTGGTTCTCTCCCCAGCTGCCTGCCCTTCTCTGTTCCCGGATACCACACTCCTTCCTTTCTCAAGGTAATTCTCCAGTCATCCCTCCAGGTTCCCATGTTCCCCAGGTGTTATCACTTATGCCATCAGGGACCAGCTTGTCCCCACAGGCAGCACAAGATCACACATGGAAGATTTGCAAGTCCGGGAGCACCTGTGAGCTGAGAGAATGCAGCTTTCATATCTGGCTCTGCACAGATAGCTTGGTGTGGGCCCTGGTAGCGGAACCAGGCATGGGCACAAATAAATTAAACCTGGACTCTTGGATCAATAAGTTCACTCATTCCTTGCCTATATTTAGCAAGTGTCTTGCCAAGCTGGATGTTGAAGTTCCGTGCTGGAAGCTGCTCAATAAGAGCTACTACTGACAGAGGCTGTCTGTGTGTCTGGCTCTGTGTGAGCTCTTTTTCCCGAACACTCTCCTTTAGGGAACAAGACTGAGTGTTGGGAGAGGAAGTCTGCAAAATTCTCCCTTGGGGTCTGGATTTAAATTGTTTCCTTGACCACACTTATTCATGCAAATTTTGTTGGGAGCAAAGCAGTCTTAGAAAGATTCCATCCTTTACCCTTACTTCCTGTCCAGGAATAACAGGACCAAGCTCCCCCAGTGCCCCTGGGTTATGTTATGCCACTTGTCAAAGTGGCAGCCCCCGCGCCTGGAGAGGCGTGCTCTCCCTTCCCCACGACCTCATGTTATTCTCCCTCCTCAGAAGATTGCACGGCAGGGGAGGGGACATACTGAGCCCCAAACCACCTGTACCAGCTGGAAAGTGGTAACCACAGGCCCTCGTCCCCTTCCACCACGTGCTCTGCCCATCCCTACCCCCCACGCTCCAACTGGACTATCCACAGCCCGATCCCACAGCCCCGTCACCTCACCCTCACCTCTCAGTCTTCCTTCCTCTTTCCACTGTCTTCTCTCTTTCCAAAATTTCTATCACCCTCGTTTTATTTTTTATTTTTGAGCTTTTAAAAAAATCATAATTGATTTCCAATGTTGTGCCAGTTTCTGCTGTACAGCCAAGCGTCACCCTCATTTCCTATTCCCTTGAGCTTCCCATCTCATTTTTTCATTCCTCTGTTATGCCTCATCCTACCGATTGTTTCTTTCATCGTTCCTGCTTTTTATGGACTTCCCGTGTGGCTCACAACGCCATTCCTGCTTTTTACCCAACCGCTTCTGCCTCTGATGTTCCCACTGCTGATGAGGGTCCACACAGCTCCTGATAGGCAGAGCCTCGGATGACTTTCGACTTCCCTTAGTGAAATAGGAGACGTGGTCTCCTCAGTAAACGCCTCTCAGGACAGTGATCTCTGTGCCTGGCAGGCCAGCTAGGGCAGAGGCTCCCTTTGGAGCAGACAGCACAGAAAATACATCAGTCCATTCTCTCAACAGGCATTCGTGGTGGGGCTTCCTTGCAGGACTCTTCCAAATGCCTCACCTCTAGAGCCACGAGAAAGAGAGCTCACATTCTAAAGAGAGCTGCAAATAAGTCAGGCCTACACCACCTCCAGGCTGAATCACGGGGGACTGAACTGCCTTTGCTACCCCAAGAATCACCCCCCAGCACTCTTCACCCCCCCTTCTATATAAGCAGAAGACCAGAGAGAGGAGAAAATCACCAGGATTTGGATTGTTGGAGTTGGGAGAGCCCTGTGGCTTTTCCCTCCTCTTCTTATGAGTGTGGTCCCCTTTCCCTAATGCCAAATGAAGGGGGGGCCCTGAAAGCACCGCACAAGAGATTTAAGATACGCAAAGGAAGTGTAGATCAATGTCTTACGCTCTAGCTGGGCAATAGATCCACTGATCTTCCCTGAGGAAGAAACACAGCATTGGAACTAGATGAAGAAGCATCTTGTAGCAGCCTACTCATTGCTTGATATGCAGGAGTTTCCGCAGGGGCTCTGCAGACAGTACCGGGTTTCAGTTGTCTTGTCACCTTGGCCACTGGGTAGGCAGATCCCAGCAGCAAGAGGTTGTATGGGGCATCATCAGTAGGAGCTGAGTCAGGAGGGGAGGCAGGAAGAGGCCAAGCCAGAGAACTTCCTACATCAGCGCTTTTCAGTGGAAAGCCTCCCACCCCCACCCCACCCCCACGGAGGCACACACATCCATGCTCCAAAAAAGAGCCAATATATTTGGATATCTGCCAAGAGGAGGCATCTCCAGTGGCTTTGTATGAGCCAGAGAAACAGACATAACCAACTCAGAAGCCAAGTAACTAAGAAATAGTTTGGCCCTTTCCTTCCTAACGTAAAACCACTTGAGAAGCTGGAAATGAGTGAGATAAAATAGGAGGCGGGCGGGGGAGTTTAAACCATACCCGCCTCCTTATTATAGATTTTTGGACCATGAGCTGGAGGGACAGGAAGAGGTTAAAGGGGAGTTTTACATTGAACTGTACTGTTAAGTTACTAGAAGTGATAAAAATGAAACTGAGGGATTTTCCCAAACATCCTTAAGTGATGGAAGGCAGTTTGACATAGTCCTGATGTAATTGGGGTAAAGCACATTCTTTGATGTTAGCTCCCAACCAACCAAGTTCAGACTATTTTATTTTATTTTATTGGGATTGTAAAAAATATATTAAGTTCTGAATATTGGAATTTCAGAACGTATAATATTAGAATTTTTAGTACCCAATGTGTCTTGGATTCATTCTGTAGTTTGAGGATAAGCTGTTTTTGATAACTTAAAGAAGTTCAGACTTTTTTTTTTATTCCTTTAATTTTCATTTTTTATTTTTGTCTTTTTAGAGCCACACCCGCTGCACATGGAGGTTCCGGGCCAGGGGCTGAATCAGAGCTGTAGCTGCCGGCCTACACCACAGCCACAGGAACGCCAGATCCAAGCCACATCTGCAGCCTACACCACAGCTCATGGGAAAGCTGGATCCTTAACCCACTGAACGAGGCCAAGGATCAAACCTGTGTCCTCATGGATACTAGTCAGATTCGTTTCTAATGAGCCACAACAGGAACTCCAGTTCAGACTATTTTAAAAGTGGTTATGTGTACTTATTAAGCCACGGCTATGATTCAAAAACCGTTTTCGATATAGCACATGGAAAGACACCATTCCTGCCTTCAGGCAGATTACATTCTACTCTGGAAGATGGCAAAAGGAAAATTAGTAATTTAATTTCAATTATGACAATGCTACAAGTGTCAGATACGACAACTGCTAGACAGATGAGCTTGTGAGGGCTGAGCAAATGCAAACCAGGAGGACTGGTTCTGGTTCTGAGGATCAGACAGAACTTCCTTTTGGAAACAGAGATCGAAAATGAGCAGGTGATAGGTCAGGGGAAGGTGTGTGGAAGAGTCTTTATAAAAGAGGGGAAGAAAAAGAAAGAAGGAGCACAAAGCAGGGATGCTCTGGAAGAAAAAGCCATCCTGGTTGCTGGTGAGGTTTGAACAAAAAAATATCTGTATTGGAACTCCGATTGTGGGTTTAGAGGTAACGAACCTGACTGGTATCCATGAGGCTGCGGGTTCAATCCCTGCCTTGCTCAGTGGGTTAAAGGATCTGGCATTGCCATGAGCTGTGGTGTAAGTCACAGAGGCAGCTCGGATCCTGTGTTGCTGTGGCCGTGGCGTAGGCCGGCAGCTGTAGCTCCTATTTGATCCCTAGCCTGGGGACTTTCATATGACACAGGTGTGACCCTAAAAAGCAAAAACAAAAAAACAAAGAAAACAGCTATATATCTTTCTATAGATAGATATAGTAAGCAGTTGCCACATTTCTAGGTGGGAAATAACCATCCCAGACCGTGGCTCTTGAAAAATAAACCTGTTCTCAAATATTTCGTAGCCCAATAACTCTGGGGCTTTAATTTCACAAGAATCAGGGTCAGATCAATGAGGAAAATCTCATTTTCCTAATGTGACTGAGGCCTACTTATTTCTTGGGAATACTAGTAAGAAAATCAGCTGCAGAATTTCATTGGCAAGGAGACTCAGTCAGAATGGGAGAATGGGTAGACCCATTTTCCTCCCTCATCTGCTAGACTAGAGTTTACATTTCCTTACTCCAAAATCAGCTTTGATGGAGCAAAAGTGAACTTTAAGCAACATCAGGTTAAAGCCAGGGTGTTTGTATTTGCAAAAGACGAGAAAGGGCAGAAATTGTACCTCCTGTATCAGCTGGTTGTTTGCAAGATACCCAAACAAAAAAGGTGGGGGAGAACTTTACTGAAAGATTTTGGAGTAACTTGAAGTATCAAAAGAAAATGAAACACTGGTATCTAGGTAGCAAGATTTCATCGGCATATTTTTAGGCTTTCCTACTAAAGTGAATCAGTTTCAGTTGTTCTCAGTCTTATGACACTCTGCTTTATATGCAAATTCCCTACGACCTCTATTTCTTCTAAATTTCCCTGTGCTTTTGGGATCCCCTGGACAATTCAGTAAAGAGATTTAAATATAACCATAGTAGGCTGGGGCAGTGTTCTTACAAGAAAAACTGGAAAGGCAGGAGTTACTTTGAAAAGGGCGAGTGATCTGATCTCTTCCGATCTCTTGTGAGGGCTCTGGAGAGGCAAGTCTGGAGGAGAGTCTGCCCCGTCATCTTCAGAATTTCCAAATAGGAGTTCCCATTGCGTGTCAGTGGTAACAAATCCGACTAGTATCCATGAGGACGCAGGTTCGATCCCTGGCCTTGCTTAGTGGGTTAAGGATCCTGTGTTGCTGTGAGCTGTGGTGTAGTCAACAGATCCCACATCGATGTGGCTCTGGCATAGGCTGGTAGCTGCAGCTCCGATTGGACCCTTAGCCTGGAAACTTCCATATGCTGCAGGCACGGCCCTAAAAAGCCAAAAAGAAAAAAAAAAGAATTTCCAAGTAGCATAGAAGATAGGTGATCGATACTACTGGACAGATCCATTGACCAGCACCTGTAGAGGCATTGCTCTCATTCCCACCTCCCACCTCCTCCTGCCTTGTGCCAGCACCAAAGGTACAAAACTGAATTCAGGAAGCTGTAATTCAGGAAAAGCTTGCCACTCACTCCAGAGATTCAGGTTGAGAGAAGACCAGGGCGTGTAAGAAAGCTGGAGAAAGTATGGCAGGAAGCAAGACTGATAGGGTGGCAGGGGCCATATCATGCAGGGTCTTGGGAATTTTAGCCCAAGAACACTGGCAAGCCACTGGTTGGCTTTGAGCAGGGAAGTTGCACAGCCAGATCTGTGCTTTGAAAGGTTGCTCTCACTGATGTATGGGAAATTTCAGTGGTGTTACAGGTTTTGATAGAAGTGGCTGTATGTGAAATTTCTGCAGGGTGAGGAAGTGAGTTAGAAAGTTGTGAAGTTGGAAATATTTCATTGAAAAATTCTGGATGTTAATTTGGTTTCATTTTTGAATTTTTTTCTTGCTATGGGATCATTAATTTAATGCAATGCCAAGGCTTTATATGCAGACCTGTGGACCTCAGAAATGACCCTAATATATATACTTACATAAAATTTATTATGTACTTATAAATGTTAATAAGATAAATATAAATATATTTCTATGCTAAATAATTGTATACTTCTACCTAAATGGGGGAGAAAATAGGTGCCAAGTGTTGTGGCTCAATCAAGAAAACCAGGGAAGGATTTAAAACAAAACTTAGTCAATATTCTCTCCCAGTCACCTTTTCTCATTTTTCTTTATGGGAATATTACATACGTTCTGAAAAATGCTTGGTAAATTTCTGCAAAGTAAACATACCTGTGTAATTAGCACCCAGATCAAGAAACTTGTGTTTAGTTTTTAATAAACATGAGAGAGAAATTCTACTGAGAAAAGATGAGCACATAATGTTGGTAGATGGCCTCCCCATTTTCCTTGACTGCCAAGTCCACGTTCAAGCTACAAACACACTGACCTTCCTCACACACATCCAGTTACAAAGATGTCCTCTCTTCCACTATCAAAGCATTTTCTGGATGGCAGAGAGTCATAACTGCTTACTAAATATCTATCAGAATTCCTATTGTGGGTCAACAGGTTAAGAACCTGACTAATATCCATGAGGATGTGGGCTCGATCCCTGGCCTTGCTCGGTGGGATAAGGATCCCCGGTTGCTGAGAGCCGCAACGTAGGCTGCAGACAAGACTAGGATCGGGCAATTGCTGTGGCTGTGACGTAGGCTGGCACCCAGGCTGGGAAATTCCATTTGGCACAGTTGTGGCCCTAAAAAGCAAATAAATAAATAAATAAATAAATAAGTATTTATCTTTCCTTTTTTTCGCAAACTAACAGACCCTGATAGCTGGACATGTTCCATTCATCCAAAGGTGCATTTTTCAACTCCTTTACATGTAGCTAAGGTTTAGCTATTGCTATGTAAGCAGGAATTGTGTGGGATTTCTGCAGATTTTTTTCTGCAAATATTTTCCATTTCTTCCTTCCCCTGGCTACCTGGAACCAAAAATGGATAGATGGAGCTTCAGTAGCCATTTTGGACCATGAGAACAAGGGCCAGAACCTAAGGGTGACAGAGCCACCATCTCCTAAAGATAACCCAGATATTCTAGGGACATCCAAGGAATCACCATACCAAAATAAACTGACTACCTCTTGTCTTCTTTTAGTTTAGCTGAGAGAATAATAAATATGTACCTTGCTCAAGGCACTCTTTTTCAGTCTACTTCAACTCATCTAATCATAAATCCTAACTGATTTATTATGTGCAGCCTCAAATGGATTTACCCTCTCCCCAAAAGGAACCAACTAAAAGCTATAGCCAACACTTGAACACAGAAATCACATTATAGATAGTCTTCTCAGAGTTCAGTTGTCCAAATGATGGTTATTCTTTTATTTTTTTTTTTGTCTTTTTGCCTTTTCTAGGGCCATGGAGGTTCCCAGGCTAGGGGTCGAATCAGAGCTGTAGCTGCCGGCCTATGCCACAGCCACAGCAACGCAGGATCTGAGCCGCATCTGCAACCTACACCACAGCTCACGGCAACACCGGATCCTTAACCCACTGAGTAAGGCCAGGGATTGAACCCGCAGCCTCATGGTTCCTAGTCAGATTCATTAACCACTGAGCCAAGAAGGGAACTCCCAAATGATGGTTATTCTTTTAGTTCTCTGTATTATAGGCCAATCTCACTTGTGGACAGAAATTCTAAATAAAATATGAACAAACTGAATTAATTAAACTGATAAGATATTCCATAGGTTTATCTCAGGAATGCAAAGATAGTTTTGCTCTCAACAGTCTATTAATGTAATTAATCACATTGGGACATTAAAGGGAAAAAAGCATATAATCACTTCAATAAATGAATAAAAGATAAAAATTTTATGACAATATTAAAAAACCAGCCTAGTAGATGAGAATTCCCTTAACCTGATAAAGAGAATTACACACATCCCCAAATAGTAGCAGAAACGGCAGAGTATGAACTTTTCCAAACTCTCTCATCCATAAAAGCAATGAGAAAATTGGGGGTAAAATCATCAGAATCAACTCTTTCAGAATTCTATACTTTAGCCAAAAACTTACAACAATTCAGGGAATGTTTATTCAAGAAAAATGCACAGGAACCATATCTAATCACTTATGATGGAACATGATGGAAGATAATGTGAGAAAAAGAATGTTTATAAATATATATATATTTGGGTCACTTTACTTACAGCAGAAATTGACAGAATATTATAAATCAACTATAATAAACAAAATTTAAAAATAGAAAAATGGCTGAATCTCAGTAAAAACAGTGAGATTTGTGGCATTTTAAACTGCTCTATTCCTACTCCACTCTCTGTAGCCTCTCTTTTACATTTAAAACCAAAAGCCCATGGGAGTTCCTGTCATGATGCAGCAGAAACAGATCCAACTAGGAACCATGAGGTTGCAGGTTCCATCCCTGGCCTCAGTCAGTGGGTTAAGGATCTGGCATTGCCGTGACCTATGGTGTAGGTCACAGATGCAGCTCTGACCCCATGTTGCTGTGCCTGTGGCATAGGCTGGCAGCTATAGCTCCAATTCGACCCCTAGCCTGGGAACATCCATATGCTGGGGGGGGGGGTGGCTAAAAAAAGCAAAAACAAAAAACAAAAGCCTGCAGTCATAGTGAAAACCAAAGCCTGGCAGCCACTGGAGGACTCCTTTAAAACTTCGTTTGCAGAGAACTGTCATTATTTGATTTATCTGGTGGTTCCTTGAAAGATTCCGTTTGCAGGGCTGTCTTTATTAAACCTGACTTGAAAAATCACACAGTGTGAAAGTCTTTCCCATGGGGGTGTTTGTCAAAAATAATTAGAGACAATTAATTAACTTTACAGCTCCCTGAGGTGGCGGATAACAGTCCTATCATTTTTCTGTCAAATCAAAGAAGAGAAGGGGGTTGCCGTGGATAGCAGAGAGGCAGATAGGTAGGAGTCAGAGGTTGGCTGAAGCTCAGCAGGGTCTGCCCCACAAATGTCTTTCCATTCCAGTTCCCAGGCAACAGGAGCAGCTCCTTTCTTTGCTGTGCTATTCTCTGGCAGAGGGCAGAAATACAGAGCAGAAGGGTCTTTTGAAAACCCAAGTTTTATTGTGACATCTTTAGGCTTTCAGTCTTCACATACAGGCTCTTTAGAGGGCCTCAGGCTTGCTACTGATGCCTACATGATTTGGCTTCTGTGGATTTCTCTTGTCTAATTTCTAGCCTGGCCCCTCCCTTTCACCAAGTTCCGTAACCTTCCTGAATTACTTGCAGTTCCCCAAACTCACTCATCGCCTTTGCTCAAGCTTTGTATTTCCTGGAATCTCCCCTCCCCCTCCTTGTTTGCCTAACTAACTCCTACTCATTTGTCAAGATTCAAACTAATCTCAAACTAGTCGTGGCTTCTCCAAAGCCTCCAAACCACTTCTTAAGGATGGGTCTCTCGCCCTCTCCACACTTCACCTCTTCCCATCCCCTGTGGGATGAAGATGATTACTACAGAGAAGACTTGGAAATCATCAGCAGGGAAGCCCAGAAAATCTGTATTTCCCCATATTTTCTTCAATCTTGGAAGTCCAAGAGAGGGAAGTGGTGTGGCCAAGGCCACGTAACGAGTTACCAGCAGAGTTGAAGCTAGAAGTAAAAAAAAAAAAATGCTTTCTCCCTCCTTTGGCATTTGCTGATGCTCACTAAGCGCTCCCTTGGGCTTGACCCATTATCTATGTAATGTCATAAGGGTCTCCTGGATTCTCTCAAACCCCAGACCACAGAATCCTGCAGGGTCTGCAAAGGTAGCAACATAGAAGGGCTTGACTTGTTGGCACCTAGAGAAAACACTGGAATGAACATGTCTGGTATCCTCGCTTATACCCAAGACCCAGAACCACACACAATAGAAGCCTCTGGAAGGCGTCATGGTATAAGGGCACGAGAAGAGCCTTTGGCGCCTGACAATCTTGGGTTTGAGTTCCGAACCCACCAGTTTTTGAACCTCAGGAAAAGTAAACTTTCTTCTAGTCTCTGTTTTCTCATGTTAAAAAAAAAAAAAAGCAGGTGATCTTTTCACCAGGATTAAATAGGATAAGCTCAATAAATCATCGAGAACAAAGTCTTAGCCTAAGACTCTAAGGTCTCTCCAAATAAAAAATAAGAAGGAAATGATTACATAATTTCTGTTCCCCTAAACAAAACCTTATTTCTCTTCTTACTTTTATCAGTTTTCCCGTTCAGGTCTGTGGATTCCACACAGAATCTGCCCATGGGTGTGACTGCACAACCGGCTCTCAGAGGAAGTGAAGCGAAGTTGGGAGGCAGCTGGGGAAATGCAAATTTCGTGGCTAAATAGGACTTACCTACGTCTGATGATTTCCAAGATGCTGCTGAAGTATAATTTCAGTGATGATATGGAGAGGAGAGGCCAGCCCTACCTCAAAGAATGGTTGTTATTAGTACGTTCATTCCACAAACACTTTTCATACCTACTGTATGGCAGGCATTGTTAGACTGAGGAAACATAAATATAAATAGAGCAAAATGAAACTCAGGGGATGGCTACTCTGACACAAAAGACACGGTTTCTCGTCATGGCTTTGCTAAACCTGGCCAGGTGGCTTCTGGCAAGTCCCTCAGAAGTGTTAACTTCTAAATTTCAACTTTCTGAGGGTGACATGAGAGAGCTAGAAAAGTGGCTTCTAAGGGGTTTTTGTTTTTTGTTGTTCTTTTTCTCCAAATTACACCTCTCTGAAATTCAGTTCTGTATATTCAAGTTCTCCCTGAAAATCTCCACCTGGATGAACCAAAACCACTTCAACTGAACGCATCCCAAGCCAACAAACTGATCTTATGCCCTTGCTTTCAATTTTGTCCCCAAATTATCTCTACCTCTTAAACTCCTGTCTCAGAAAATGACATTGCTATATGCTAGAAAAGACCCCCCTAAATCTAAAGGCCACTTTAAAGATCCTTCTCCTTTGTACCCCACATCCTATCAGTCACCAAACCCTACCAAAGCTGTCAATAAAATGTCTCCAATGGGCCTCCTTTTCTTCCACCTCACTGCCACTTCTCAGTGGAGCCCATTACTTCTAATCATCTCCCAGCCTCTAGTTTTACCTAAATCTGCCCCACACTATGGCCAAAGTAATCTTTCTAAACAGGAGTATGACCAGGTCATTCACCAACTTAAAATTTTGGTGGCCTCCATCAAAAGTATGAAAGACCTGCCAAAAATGTGCTTAGATATTTGCATGTGAAAAGGAGTTTTGATGAGGTGGAAGAAAGGACATTGCCTCTTATTGGGAGGCCTAGGTTTACCAGGTCATATATCCTTAGGAACAAATGAAAGAACAGAAAGAAAGAGGAAGAGAAGGGAAGCAGCAAATACTGAGGGCCCATGCTATATCCAATACTGTTCTTTGTTTATATACCCTATGTTGCTTTAACATTCAAAGAATATATACCCCTTGGATCAGGTACTTCCCCATCCTAGGCCAAAATGGAGATGTGTGTGCAGGAAGGTTACTGGGGAGTACTTGCGGCATAAACACCTGTGGGGAGTGAAGGATGTAGGACTGAGCAGAGAGAATTAACTGTAGATGTAGTTACAACAAAAGCCTCAGGTGACTCCGTGAGGAGCTCTGGAGCTGGAAGGCTCCTGAATGGCTGATCCAAATTGAGACAAGAGAACCAGATTTTTATATCTTTTCATTGACCAACTGACCAGGCTTTAGGTATGGGTGGCCCTTGGGGAAGGAACTGACCGAGGACAACGCCTGAAGGGGAACTCAGCTGAGAGCCATCAGCCACCAAAACTTCTAGCAACCGGGGAATGATTGCTTTGGTTCTGAGGACGTCTGAGCAGAATATCAGAATATCCACTCTACGACTTGTGACTTGTGCTATTTATAGGTAGAAAAACTATGTTCAACCAACCATGTGACTTAGCTTAGAGGTCATACATGCAGTGAGTTAAAGCTCTGCTGTTCAAACCCATATTTTTCTGACTCTATACTGCTTAGACTACGTCTGCTTTGGAATTTGGAAAAACTTTCCACGAGCGTAAGGTCAAATCTGAACCCTCAGTACTTTGGGTGGCAGTACTTGATCCTTTGAAAAAGAATGTGAGCAATAGTGAGCCAAGCGTTGAACCTCATAGACAGAGATTTCTGAGAAGAGACAGGGTAAGAACCAGGTCCTGTGGAGCCTCAGTGCGAAATTCAGGACTAGGACAGCACACAGGTTCAGAATGGCTCTTTATAGAAGACTGGCAGCTGAAAAAACCAGCAAGGCAGCAATCACAGACCTGGGCCAGTGACCGGAAATGCCTGGGAGCTAGAGAATTCAAAGGGCCGATGGGAGAGGGACCGAGGGAGGGGGAGAGAGAGATGGCCTAAGGTCAAAATGAAGGCAGCTCCTAAGAAGAAGAAAGGGAATACTAAAGAAGTCCAGAATCATGGACACTTAAGGAAAATGGATTAGGATAAGGGGTGCAGAGCCCATAGAGAATGTGACAGAATGAGGACACTAGGTCATGTTTGTTCTCGTCCCCTAGTCTCTGCATATTCAGCCTTCTTGCCCCTGGACCTTAAGGGCTTTGATGATGGCTTTGTTAGGAAGCATGCATCCCAGGCCAGGGAGATAGGAGGTGGCAGGACTTATATTCAAGTGCTGTACTCCCTGCGTATTCTACTGGGTGACCTCAAGCAAGTTATTTAACTCTCTAAGTTTAAGTTTCCTCACTTGAGAATGGGGGGTAGTAATGGTTAAGGTCCAGAGCTGGTACAGAGCTCGTGGGGAAGACAAGCTGTTTCTATTCTAGAATTCTCATCTTCTTCCACACCCATGACCTATCTGCGGACAATTCATATTGAGAACCCGGGCTCTTAAAATAGATTCTTGTATTTTAAAGAGTTCAGTAAACAACACAAGAAGCAACATGATTGCCTGTCTTTCTCTCAGGCCTCTGTCCCAGTGTGGAAGTCTCGCTCAGGAGGAAGAGTGGATGGTCTGGGATTCAGCGGGAATGTTTGCAGAGGCCCTGACTGGAGGTTCTAGCTGGTGGGATATTTGAGAAGGACAGCTGGGGCGCAGGTTGCCATCTGAGCTAGCAGGGTTTAACATCCCAGCTGCTTGGGGCCCAAAGAGATCAAGATTCAGCAAAGTCCTTTATCCTGGTTCTGCCATCAAAACTGGGAGCTATGAGCCATGCCTCTTAAAGATAAGACAACAGAAATAGAGGCCTGCTCTTAAGACTTATTCACTCCTAGAAAAAAACGTATTAGGATGGAAACTGCTCCTTACTGTTTTAATGCCGTTATCTTGCTTAACAAAGCATAGCTTAGAAATAGTAAAACTACAAGTTCCCGTTGTGGCGCAGCAGTTAACGAATCCAACTAGGAACCATGAGGTTGCGGGTTTGACCCCTGGCCTCACTCAATGGGTTAAGGATCCGGCGTTGCCGTGAGCTGTGGTGTAGGTCGCAGATGCGGCTCGGATCCCGCGTTGCTGTGACTGCGGCGTAGGCCGGCAGCTGTAGCTCCTGTTAGACCCCTAACCTGGGAACCTCCACATGCTGCGGGTGCGGCCCTAAAATGACAAAAGACAAAAAAAAAAAATAATAATAATAAAATAAATGTAATTACTACACTGTGATTTTGATGTTGACTTCAAATCCTGCTACACACGGATACTACAAAATTAAATTCGATGTGGCTAAGGGTTCAGTTCGCATTTTCATTCTGTTTTACATTTTCAGTTCCGATTTGTATTTCATTTTATTGTTTCTGTTCTGTTGCATACACTGATTTTTTTTTTTTTATCAAATGTTATCATCTGTGCTGAGAGTCTTTGATTCCTTTATAGCGGGGTTTTTAAATACCCGTTGTAGAAAAATCTACCTCTCTTTCTTTAATTGTTAAAATTCCCAACAGCTTACGATGTTTTTTATCTCTAATTTATGCTGCAAAGTTACTGTTGGTCTTATGAGGAAGCTAGGGAATAACACTTCTTTCCAGGTTGCCTGCAAATTTCTGTTCTGTGTCTCTGAGGATTGTCCCTGATCTTGACTACAGGTAGTAGGACTTCCTGTGCATCACCGGCTGCAGCAACGTGAGGTTCTTCATTTAATCACTTATGCCCACTTTCAAGAAATAATTAAAATTACAGACCCTCAATGCAAAACGACCACCATACACCAGACACGGCTCTGAACACCTTGCTTGCATTAATGTCATTTAGTTCTCCCAACAACCCTATGAGATGGTTCATCTTTTTTTTTAAAAATAGTGATTTTTATTTTTTCCATCATAGCTGGTTTACATTGTTCTGTCAAAGACTGTTTTACCCCAGGTAGAACTCGAACCTATAATCCCTGGCTTAGGAGGCCAGGGCCTTATCCATTAGGCCACTGGGGCCTGGGGTTCACCTTAACTATGTTACTGATGAGGAAAGAAAGGCTTAGAGAGGTTAAATAACTTGCCAAGGCCACGTGGCTTATAAATAACAGACTGGGGACTTAAACCCAGGTCTGACCTCAGAGCCAGGGTTCTGAACCAGTTACCCCAGCGCCTTATAAACAAGGATATAGAGGAGTTACCTTTGTGGCTCGGTGGTAGTGAACATGACTAGTATGCATGAGAGTGCAGGTTTGATCCCTGGCCTCACTCAATGGGTTAAGGATCTGGCATTGCTGTGGGCTGTGGTGCAGGTTACAAATGCAGCTCTGATCTGGCCTTGCTGTGGCTGTGGTGTAGGCCGGCAACTGCAGCTCCTCTAGCCTGGGAGCCTCCATATGCTGTGGGTGGGGCCCTAAAAAAAAAAAAAAGACAAAAAAACAATGATGTAGAGGAGATTTGCAAACTTGAAAATAGTTGTGATAAGGTTATAAAACTATGAAAGATTTTATTTTATTTGGAAATTTTTCTTTAATGCTGTGCTACTCTGGCAACTTTTTAATTTTATTATTATTATTATTATTATTTTGCTTTTTAGGGCTGCACCTACAGCATATGGAGGTTCCCAGACTAGGAGTCTAATCGGAGCTGTTGCTTCCAGTCTACACCATAGCTCATGGCAACACCAGATCCTTAACACACTGGGCGAGGCCAGGGATCGAATCTGCAACCTCACAGTTCCTAGGCAGATTCGTTTCCGCTGCACCACGATGGCAACTCCATCTTGCGATTTTTAAAAGAGGAGACAGGACCCTAATATTGAAAAATTTGGAATTTCCATTGTGGCATAGGAGATACGAATCCTACTGGTATCCATGAGGTTGCGGGTTCAATCCCTGGCCTCGCTCAGTGGGTCGGGGAACCGGCGTTGCTGTGAGTTGTGGGTAGGTCACAGGCGCGGCTCAGATCCCGTGTTGCTGTCGCTGTGGCGTAGGCCAGCAGCTGTAGCTCCAATTCAACCCTTAGCCTGGGAACTTCCATTTGCCAAGGGTGCGGGCCTTAAAAAAAAGAAAAAAAAAGAAAAATTCTGTTCCCTAAATATCTTTCTCTTAACTAGAAATGTTATTTGATAAAGTCATTCAAGGGGTTGGTAATGACATGTGTTAGTCCTTGTATGATTACATCATTAAAAGTTGTTTGTAATCACTGTGTTTTAGCCCAGTGAGATGGTTTTCTCAGGGTTACTGTCGGGACAGGCCAGTGGATGGAGAAGAGGAAGCTAAATGGACTTCTTCCATCGCGCTTCATCTGGGGCTGTCCACACAATTCATCACTCTTTTCAGTATCCCAGCTGGAGTCCTTCACTGAAGCTTTCTAATCTATAGCTCGGTTTTCCGAAAGGCTCTAGTATCTCAGCTTCTCCCTCTTCTCTGGACTCACTGAGTCAGCCCACCTCGTTGGCGGGACAGCACAGGAACCTGTTCTAGGCTGCGTACACGGCCCATGAGCATCTCTGAGGATCGCTGTGATGTCACGGAGCATGCAGCACCATTCTCCAGCTGTCTCTGTCTCCTAATAAAGCCACCATTGTTTAGGGACTGGAACTATTCGGAGAGAAAGGAGGATCCTCCTCCTTGCCAGCCTTTCCAGGAAGAGTGCTCAGGGGAGGTACCAAAGAAACTGCTAGAAATGGCCAAAGACGAGTCCTTAGTTTTAGCTTTGTATAGACGGAAAACAATGGTTATTCAGTGTTTCTAGGGTACTTTGCCCATAATTGTCATATTTACCACTTTCGTCTAAGAAAGTAGATCAGAGTTTGGGGAGGCAGTTTTGGGTGCACAGAAAGTGTCTGAGGCTGGGGATTCAACAGCCTCTGTTCCTGGTTCTTAAACACTGTTCCTTCCTCGAAGCCATGGAATGGCGAGGGCTATTCCCTCTCTCTAGCAGCTTATGCCAGTAGAAAGCTAGCTAGCTAACTACATGCCTGCCATATTGGGTACTTTGAGGGACATTAAAAAGTACCTCTAACCCTACCAAGAACGCCTCTCAAAGAGCCGTGGGGAACACAGGCACAGGAGGATTTCGAGATCAGTCCTAGGAAGGCCCCAGAAGAGGAGCGATACCCACGCGTTGGCTGTGGGGTCTGGAAGGATGGCAGGAGAATCAGTGAAAGTGACAAGGATTCGGGGAAAATCCTCAGATTACAGATGCTCAGGAATCTCTTCCCAGCCTCTGGACTCCAGCGCTTTGAGCTGGATCTGAACCCTGGAGGAGGCCCCGATGTGGGAAGCCTGGTAAAGGCCTTCAAGTACCCAAGATCGGGTGAAGGGCAGACGGCAAGGCCAGTGGGCTTCACCACAGGCCCTACCGGGCAATCTCCCCATCTCCCCTCCTTGAACTTGGGCACACCTGTCTGCTCAGGAAGGTGACTTTCCGAACACTCAGGGTAAATACGCTGGATAAAACCTGAGCTAAAGCTACCTCGGAGTCTCATTTTCTGCCCCCGCCCCCGCCCCGTCTCCCCTCCACGCCTACATCCCCAGCCCACGACAGGGCTGTTTGGTACACCGCTCTGCTCGCCCTCCATAGCAGACACCTGTCCGCGTGGGCTTCCGCAGCTCACCCAGCAGGGCTGACCCCAGGGTGCTTTTCCCAGTGCTTTCCCCAGGCCAGTTTTAGACTCCGCAATCAGGTCTCCTAGGAGATGTTTCAGAGTTTGGGGGAATTTTGTACTTTCATTTTGTTTTCTGTGGGGTTTTTGTTTTTTTTCTGTTTTGTTTTTTTACTTATGCAGAGAAAGGTACTCACCATAGGCTCCAAGTGGCTGGGTGGTCTGGACTCTTTCTCCATGACCCTTCCCTGTGGGGCTGGTTCGTGTTACAGGGAGCTCTGGTCAGGGACCATGATGAGAACAGTCATTGGCTGGGAAGCCAGGATGCTCAGGGGCAGCTCAGACCCAGGCACCTTCAGACGGGTCACTTTGCCACCCCAGCCGTGAAGTATCAGGAGAGAGAGAAGCAAGTCTCAGGGGGATATTCGCTCTCTTCTGCTTAAGAATAGGCGATGACTCCATCGTGCAGCCCACTGGAGACTGTTCGGGGAGGGCTGTTTTCCCCAGACACACGGTCCCTCTCACTCTCGGGGTGGGGGCTCCACAAAGCCAAAGGGAAGAATGGGGCGCTTTCTCACGGGTGATAAATGTGTAGGGCAGGAAACAGTGCTCACCCAGGATGCTTCTGTTGTCAGTGCCTTCCTCTGTGCCAGAAGGAACATTCCACAGATAAAGGGCTATGGAGCAACGCGAGCTGGAAGATGGTCTGAGGTTCTTGCCCAGTATAACAGAACTGATTGGGTGAGTGGTTAGAGCACAAACTCTGGAGTCAGGTCAGGATGGAATCCAGTCCTTCCATTTTTTGGCTCTGAGCCATCAGACAAACCATTTAGCAGCTCCGCTTTTTTTTACTGTCACAAAGATTAATAGAATAATGTATGTGGAAATCCGGACACCTAGGGAATTCAGTTAGTGGAATTCCCCTTCTCCTACCCTCTTGACTGTTTATGGGGATAATGAGTACACGCCAGGGACAGAGAAAGAGGTCTTGCCCCAGAATCAGGCTTTTCGAGTTTGGCCCCGGCCTTACACCACGAGCAGCTCTCCTCCTTCATAGCACCATTGCAAAGATCAAAGGAGGCAGTGAATGTGAGGGCTTTTGAAAAAGCCTTTACAAATGCAAGGCATTGTCACCTATGCATCTTTTGCTTTTGGTCCATCAAAGTCTGACGAAGCAGCTTGGTGTACCAGATACGAAACCTGCAAACCTCAAGTTAGTCGCCTTGTCTCTCAGGTCCTGTATTAATTTCCTGTGGCTGCTGTAACAGGCTACTGCAAACCTGATGGCTTAGCTTTAGGATTTTGTAGACATTTTTTATCAAGTTCAGGAATAAACGTGGTCAAGAATTTCTATCATGAGAAACTATCCAATTTTGTCAAATGCTTTTTCTGCATGCATGAATGTGGTTCTTCTTCTTTAGCTTGTTGGTATCGACGATTAATTGATTTTCAAATGTTAAGCGGGTCTTGCATATCTGGGATACATTCCACTTTGTTGCAGTTTACAATCTTTTTGTACATTGCTGGATTTGATTTACTTTGTTGAGGATTTTTGTATCTATGCTCATGAGAGTTATTGGTGTGTGGGGTTTCTTTTCTTATAATGTCTTTGTTTGGTTTTGGTATGAAAGTAAATTAGAATACAGAAAATAATGAGTTTGGAAAAATTCCCTCTACTTCTATCTTCTGAAAGAGTACAGAATTGATAGGATTTCTTCCTTTAAGTGTTTGGTAGAATTCGCCAATAAGCCCATCTGGAACTGATACTTTCTGCTTCGGACCGTTATTAATTATTGATTGTTTATTTAATAGATATAAGCCTATTCAGATCATCTATTTCATTTTGTGTGCCTTTCAAAGAATTGGTCCAGGGAGTTCTCGTCGTGGCTCAGTGGTTAACGAATCCGACTAAGAACCATGAGGTTGCGGGTTCGATCCCTGGCCTTGCTCAGTGGGGTAAGGATTTGGCGTTGCCGTGAGCTGTGGTGTAGGTTGCAGACGCGGCTCAGATCCCATGTTGCTGTGGCTGTGGCGAAGGCCGGCAGCTACAGCTCCTGTTAGACCCCTAGCCTGAGAACCTCCATAGGCTGCAGGTGCGGCTCTAGATAAGGCAAAAAGACAAAAAAAAAAATAAGAATTGGTCTATTTCAACCTAGGTTATCAAATTTGTGGGCATAGAGATTCACAGCATTTGTTTATTGTCCTTTTAATGTTCATGGGGTTGATAGTGATGTCCCCTCTTTTATTTCTTTTCTTTTTTCTTTTTATGACTGTACATGCGGCATATGGAAGTTCCCAGGCTAGAGGGCAAATAGGAGCTGTAGCTGCTGGCCCATGCCACAGCCATGGCAACACCAGATCCAAGCTGCAATATATGCCACAGCTTGTGGCAACCTGGATCCTTAACCCACTGAGTGAGGTCTTCCATTTTTTTGGTTGAGGATCGAACCTCATCCTCATAGAGACTCCCTTGGGTTCTTAACCCACTGAGCCACTACAAGAACTCCTTATTTCTAATATTAGTAGTTTGTGTCCTCTTTTTTCCCCTTATTTAGCCTGGCTAGCGGTTTATCAATTTTGCTGATCTTTTCAAAGAACCAGCTTTTGGTTTCATTGATTTTCTCTACTGATTTCCTGTTTTCAGCTTCATTTCTTTCTGTTCTAATTTTATCATTTCTTTTCTTCTGCTTACTTTGGAGTTAATACATTCTTCTTCCAGTTTCATGAAGTATAAGCTTAAATTATTTTAATCCTTTCCTCTTTTCGAATACATACATTCAGTACCAAAAATTTCCAAGCACAACTTTTTTCTTTCCCACACATTTCGATAAGTACTGTTTTCGTTTTCATTTTGTTCAAAATATTTAAAAATGTCTCGAGATTTCTTCTCTGAATGGTGTTATCTAAAACTGTATACTAATATCTGCATATATTGGAGTTTTCCAGTTTTTCCTGTTGATTTCTAGTTTAATTCCACTCTGATCTGAGAGCAGACATTGTATAACTTCTATGCTTTTAAATTTGTTAAGGCGTGATTCGTGGCCCAGAGGGTGGTCTGTCTTGGTGAACATTCCATGTGAGCTTGAGAAGAATGTGTACTCTGCTCTTGCTGGATGAGGTAGTCCATACATGTCCATTCTATACGGTTGATTGGTGGTGGCGTTGAGTTAGCAATGTCCTTACTGACGTCTTTGCCTGTTGGATCTCTCTGTGTCTTATAGACGGGTATTGAGGTCTCCAGCTCTGAGAGTGGGTTTATCTGTCCCTCCTTGTAGTTCTAACAGTTTTTGCCTCACATATTTGAAGAACTGTTGTTAGGCACATACATGTTAAGACATGACTTCTTGGAGAATTGACCCCTTTGTCATTATGTAACATCTTTTTTCATCTCTGATAACTTTCCACGCTTTGATGTCTGTTCTGTCTGAAATTAATATAGTTACTTCTGCTTTCTTTTTTCTTTTTTTTTTCTTTTTATGGCCACACCTGTGGCATATGGAAGTTCCCCAACTAGGGGTCGAACTGGAGCTGCAGCTGCCAGTCTACACCCATAGCGACAGCAATGTGGGATCCGAGCTACAACTGTGACCTACACCACAGCTTGTGGGAACACTGGATCCTTAACCCACTGAGCGAGGCTGAGGATCAAACCTATATCCTCAAGGACACTATGCTGGGTTCCTAACCTACTGAGCCACAGTGGGAACACCCTATTTCTGCTTTCTTTTGATTAGTGTTAGCTTGTTTTCTCTTTCTCCATTCATTTACTTTTAATCTATAGACGTATTTATATTTAAAGTGGGTTTCTTGGAAGTTCTGGTGGTGGCTCAGCGGAAACTAATCCAACTAATAACCATGAGGTCGTGGGTTCGATCCCTGGCCTTGTTATGGATCCGGCATTGCCCTGAGCTGTGGTGTAGGTCGCAGATGCGGCTCCAGTCTTGTGTTGCTGTGGCTGTGGGGTAGGCCGGCAACTGTAGCTCCTATTCAACCCCAAGCCTGGGAACTTCCACTTACTGCAGGTTTGGCCATAAAAAGCAAAATACATAAATAAATGTGGGCTTCTTGTAGACAAAATATAGTTAGATCTCGTTTTTTGATGCACTCTGACAATCTCTGTCATTTAATGGATTAATTTAGAACATTGACATTCTAGGTGATTACTGCTATTTTTGGATTACTATCTACCACATTTGTTACTATCTTCTATTTGTTGCCCTTGTTCTTTTTCGCTCGTATTGCCTTCCGCTCTTTCTCTGCCCTTTGTAGTTTTTTGTTTTTTTTGCTTTTTAGGGGCCTTTTGTAGTTTTAACTGAGCTTTCATATAATTCTACTTTCTCTCCCTTCTTAGTATATCAGTTATACTTCTTCTTTTAAACTTTTTTAAAGTGGTGTCCTCAATTTTGCAATATCCGTTTACAACTAATCGAAGCACACTTTCGTATAACCCTATACTGCTTCACTGGCAGAGTGAGTACTTTACAGCAAAATAATCTTAATTCCTTCCTCTTGTCCTTGTATCACTGCTGTCATTCCTTTCACTTTCACATAAGTGAAATATAATAACTGCAATATAGTAATAATTACATATAATTATCATTAATATTTTGAACAATGTCATCTGTTAGATAAACTAAGAATAAAAGAAAGAAAAGCTTCTACTTTTTTACCTTCACTTATTCTTTCTCTGATGCTCTTCCTGGGTAGATCTGAGTTTCTGACCTTTATTATTTTCCTTCTAAAGAACTTCTTTCAACATTTCTTACAAGTCAGAACTACTAGCAACAAATTCCCTCCATTTCTATTTGTTTGAGAAAGTCTTTATTTCTCCTTTGCTTCTGAAGGGTAAATTTCACAGGATACAGAGAATTATTGGTTGATGTGTTTTTTCTCAACTCTTTAAATATTTGACTTCACTCTCTCTTTTTGCCTGCAGACAATCGTTTTTAAGTTATATGAATGTGAAACAGCAAAAACATGTACTGTGACCTCATTTGCTCACTGGTGACACTCGTGAGTTTTTGCTGAATAAGATGATAGTTTTTGAATACTGGAAACGTTTCCTCAATTTTTAAAATGTATTTCACAATGTAAAGGCTACAGTCATGACACACTTTTAAGTTTAATCTGCATCATTACGTTTTCCTTTATCACTTTCTTATGTCTAGGCATCCTAAAACAATAAATCAAAACTGATTTATATCCTTTTCCAGTTTTCATGGTATATACACTCCCACCCTGGCTGATTTCAAGCTACCAACATGATGTCACTGAATGTAGAGCTGGGAAGAGAAGTACATACAACTGGAATACTGTTTCCACCACAAAAATAAATACTATCGATGTAAACGTCCTCAAGAGCATAAAGAAGAGTAAAATGTAAGATAATCAAGCAGCAATGAGTTTTGAGTTTTCACTCCCTTAGTGTTTGATATAATTTATTTAATCGTAAGTTTATGTAATTCAGTTTTTAATAATGGTAATGTTTATCAACCAACCAGCTCACAGGTCTCCTGAAATTTTCAGAACTGGCTTTCACGAGTTGGTACATGCCGGCTCCACACACACACACCACCGGTAGTGTTGTGGGGAGGATGTTTGGGTGTCAAGTGTGTGTGCGGGAAGGAGGGAGGGGGAAGGATGAGAATAAAGAGCATGTTCAGGAGTTCCCATCGTGGTTCAGCGCAAATGAAACTGACTAGCATCCACGAGGACGAAGATTCGATTCCCGGCCTTGCTCAGTGGGTTAAGGATCCAGCGTTGCCGTGAGCTGTGGTGTAGGTCACAGATGTGGCTCGGATCCTGTGTTGCTGGGACTGTGGCACAGGCCAGCAGCTACAGTTTCGATTAGACCCCTAGCCTTGGAACCTCCATATGACACGTGTGCAACCCTAAAAAAAAGAAAAAAATTCCATTTTAACAGATCAAGGTACTTTCTAGTGGGTCTCCCTAAGAGGACAAGGGTAATAGGAGCCGGTGGTATATTAAATATGCTTTTTTTTTTTTAAGGGCCACACCTGCGGCATATGGAAGTTGTTCCTGGGGTCACATTGGAGCTGCAGCTGCTGGCCTGCACCACAGCCTCAGCAACACTGGATCCGGGCCACATCTGTGACCTATATTGCAGCTCACGGCAATTTTGGATCCTCTAACCCACTGAACGAGGCAAGGGATCAAACCTGAATCCTCTGGATATTAGTCAGGTTCTTAACCCACTGAGCAGCGACAGAAACTCCAAAATGGACTTTAAAAACACTGGCCTGGCCTTTCAGGTATGTATATAATGTATACATATATATATATACACACACACACACACACACACACACACACACACACACACACATCCCTTAACTTATAGAAAGCACGGGATCCTCCTGTCAATTCTAGACCCTCCTCCTCAAGAAAAAATTACTTACAAGCTCTACAAATAAAGGCAGCCCCTCCAAACACAGCACGGGGCTCACTAAATCCTACCACATTGGACTCGGCAGGGAAATTAGTTTCTGCCAGCGGACCCACCCTTGCCCACCTTGGGTGGACCCACCCTTGCCCACCGCGTCTCTCTGTGACTTCGGCACAAGGAGCTGACTGCATGGGGAGGCGTTCTCTGAATTTATGAAACAAATCAGAAGCGAGAGGTCCATCAGCTCATTAAAGATCAGTCATCCAAGTTCAGCTTTGAACTAACCCGTCCAGATTTGGTGTAGCCAGACAAAACCACATCTTTTTTTTTTTTTTTTTGGTGCTCAAAGAAGAGTTCCCAGACAGCGACCCAGAGAGGCTTGACACCCCTTTTCCTTTCTGGGAGACAGCTAAGAAAGGGAGGAGGGGAGCACATTTCTGCCCAAAAAGCAGGGGGTTGGCCGAGGTGACTACACTGCTCCCTTCCCGGCTCTTGCTATCTAAGCACCTGACCCTGACTTCTTGGGAACAGCAGAGTGACTTCAGGCCCGAAAAAGAGATGAGCAATCCTCAAGGCACAGGCAGAAAAAGTCCCCGTGAGACAGGAAGACTGCTGGTTCCTGATGCATAAACTAGACAGTAGAGGCAGCACTTGCCTGACTCGAGCTCACTCTGCTGTGGCGTCTGCGAGCAGCTGCCGGCTCCTCGCCAGGGTCCCCTCCCTCCCTCTCCTCACTGGCTGATGGATCCCAAGAGGGGGCTCTTGTCCTTGAACGTCCTGCTGTTTCTGTCCCTGGCCTTTGAGCTGAGCTGCACACCGGGTGAGTGTTCCCCTGTCTCTGGGCTTTGGGTCCCACGGTTACCTGGCGGGATTCAGCCAGCCCCGTGGATGGAAAGGGGACACGGGGCGGGGGGGGCGGGGAAGGCTGTGATGTGGCTCCCTCTTCCTCAGCGACTCTGAGTTCTGCCTGCTTCTTTCAAAGAGGAAGGAACTTTGTGAGTTACTGGGCTCCCGGGTTCTGGGGCTCAGCCCCATGGGTCCTAGTTTCCAAGGAGACCAAGGAGCTCCAAGCCAAAGCACGGGTCTCACTATGGACCAGCTTCTCCGGCAGGCGGGGGGTGGGGGTGGGGAGGCTCCAGCCAGAGTCCTGCCAGTGGTTGGTTTTGCATGGGTGTCCTTCTGGCAAAGACCAGGCTAAGGGAACAAGCTGGAGGGAGGGGGTCTGGGAGCTGGCTCCCACTCCCCCGTCCCGGAAGGAGATCCCCCAACACACAAGTGCACGAACCAAAACATGGCCCGACTACGAGAAAGAGCTGTAGTGGGAAGACAGGGTAGAAGTGAAAACCCCAGGCACTGGTCGAGAACAGATAGTGGCCACAGTGTGGTCATACTGGTGGCTGCTTTCCTGGAAGAGAAGGTTTCCAAAGCAGCAAGAGGGGGAGAAATCAGGATTTTTGGAGCCTGGGGCTTGTTACGGTAAGTAAGAAATGAAAATTGGAAACCCTCAGAATCAGGGCAGCTCCAGTGTAGGTCCAGACACACAACCAGTCGTTTGGAGCCAGGCTCTTCTCCTGTCTTGCTGGCTTGTCCTCCTCCAAAGGCAAGCTGGTATTCTCTGTTTAGCAGTATCGGAGCCATGAGAAATGTGTTTAAGAAGGAAAAGGCCAAGTGAGGAGTGGACTATGGGCTCACTGTGGAGTGAGGTGAGGCTCTCCTTTCTGCTTTGGAACCCTGTTTAGACTGTGGGAGGCAGCCTGGTGTGGAAGCGGCCGCAGGGAAGGGGGAAAATCCTGAGGCTCTGGATGCTTTGTTCTTGGGGTTTTCAAGACTGCAAATCCATTATGGACTTTTCCAGGAAAAGCCCAGAGATATGCTAAGGTTGTCAGAGGATCTGCACGTGGCTCTAGCTTTGGCCAGATTCCTAGATGAATAGCCCCTCTTTGGCCCCACTTTGCCTCGGAACCAGGCAGACCCGTGGTTCTTTTACCGCCCAAGGTCTAAGAGAGGAATAACTGAGCTCAGGACTCAGAAAGCCAAATGCAACCACTTAAAGCCATCACAGAGGGGAGTCAATTATTCCTGGGTGCACGCCATTTGTGACTCCACCATTTGGGGAATACTTCTTAAAGTGATGGGTTTGAACAATGAGCTGGACTTTTCTCTGTCCTTGCTGGCCTCCTGGCCAGCCTAGCCCATAGCATCTCCAGTTCTGCTGACAGCTGCTCCTCTGAAGGCTTTGGAGGACACTGGTTCGCGTGCAACAGCCCAACCCCATAAGGCGTGTCCGCCCAATCAGCCGCAGCTCTCTTCCTTGTGTTCGTCTTCTCTGAAATAGGTACAAAAATTTTAGTGTTTTTATTTTTAAATATGCACCCTTTGGTGAAACCCCAATAAAACCCAAACGGAAATGCTTTGCAAGTGGGACAGGTCAGCCGTGACAGAATCACCCAGCCAAGAAGCACAATTCTTGTAAAATCAGTACCCAGTCTCCTTCCTATCTCGACTTAGCTCAACTTCCAGTGCCCAGTCAGAACTGTAAAAAAAATCAAAAAGTCCACATGTCCTTTCCCCCAATAATGTGAATTTTCCATTTCCCCCAATGACATTTTTTAATAGACTTCATTTTTTAGAACACTTTGGGTTCACAGCAAAACTGAGGGGAAGATACAGAAATTTCCTGCTACGCCCGCACATGGATAGCCTCCTCTGTAATCAGCATCCCCCACCAGAGTGCTATATCAGTTACAACTGATGACTCTACTCCAGTGAGATTTTTCTTCCTCCATTCCGGCCCTCTCCACCTCCTTCACACACATGGAGGGAGAGGTGAAGGACAAATGCAGGGGTTCTAGACTTGACCCAACCTTGTGTGCTCACTGGCCCATTCTATCCCGAGACGTAAGTCTAGGCACTTTTATCTCTCAAAAGCTTTAATATTGTGATATAATGCCATCCCTTTCACTGTCTTCAGAGCTGGGCTAGAAATCAGAACCTCAGAACTACTTGGTTTTTACCACATATTAACTTTGGACAATCCCATTTGCAACTATCTATCAAGGACACATGATTTGAGGTGTGGGGAAAGTAAAATGAACCACCACGGCCTCTGCCCAGCACCTGACGCAATATCTTGTACATGGGGGCCCTTCCACAAATATTTGTTGAATGAATAATAGTATGTACATATGTACAGCATTCTTCCTATTTACTAGACACCGCTGTAAGTATACATGTATTATTCATGTAATCCTCATAACAGACCTATGAGATATGTGTTGATTGTTACCACTACAATTTTACAAAAGAGGAAAGAGGCACAGAATAGTTTAGCAATCTCTCTGTAGTCACACAGCCTGACTGCAGAGGCCTCAATGCATGAAAGTGGATAAGATTATGTTTAGGGAGGAAGGGAATGCCAAAAGTTGTATCCAGGTCCCACAGTAACAATTAGACTATGCTATCTATAATTAAAGCATATGAGCTGAGTTTAATTGATTTGAAATGAAGTATAGGAATTTTCAGAAGATAAGAGAGGCTGATAAAATCATCTAGGGAAGTGGAAGGCATATAAAAGTATTTGATCTGGAATTCAGAAAGTGAACAGAAACATCTTTCATCATGTTTTCATTTAATTTTTTTGTTAACTAGTTTGTTTCTTGGAAGAGTACCACATGTATGTCTGTAAAACTTCAACAATACAAAAGGGCAGAGAATGGGGACAAATCCCCCTTTCATACTCCTCCCTAGCGTTACCAGTTTTTTGCATGTCCTTACAAATACATACATCTGGTAAGTTGGATTTTTTTTTTAATGGTCACACCCATGGCATATGGAAGTTCCTGGGCCGGAGACTGAATCCAAGAACCCTCACCTCTGCAGCAACCCAAGCCACTACTGTCAGATTCTTAACCCACTGTGCCACAGCGGGAACTCCTTACACTGGATTTTATAGGACTTGAAAAAGGTATTCTAGATGAAGGCACAGATGCAGAGGTAAAGTGCTGTGAGTGTTCGGAGGGAAGGATAAGTGGTCTTTTGTATCTGAAAGCTAGGTGTCCTTGCTAAGGGCACTTCCATCTCCTCACCTGGCAAGTGGAGAGAAGGGACTCCATCATTTCCCTACATAAATACCTCTTCAGGATATTATAAAGACTAAATTATTCTAATTTTGGAAAGAGGAGAAATTAGACTTTATGTTGTCTTTTTTTTCATTCACTCATTCATTCATTCATTCATCTCATTCAGTTTTTTTTTGTTGTTCGTTTTTTTTTTATTCTCTTGGGGATCAAGGATTTACTGAGTTCCTTCTGTGTCTCAGGCAGGTATTACCTGGTGATTACAGCAGTGAACAAAACAGACACATGTTTTGCAAACTATGCTTGCAAACTTATAATTGAGTAAGGATGACAAACACTGAGCCAGAGTTAGAAGTGCGATGAGCGACACAGAAGGAGAGGTGCAAGGTACACTGGAAGCACATGGCGCGGAAGCTAAATATAAGCCCAGGGTCAAAGGCAGAGGCCCGAAGGACAAAAGGAGTTAGCCAGGCAAATAAAGGACAGTAACAGGCTTTCAGGCCAGGGAACCATGAGTGCAAATATTCTGAACTAGAAAGACCCAGTGGCCTCAAGAATGGGACTAGGAGGACAGCCGGTAGGACTTCAGTTTCAAAAGGAGACTTTGACATATTCATCTTTTCTTTGTAGGCCTAGCTTTTCCCTTAAGAACTGTGAGCCCTTTAAGTCAGACCTGAAAGAAATGCTGTAGCAAGGTGCTCCAAGCACATGTGAAAGTGTCAGTGCTGGGCCAAAAAAAAAAAAAAAAGGCGTTATCATTAGGTAGAATCCCATCTTATGAAAGGGTTGGCTAATGGCTACTGATTTCAGGAAAATATCCATAGGCCCTGGTGAATCACTTTACTTTCTAAGCAGAATTATTCTGGAAGGAAAATGAGTTGGTGTTAATAACTATCAGTGTTTCCTCCAGACTCTCTTAGTAAACAGGGGCTGACTGAATCACAGACCCACTGGAAAACACTCATCAGTCAATCGGATGTTTCAGGAGCTGGGCCTTCATTTGAAGGGTTTTATGAACTACTTTAGAGTCCCCACTTATTTTTCCACTCTCGCTTAGATGGTGATGACTTCACGTGCCCGCTGCAGACCCGGCCACTCATACACAGTTGTTACACCATCACGCTTTATGTGGGCTGTGGTGTGTGAGGGTCTCTCCCTGATGAAGTCTTGATTCCATCCCCCGTGACTAAACCAAGCAGCCTGTTCGTCTCATCTGCCCTGTCGTTCTTTCCCTCTTTCCCCTCCACTTTTTTTTTTTCCTTTCTTTTTTTTTGGCTGCTGTCTGCCCCATTGCTTATCCCCTCTTTCGCTGGCTCTTCACCAATTCCCAGTTCTGAAAACAATCATGGTGTAAAGAGTCTGTTGGGAACTTGTGGTTGCCAAGGGGCGGGGGGGGGGTAGGGAAAGGGATGGATTGAGAGTTTGGGATTGGTAGATGCAAACAGTTACGTTTAGAATGGATAAACAGCAAGCTAGTGCTATATAGCACTGGGAACTCTATCCAGTCTCCTGGGAGGGGCCGTGATGGAAAAGAATATGAAAAAGAATATTTATATAAGTCTAACTGGGTCACTTTGCGGTACAGCAGAAATGGGCACAACATTGTAAATCCACTATGGTTTAATTACAAAAATTTTAAGAAATTTAAAAAACTGAAGAAAGAGTCTGTTTGTTGGGTTAGGTGGGGGGAAGGCAGACACATGGGAGGGTGGAGGCTTATGGTCTGTGAATGGATACAAAGTTCCATTTCTTTTTTTCTCCACATCAAAATTGGTCTAAAAAATCAACCGTGTGATGGTAATTCTCAACCTTGATTTGAAGCCCAGACTCTGTTGAGAGATGACATTTATGGCCGTGCTCCTAGAAAATGCGTATATGTTTGCCAATATGACTTTTGTATCCACTTTTAGGGGGCCCATGTAGCACATGACGTTTCTACTTGCATGGATGGTTCTAATTTTCAGTCATCCCTTATTGGTTGAGGTTTAAGTTCAGGATTCAAGAGCGTACTCCCTTGGGTACTGTACTTAGCACATTATCTGGACAGTCAGGCAACCGTGAATGTGGCTGGAAGAAATTCCAACATGCTCTCCACTTTATCTTTGTAAAAACAGCAACACGAGCACCGTGAGCAGCTTCCTTGTCTAATCAGTTAAGCAACAAGGGGGAGCCCTCTGTCTCAAGAACTGATATATTAGCAATATGTAAAAGAACAAATGCTTAATTGCCTTTCTCACTATTCCTTAATAATTATAAGGGTCAACCACTTGAATCCTGATTTTCTTTTTTCCCCACCCCTGAGTCTAGTCTTCTCAGCTGGGCCCTTTACAAGACGGCGTGGATCTCAGGGCATTTTGGTATCAAGAACATCTCAGTCAGTTTGCCCAATTTCCAACAACCCATCTTAACCACAAGTTAATTGCACCTTTTCTAGGAGGCTACATTACTTAAGCAGACAGTTTTACACTCTCCTGGCTTTCTTATCAACTAGAACAATCTGAGCTCTGAGTCATGGTCTCCTTCTTTTAGAAACATTAGCTTATGGTTCAGTCACAAACTGGGCAAAGCTAAATAAGAAAGCCTTTAGTCGGGTTGTATGGCTTTCAGCTTTCATAAACTGAACATTTATTTAAAGCCTGCTAGGGTCCAACCACTGTTGTAGGTCCTAGGGACAAAACAGTAAACAAAATGACGTTCTTCCTCTTAAGGAACTGGCCTTCTAGTGGATGGGAAAAATAAATAAATAAACCAATATACAGTATAGCCTCAGACAGTGACAAGTTCCGTAAGAAGGGAGATATGGAGTTCCCATTGTGGCTCAGCAGTAACGAACCCGACTAGTATCCATGAGGACGTGGGTTCGATCCCAGGCCTAGCTCAGTGTATTAAGGATCCAGTGTTGCCATGAGCTGTGGTGTAGGTCACAGACATGGCTCGGATCTGGCATTGCTGTGACTGTGGCGTAAGCCAGCAGCTAAAGCTCTGATTCGACCCCTTGCCTGGGAACTTCCTTATACTTCAGGTGTGGCCCTAAAAAGACAAAAAAAAAAAGGAAGAATGAAAGAAGAAAGAAGGAAAGAAGGAAGGAAGGAAGGAAGGAAGGAAGGAAGGAAGGAAAGAAAGAAAGGAAGGAAGAAAGAGGGAGAGAAAAAAAGAAGGGAGATTTTACCCTGGATAGGATGGTCAGAGCAGGTCTCTCAGAAAAGATGATTTTTTTTTTTGAGCAGAAATCTAAAATAAAATGAGAGAATGAGCTCTTTAGGTGAGTAAGGGAAGAGATGAGAGACAAAGAGCAGCAAATGCAAAAGCTCTGAGATGGGCATGTTCTGGATGAATTACGGAACAACCGGAGCTGGGCGGCCACAGAGCAGTGAGCAGAGAAAGGGCAGAAGGCAGAGCTGGAGGGATTCCAGGGACTGGGTTATTCAGAGTCTTTGAAGCCATAACAGAGACTATGGACTTTATTCTGTGGGTGCTTAGAAAGCCCTGGAAGATTAAAAGCAGGAGAGACAGAATTTTAAAAGATTACTCTGTCTACTGCATGGATGCAGGGAAATTAGTTGGAAGACAACAGCTGGCCCATGCCTGTGATGCTGGTGGTAGAAATGAAGGAGGTTTGAAGTCCTCAGATGCCAGATATATTTTGAAGATGAAGCCAATAAGATCTACTGATAGATGGTGGAGTGTGAGAGAAAGACTTAATGATTCCAATGTTTTGGCCTCAGAATTTGGGAAGATGGTCGTGTTATTTTCGGAAGGGGCTATGGAATTCAGAGTTCATTTGCCAAGTCTGAGATGCCACTTGACCTCCAAATACCAGCCTATGTAGGTAGTTTGGAGTAGTGTGAAGGGTTCGGGTGGGAGATGTATCTCTATACACATTCCAGAAACATGTCAAACAATGCACCTAGTTAAGTGTGACTGGGAAAGAGAAGAGGTCCAAGTCCTGAGTCCTGAGATGCTCCAGTGTTTAGAGGTCTTTAAAAGCAGAGATTTCCAGTCAAGGCCACTGAGAAGGGGCAGCCAGTGGAATAAGAAGAAAACCAAGAGAGTGTGCTGTGATTTGGGTCAAATGAAGACAATGTTTCAAAGGAGGGATGATGAACTGTGTCCAGTGCTCCCGAGAAGGCAAGATGAAGCTAGAGAATTGACTTACTGTCATGGAGTATACAGTGACAAGAGTGGTTCCAATGGGTAGTAGGAAAGCATGCCTGTTTGGAGTGGGTCCAAGAAAAAAATGGATCAGGAAACAGGGACAGAAAGTATAAACACACATTAAAGGACTTTGGGATAAAGGAAAATAAAGACATGAGGAGGTGGCTGAGGATGAACCTGGGATCGGGGGAGGGGTTTTTAAAATGAGGAAAATTATATGTTGATACTTTGGAAATAGCCAGCAACATGCCATAACAAAAAGTTGATGATGCGAGGGTGAGGGCAATTGCAGAAGCCAAGCCTTGAAGAGGGTGAGGGCCCCATGAGAAAGCACTTACCCTGGCTGGCCTCATCCAGGAGCATAGGCCACCCACCCAAGGAGGCAGGTTGACTTGATGGTGGAAACAAGTGGAAGTTCTCTTTTGTTTATTCGCCGTTATCAGTGAAATGAGAAGACCACTGAGGCTGTAGATTTGAGGAGAGAGGAGGTGTTGAATAGCAAGCAGTAGGATCCCTCACAGTTTTCGGGTTTTTATTGGGGGAAAGGAGCTGGTGTTGGCTCAGCTTTTTTGAAAAAGAGAAAATAATTTCTCACCCTCTACAATTAAATATCTTCAAAGTTTTTTGGAGAGCTAGCATTCTCCAGTTTGAGCATCAGACTCACCTCCTCCCTGCCTCCACATCCCTCAGATCTGTCTCTTTCCTCCTCATCTGAAATTTCTGTAATCTTGGTCTCCTGGGCTCCCAAGCTCAGAATCACTTTCAGTTACTTTCCATCCTTCATGCTATATATCCAATGGCCACGAGAAGTCTGGCCAAGGAATTAATTAGGGAAGTCATTTAGCTTCTCTGTGCCTTAGGTACCTTAACTGTAAATCTGAGTCGATAGGATTTCCTCCTAGATCGGAGAAACCCAGTGTCCTAGTTAGTCTAGACAGCTCCGTCATAAGGAATTTTAAGATTTCCATTGGGACTTTTGAAATATTGAGAATATATTGCCATCCTTGTGACAGTCCTTATAAACTAAGGAGGTGCGACCCCAGGGAGCCCAAGAGGAAGAGGGGATCCTCCAGTCTGTTATTCCTGAGGCACAGACAGGAGGTGGGTCTCAAAAGCTTCCACAATAAGGGACTTTCTTCTCCTGCCTTTCACAGGTGAAGGCTCCATGAATTGCCCAAAGGTCCTTGGGCGGCTGGGAAGCAGCGTGCTCCTGCCCCTGACGTCCGAAGGGATAAGTAAGAGCATGAACAAGAGCGTCCGCATCCTGGTCTCAATGGCAGAATCACCTGTCCACAAGATCAAGAAGAAAATAGTGTCTCTCGATCTGCCAGAAGGGAGCTCTCCACGCTATCTGGAGGATGGCTATGCGTTTCACCTGGAAAACATGAGCCTAAGTGTCCTGGAAAGCAGGGGAGAGGATGAGGGCTGGTACTTTATGAGCCTGGAGGAAAATGTTTCTGTCCAGCAATTTTGCCTGCAGCTGAAGCTCTATGGTAATAACCGCGGCTTCCCCAGTCCACACGGGAGCAACGAGACAGTTTCTTGCCTGAAAAGTTAGGCGTCGCCCTAAAGCAAAGGGTATTCAGAGTTGGAAGCAACTTGAAAGATCAAGTCCAGGGCTAAAATCTGCCTCAGGAGGAAGTTTTAGAGGTTCACAAATATTTTTTCCATCCATATTACACAGTAGTGGAGTTCCCATCGTGGCACAGCGGAAATGAATCTGACTAGGAACCATGAGGTTGTGGGTTC
>PVHT020000793.1:4196799-4230476 GCA_004024745.2 Catagonus wagneri | reverse complement strand
TTCAAGGCCAATGCCTTTTTTTGAACCGCTTTAACTGCCAGCCCCTCTTGAATGCACCCGGAGTTTGTCTCTTACGTCCAGAGGCTCCCTTGGATTTCGAGGGATCTTGGTAGCTACACAGGCTGTCCTGCTTCCCCACAGGGACTTCCTTATCTCCAAAGATGGAATGGGGAGCTCCACACACCCAGGGTTTCTTTGAAATTCTCAGGCACCTACAGGAGAGCCAGCGGTACCCTCCCAGCCCTTCCCCTGGCACTAGAATCCCCTCCCCTCCCACGTATGCAGAATTCCCACAGCCCTCTATCGTGTATCAGCGAGCCCTAGTCTCTCCAACAGAGTCCCCAGAACGAGGTTGCCACAAGCATGAAGACTAAACATACATTTTCTAGAACAGGTCACTGCCTTTGTCACATCTTCTCATATTTTATGATCAAATTCTTAACTTGGAAAACACAGGCTCTGCAACAGTGGTATTCTTCTTAAATAAAAAAAAAAAGAGACTGGAGTTCCCGTTGTGGCTCAGTGGTTAAGGAATCCGACTAAGAACCATGAGGTTGCCTATTCGATCCGTGGCCTTGCTCAGTGGGTTAAGGATCCGGCGTTGCTGTGAGCTGTGGTATAGGTTGCAGATGCGGCTCGGATCCTGCGTTGCTGTGGCTGTGGTGTAGGCTGGCGCCTGCGGCTCCAATTAGACCCCTAGCCTGGGAATCTCCATATGCCACAGGTGCAGCCCTAAAAGGACAAAAGACAAAAAAAAAAAAAAAGAGGCTGGAATTCCCACTGTGGCACAGCAGAAACGAATCCGACTAGCATCCATGAGGACAAGGGTTCGATCCCTGGCCTTGCTCAGTAGATTGAGGATCCAGCACTGCTGTGAACTGTGATGTAGGTCGCAGATGTGACTTGGATTCAGCGTTGCTGTGGCTGTGGTGTAGACCTGCAGCTAAAGCTCCAATTCGACCCCTAGCCTGGGAACTTCCATATGCCGAGGGTGCGGCCCAAAAAAGCAAACAAAAAAGAAAAAAAAGGCTGGATTTTTAGAGTTAGACCCACCTAGGTTCAGATCTCAGCCGGGCTGCTTAGAATCCGAGTGACGTTGCATTAGACACTCCCCCTCTCTGGGACTCAGTTTCCCCATCTACCAAACTGTCATAATTTGGGGGAATTTATGTTGAAAAGATTAAAGAATGTGATGAGTGTGAAATTCTGGCCTTATGCCTGTCCTCTAATAGTTCTAAATATATGAGACTGTCCCTTTTACCCTAAGTTGATGAGGTTTGTGTCTATCGCTATTTAGGAGTCCCCAAAGCACTTTCTACACACACACACACACACACACACACACACACACACACACACGAAATTCCATCACTATTCTTTTAGGTCTAGGAAGTAATGCTTTAGCCAAAGACAATTAATACCCACGGGGAATGGGCTGGCAACAAACACCACAGAGAGAATACAGGAGAGCAACCCAGATCTGGAAGAATGCGGGCCGGGCGGGGGTGGGGGAAGTTTCCAGTATTGATAGATGGGGACTGAAAGACAATTTTTCTCTTCTCTGCTTTATCCCAGGTTGGTCCTGCAAAGGCGTATGGGGCGGGGGAGAGGGTGGTGCGGAGCCTGCTCTCCACTAGGAATACATGGTCCTGCAAAGGCGTATGGGGCGGGGGAGAGGGGTGGTGCGGAGCCTGCTCTCCACTAGGTATACATCCCAAGGCAGACCCCCGGGGAGGGACAAAATGCCATGAGGCTACATTTCCTTCTAGCAAAAAGGTGAAGTCAGCATTCCAGAGGGTTCGTTTTCAGTGATGGCTCCCTCCCTCCCCCTCCTGACAGAGCAGGTCTCTACTCCGGAAATTAAGGTGTTGAACTTCACCCGGGAGAATGGGAACTGCAGCCTGATGCTGGCCTGTATGGTGGAGAAAGGGGACCATGTGACTTACAGCTGGAGCCAGGAGGGGGACGTCGCCCCGACAAGCCCCGCCAACAGCTCCCACCTCCTCTTCCTCAACCTCGGCCCTGAGCATGCCGACAAGGTCTACAGCTGCACTGCCAACAACCCCATTAGCAACCGCTCTCAGACCTTCATCCCGTGGTCCAGATGCAGCCCCGCTTCCTCAGGTGAGTGCCCTGGTGGTGGCTCGTGCGTCACATGAACTGCTACGCCATCGGTCCCCACCTGGACCAACTGCTCTGCTTCTGTAACAACACTTGATGTTTTTCTCTGCAGTTTTTAAAAGTTTCCCATGTGCGTTCAGTGAGTGCCCGCTGCTCATAATGACCAGGGTGACGTTATGTTCGGTTCCCAATGGAAACCAATGAGAAATGACGGAGTCAGACCCAGAGCCCAGGACCCAGGAGCCCGGTGGTCCTTTCTCTCCCCTCCTGCCTTGGCGCCAACCGCAAGGGTGGCCACGTGGGAGAGTGCAAGGGCGGGTCCTGACCCCCAGGTCCACACCCCACTAATAGTGAGACAGTTCTACAACATGAATAAGTATTTATCAGTCACCTCTGCTGTCGAAAATTGGGAATGGCTATGATCCATGACCTCTGTTCTCTAGCCGTGTGCTATAAGGGTATGATATGAAACGTACGCTCAGTGTGAAGAGCAGGATATTAAAAAGGGCCATGAAATGTACTCTGACTTCTATAGCAGGTCAGATGGCAAGGGCAGTCGGCTCTAAGACCAAGATCTAGACCGTTCAGTCTGGGAAGATAAGTCACATAGCACTTTATTATTGGCAAAGCACTTTCAACTGTGTGACCTCTTCTGATCCGTACCATCGCTGTATCAGATAAGTGTTGTCACTATCCTCATTTCACAAATGAGGAACTCGAAGCTCAGAGCATGTCAGGTACCCTCCTCAAGTTTCTTCAGCCTGTTAGTGGTAGAGTCAGCCCCTGCTCTTTCTCAAGAAAGATGAAGTATCAAGATTCTGTTATCAAAAGGAAGAAAGGGCTGATTAGGTCAGCCCATCTAACCCCTCGAGATTAGAAACAGGAGAGACCGCTGAGCCTTTTCACTAAAAGATCTTGCGCCCATGCCTCGGGAAGGTTCAGAGACAAAAGAACCATGTCGTTGGCTCTGCAAGGCATTATCTATATCCTGTCATTCTTCTCTCTGCATTCGCTGGGGGAAACGGAAGTTATTCCGAGGAGATTCCTGCCCACTGTAGCTCTGGTGTGTATGTGGAGAGCTTTTCTAGATGACCAGGGACTGGCAGGTGGTGGGGGTTGGGGAGGGGGGTGGAGGACAGGGAAATTCAGCCAGATCATGCCCTTGGGCATAGCACCTCCCATCAGAGACCCCTCAGATGGATGGATGGCGAAGCCCACCTGGCCGGCAGTCTGCATCTGAGTGTTCCTTGGTGAGCCTAACCCACCGCGTGTTGCTCCCCAGCCATTATGGCAGAGTCGGCCTCCTGTCCACCTGCCCCACATGTCTGGCTGTCTGCCCACCATACACACAGGCCACATTCAGAGGCTGTCCCCCAGTTCAGACCTCTGTCCCTGCCCACAGTCACTCAGAACATGCTGGTGGGATCAAGAAAGCAGTCTTGTATAGTTTAGTTTACAGAATGTGGCTCCAAAGGCCCTGGACCCAATGTGAACCTTTTTACTTATAAGGATAAGCCCCTTAACCTAAGACTTAGATTCTTCATCTAAAATAATAACAGCTGAAAGACCTTAATTAATTACTATATACCAGTTATGTGGCATGTCATTTAATCCTCACAGCAGCCAAATGGTCTGAGTAGTCCCACTTTACAGATGAAGACACAGAGGTATGGAAAGGTTACACACAGGGCAAGTGGCAGAGCTGACCTGTCTGGTCCTGGAGTCCTCAGAGGTACTCGTGGAAGAGGTGATACCCTTTAAATGCCTTACAAATCAAAATTAAAGTAAGGCTTTTCTCCCTCGGGACTGAGGAAGTAGCAGCCTTCACCCCTACAGTCCTCTGTGTTCACAGCAACCCCCCTCAGCGTAAAGACAGGGAACTGAAGGTTTTATCCTGATCTGTGTCAAAAAAGAGGGAGAATTCTCTCCATGTGGTTTAATATGGTTTAAGAAGAACTTAACCAGGGCATTGTAAAGTCTTGGCCGTAAAACTTCTGCTAGAGGTCATTAGCTTAAGAAACACGCGAAGATCCTCCGACCCATCTAAGGCACTTTGGGGACAGAGTGTGCACTAGGGTGACCCGATTTCCTGGTATGGAGCAGACTTTCATGAGAGGTGGAGTGACAAGGGGCAGCAGAAACACGGAGCCATGGGAAAGCCCCGACAGGACCACAGCTCCAGCGTTAAGATAACTACTCAACAGCCGTGGCACTTTCTTGGGCCTCTGTTTTGTTATCGGTGAAATGAAAAGGGTGAACTAGTGAAGTTCCTTCCAGAGTAAATATCTTACGATTCGGTTTAGATGTCCATTCATGAGAATAAAGGGTCGCCAGGTATATCCGTTTGCTAGCGATGTTGTAAGAAAGTGCCACACCTGAGCAACTTACATCACCGAAATGTATTGTCTCACAATTCTGGAGACTGGAAGTCCAAGGTCAAAGTGTTGGCAGAGTTGGGTTTTTTTCCTGAGGCCTCTCCCATGGCTTGTAGATGACTGCCTTCTGGACAGGTCTTCACGGGGTCTTTCCTCTGTGAATGCTCATTCCTGGTGTCTCCTGGTGTGTCCAGATTTCCTGCTCTTTTTTTTTTTTCTGTCTTTGTAAGGCCACACCTGCTGCATATGGAGGTTCCCAGGCTAGGGGTCAAATCGGAGCTGTAGCCCCTGGCCTACACCACAGCCACAGCAAACCAGATCCAAGCCGTGACTGCGTCCTATACCACAGCTCACAGCAATGCTGGATCCTTAACCCACTGAGCGAGGCCAGGGATCGAACCTGCATCCTCATGGATGCTAGTCAGATTGATTCGTTTCCACTGAGCCACGATGGGAAGTCCCAGATTTCCTCTTCTTATAAACATACCAATAAGATTAGATTCAGGCCCATCCTGGGGAACCTCGTTTTAACTTAATCACACCTTTTAAGACCCTGTCTCCAAATACAGGTACTGGGAGTTAGGGCTGTGACCTAAATTTGGGGAGAGATAAAATTCAACCACCCTAATGACCTCATTTTAACTCGATAAAGACCCAGTCTCCAAATAAGGTCACAGTCTAAGGACTGCAGCATATGAATTTTTGGGGAAACACATTCAACCCCTAACACAAGTAGAGATCCCGTCCCCTGCCTCGGGGCTGGGGAGCCACAGCCTGTCAGAACCAAATCACACAGCTTGTTTGTGGCATGCCATTCGCAGTATACCAGACTGCCTGAATACAGAGAACAAAATTTTATTCGTTCGCTGATTTGTGTTTTCAAATGAATATTACCCATTTTTAAAACACTGTGCTCAGTTCAATAAAATATTTATTGGGGTTCTACCATGTCACAGCATTGTGCTAAGTGCTGAGTACGCAAAGACAAAAAAGACACGGTCCCCGCCCTTAAGGAAGGAGATAGTTCTGTGTAAAACTAGTTATCCTAGGTTGCATAGTGTAACAGGTGCAAATACTTTGTACATGCAAGGGAACCAAGAGAAGGGAATGGTGGACACTGTCTCAGGGAATCAGAAAGAGAATCATAGAGGATGTGACATGAGCTAGGTTTTGAAGAATAAATAGAAAGTTATTACCCAAGCAGATAGAAGAAAGACATTCCAGGCAGAAGGAAAGGCAGATATAACTGTGTCTACAGAATCCCGTGGTATCCTAATGGGAACTGATAGATAGTTTTTGTTTGTTTGTTTGTTTTTTGCCTTTTGTCATTTTAGGGCCACACCGTGGCATGTGGAGGTTTCCAGGCTAGGGGTCTAATCGGAGCTGTAGCCGCTGGCCTACGCTGCAGCCACAGCAACGCGGGATCCGAGCCACATCTGCAACCTACACCACAGCTCACGGCAACGCCGGATCCTTAACCCACTGAGCAAGGTCAGGGACCGAACCCGCAACCTCATGGTTCCTAGTCGGATTCGTTAACCACTGCGCCACGACGGGAACTCCCTGATGGGAACTAATAGATAGCTTTAAATGGAGGAGTAATGCTAAAAGCTTTGCGTTTCAGAGAGAAAATTCAGTGATATAGACAACAGACTCGGGTGGGGAAGAGGCAGAAGAAAGAGAAACTAATTCTGGGGAGGGCCCATTGTTGTAGTCACCCATTCGAGAGATGGTAAGGCCTGAGCCAAAGCAATGGCTGTTCCTTCCACAGAGACTCCATTCCAAGGAAACCCCAGCCTCGGGATGACGTGGTGGGGTGCGGGAGTTTATTAGATGTCACTTCGCCATCTATAATGAGGACAGTGATTTTAAGACCTTTTGCACTTTCCTTAATGAAAAACTCGAAGTGGTGATGATGGGATGAGAGCAAACGGGTTGTGATGTCAGCACTGTTTCTCATCAGGACTTAAACTGCACAGGAACGTATTTGGTCCTCAAAGTGTTTTTTTTTCTAACAATTGCCAGGCTCTCCGTCATATAGTCCTCTTTAGTCCAAGTGCTGTATCAGGGCCTTAAAGTAAGAAACACCTTCGTGTCTATTGTTCTGAAGCATCTTTACTGCAAAGTCCCAATCCAAGAGTGCTACAAAGCATTTTCCTGGATCTTGCAGAAAATGTTGATGTGGGTCGACACTGGACAGCATGTGACCTGCTGCCCTCCTTCACGACCGTGTTCTGAAGTAGTTATGTCTATGCAAGAATGAGTAATACTCAACCTTAAATAACTCGACTCGAAGGGAATGCCCCTGGGAGTTCATCTTGAAAAGAGGACCCCTTTCAGTCGATTAGCAAAAAGTTGGCTCAGCAAGTCTGGGTTAGCCCAGTGGAAGGAAAATCTGACACCAGCCAGTGAGTTCCGGGGGCTCCCCCTTTCTAGCAAGGCCATTTCATCAAGAGGGAGCTCCCACTGTTACCGTCACCCAGCTGTCCCATGCACAGGGCAGGTCTCTCTCCCTGGCACTCCCAGTCCAGCAAGCACGACAGCAGCGGTGGGAGGATGGGATCTGGGCCCCTCTTCTGGACCAGAGCCTTGTCACATGGCCACACCTGCAACGCAGGAAGCTGAGAGATGTCATCCTTAGCTGGGGAGCCAGGTGACTGGACAAGACTTGCATTGTCGTGGAAGGATGAAAACGGCACAGGGAGCACATCTAGGAGCCTCGGCGACACGAGGCTGGGTGGGACAGGGAGACTGTTGTCAGGAATTTTTCTGGAAGCTTTGAGCTCTGTAATCATTTTTACTTGGGGTCCCAGATCTCAAATTCGTGTATGGTTTTCGACTGCCCTTCCCCCAGTTCTGAGAGGAAACTACCAACAACTTCAAGGCGTCTCTTGAAGATGGCTGATTTCTTCAAGTCGATGTTCTCCATGCAGGCAGCCTTGCCGACAGAACCACATGAAAGGCAGGAAAGAGATCTGGAGCTCTCAGACCGTTACATTAGCATCTCCGTATCTCCTGGGGGTGAACTATATTTGTTGCTCAGATTCTTTTTATTTTCTTCTTCATCTCCCTTAAAGAGTAAAGGTTTGGGGACTTGAGAGAGAGGAGCTTTTGTGTTTCTGTGGCAGCAGACTCTCAGAGATAAAAAAGGCCCTTCAGCATTTTCCTTGGAGGCATGGCTGCATGCCAGGTTATCAGGTTTAAACCACAGCCAAAGAGCAGACCCAAGGGTGGAGACGCATGCACAGAACTCTTCGTTAAATGGCCCTGAAGGTCTCTGCCAGCCTGCTCGGCTACCTCTAAGAGGCTCCAGGGGGAGCAAAGTCCCAAATTTCCTGTTTAAGAATGTTCAGGTGGGGTTTCTTTGTGGAGGAAGAATGGGCCCTGTGGACCCCAGACCTGTGGCCTGAGTTCTGAGCATCGCCATCCCAAAGGGCCCCACTACGTGACCGAGCAGAATGAGGGAGCGCTGGAGTTTCTGCCACAGGAAATGGTGGTTTGAAAATGGGAACACAGATGGTGCTGAGAGCACAGATGCGCACCTTCTTCCCGGTTCCATTTTGTTATGACACATCTCATGCCAAGTAGGTCATTGTTCATTCTGGTCTGCTCCTGCCTTGGGCCACTCGGAAGGTGACCCTGCTCTCCTTCTCAGACCTTCTTATACTTTAGTGCTCTGGTCATTCTTAACCCAAAGGTACGTGACAGTCTTTTCCCAGCTTCATTCTGTGGGCTCTAATTATTTAACTTGGCCCATCACGTGAATATGGAGCGACCCCTTGCCCTACACTGGATCATATGGAAAGGGGGATATGCATATGAAGCATGAGGTACGGGATGATCTTCAAGGAGTTTACAATCTATATAGGACTCCTTTACCTTACTAAGTAGAAAAATACAAGCATATTAAAGAAACCACTACTAGAATTCCTCTTTGGAAGGGAACGGAGTTTGTTTAGGATAGTAGCTTCATAAATGCTCGCGAGCCGAAGGTGAGGCCCCCCTCCCCCCAAAAATATAGCTATAATTATGTATTTCTGTATTATAACGGGGGGAGATATTTCTTGTGCAGATATTATGGGAAGAGAAAGAGAGGGTATGAACCTGACAGATGATGGGAAAGCTAGTTCATGATGGAATTGGCTCCCTGCGACCTTTCAAATCCACAGCACAGGATTCAAACCCATAAATTTTTTTTTTTTTTTTTTTTGCTTTTTAGGGCTGCACGCACAACATGTGGAGGTTCCCAGGCTAGGGGTCCAATCGGAGCTATAGCTGCCGGCCTACGCCACAGCCACAGCAATGCCAGATCTGGGCTACCTCTGAAGCCTACACCACAGCTCACGGCAACGCCAGATCCTTAACCCACTGAGCGAGGCCAGGGATCAAACCCGCAACCTCATGGTTCCTAGTCAGATTCGTTTCCACTGTGCCATGATGGGAACTCCCGAACCCATAAAATTCTTGGTGTAGGTTTTTTGTTTTTGTTTTGTTTCTTTTCATGGGGGTGTGTAAACTGATGAAGGCCTGACTCTTGCACCCAGGACAGCCCAAACTAGAACAAGTAGAGCTGTGGGAGCAAGCACTTAGAGGACCACAAGAAAGTTACCCCCAGAAATCATGGACAGCCTGAACCCAGCAAGCTGTGAAAGTAGTGTTTTGTCCATATTTCTCTGAATTTCTGAAGGCTTCGCGTCCCTGACATGTCGTTTCCATATACAGATCATAATTGAATAACAGCACCCAAAAGATGAGAGCCAAGTGTAGAAATACTGGGACTTGCCAGGTAGATAGGAAAACTAAGTCATAAACAAATAACATGATGCTGCTTAAGCATCCCTGAACACCAGAGAAGGAACTCTTCTGGACCTGAGATTGAACCTCTCTCAGAGTTCCCAGTGTGGCTCAGCAGGTGAAAGACTCAACGTTGTCTCCATGAGGATGTGGGTTCCATCCCTCACCTGCTCAGTGGGTTAAGGATCTGGCGTTGCCACAAGCTGCTCCGTCGTAGGTCACAGCTGCAGCTTCAGTTCAACCCCTAGGCTGGAAACTTCCATATGCTCCAGGTGTGACCATTAAAAAAAAAAAAAAGGAAAACCCTATGTCCTTGTTCTTCCAACCAACCAGCAATAATTTACCTATTATGTGCCAAGTACTAAAAGAGCTGCAAAACGTAAAGAGGTGGTCTCTGGCCTCTAAGAACCTAGCAGCTAGTTGGGGAATTGAAACAAGTGGAATCGACAATTATTTGCGACATGCTGGGGTGCCAGGCATTGCTCCAGCCAGTTTGCAGACATTATTGCACTGGTTCATCAGAACAGCTCTTTGAACTGAGTATTTTCATGCTCACCTCGCAGAGGAGGAAACCAGGGCCCCAGAGGGTATGAGCAGCCTTTCTGAGGTCACAGACCCAGAATTCCAGTCCATCTGTCTGGCTCCAAATGCCCTCACTGAAAGTAGCCTCCACAGCAAAGATAATTCTAAAATGTAGGACATAAACCAAGGTGCTTCCGAGTCTATGGGAGAGGGAAGAATGGGAGCTGGAATGGTCAGGAAAAGTTACACGGAAGAAGATTGGCCAGGGGGGTCAGGGCTGGGCTGGCAGAGGGAGGCCATGGCAGGTACGGCAGGAGGGAGAGTAGAGGACAGCAGGTGGCAGGTGCTGATGGAGGGTGGTGAAGGGATGAGCTGGCATCTCAAAGCACTTTTGATTCACGAGGTCTCCCAGGCATCCCAGCCTTTTGCTGCTTTCCTTGGGCGGGGGCTCAGCTCCAAGGGCCGAAACACAAACTCTAAAGTCTGCAGGTCTCATCTCACCCAGCTCACCCATCACCTCCTTCTGTGACTTCAGGCACACTTGCCAGTGTCTCAGTTTCCTCAACATAAAATTAGTGAGTTGGGTGAGATTTGCACCATATAGTTCCCTTAAGGTGAAAAAAGTCTCTGATCCTTCAACTTAAATCCTTCAGTAGTTTCGTATTACTTTAAAAAACCTGCAAAGAGGGTTCTCAGCAACCATAAGCCATTCCAAATGGTATTTCAGGGTGGAGGGCAACTCCAGCCTCAGTAGTGATTTTGTGCTCACATTTCATGCTTCATAAAAATTCAGGAGTCTTAGTATGAATCTGCTTGCCACCTAGCTCTTTGATCAGGTCATACGATTCTCTGCTATAGTTGGTATCTGGCAGGGTTACAATATGTTTAATTTTGGGAAAAGACTCTATGATCGAGGTGTCTGCAAAAACCAGTTCAGTGAGATTTCCTGGGATGGCTTGATGTGTGAAAGACTTAGAAAGAAAAAGATCTTTTCAAGCCCAGGAGGCAAGTGCTGGTTATCTATCTGGCTAAAGGCACACTTAGATCTTGGTGGGACGCCTTTTATAAATGTGTTGAGATTTCGGGCTGTATCTTTGGGCAACTCCATCAACATCGGAATTGTTCCTGTTCCTTTGTCACCTACTTATTCCTTCCTTTCCATTTCTTCTCAACAAATCCATCACAGATTCAACAACAAGCAGACTGATTCCACAATCAACCTTATAAGTTAGTCTTACACGCTAATGTTAAGTGCTGACATTATTCTATTTAGAACACGAAGGCGAATACTTTACTTAGAACTCTAGTGTTCAGGTTGGCCTCACTGCTCATTACTCTGGTGTAACTAACCCTCAAGTGCACAAGACTCCGTGACTCTCCAAGAAGTCCATCTTCAGCATCTGTCCATGTTTCTACTCCTAGACCAGCCTCTAGTTCTTGAGGCTCTCTGCGCCTGCTTCCTTATCCACAAAAATGAGAGTGAGACTAAGAGTATCTACCTCGTAGGATTAAATACATTAATGAACAGATGCATTTAAAAAACGCCTGGCCCATTGTAAATGCTCAATAATTATCTGTGCATGAACTAAATGCCTTATTTACTTAAGACATGAGCGAAATGTCTTATTTACTAGGGCAAGGGGTCTCAGCCACTGTTTTCCAAAGAGCTGCTCCTGGTTCAGAAGGCTTTGGTAAAGCGGGCAAAAGAGAAAATGTAATGAAAACCGGATCTCTGGCTGATCAGTAATATTAGCGCTAATATTAAACATAGGAATGATTCAGAGGAAAACTACATGCTTTTCTTTCAGTTCAGGTCCAGTGGGCTCAATACAGCTATTTGCATGGAAGGACAATAATAGCACTATTGTCTATTTTTTAAAAAACAAAAGTAGACCCTTCTTCCCCCCAGCATCTCATGAGAATGGTCTTGGGAGTAAGAGGACAGCCTGTGTAGCCACCAGGTGCCTTTTACCAAAGTGGATGTAAGACACGTGAGAGACTTAAAAACAGGGACTCTGGGCAGAGACGTTGATTTAGGGGAAAAAAAGCAAAGATAAGTTTACTTTTAGTCATGTGGCAAAATGTCGACGGTGAAGTGAAAATAAAGTGGTCACACTGAAGAATCTTGACAGAAATTAAGAGTATGAAAGTCAAACAAAGTGAGAGAAATCGGGATAAGAAAACAGATCTGGAACTCTTCAGTGGTCTAAAAGTGATCTCTAAAACCATGAGAACGAATGTCTCCTTGAGAAAGAACGTAGGCAGAAAAAACACAAGGCTAGGTCTCCCCACTTCTGCGTGGGAAGTTTTTAAGCTCACGGCACTTTTGAGATTGCCCTTTGACATTTTTTTTTTTTTTTTTTCCAGAATCAAGACAGTGGGGACTGTATGCTGGGCTGCTCTTAGGGGGCATCATCGGTGTCATCATGACTCTCCAAGTGGTAATACTCCTGTTGAGAAGAAGAGGTAGGTGTTTGACAATAAAGAGATCCTTATCAGACTCTGTGGTAAGCAGAGGGGACCTCTCCCCGCCCCCACCAGCACTCGCTCTCAACACTGCTTTTCTGCAGGGAGCGCCTTTGCAAAAACACTAAATAAACATATCCTGGAACCTTGCTCAATTCAGTCTAATTCAGCGTGCCTTGTTTTATCCCCCATACTAGGCTAAGGGGATAAAAAGAGACACGAGCCGCAGGGAGCTAACAGGGGAGATAGTACACAGATAATTTAAATTCATACGACTAACACTGCAGCAGAATTACGTACAGGATGCTGAAGGGGTCCAGATAAGGACCTCAAAATATTCACTAGGAGCAGAATTCAGAAGACTCTTGGATCTTGTTCAAGAGAAGTTATAACTATGACCAATAAAAAGGACAATTATGATAAGATGTTTTTACCCAAGGATTGAAATCTTTCTATAAATTTCTTTTTGTCCTTATGCTGTCTCTCTGAGGAAGGAAGGGTGTAGGTGTTTCTGTGTCACTTAGCAATGGGGGTGACCAAAGCACAGAGAGGCTAAGTGACTCCTGCAAGGTCACTTACTGGTTAGTAAGTTAATCAGAACTGTAGCTAGATGTTCCAACTACTAGGGTGTGCTCTTCCAGGAAGACCCACGGGTCGTCAGAAGACAGCAGAGGGAATGTGCTTTACTAAGATTTTAGCACAAACCCTGACTCATGTTGGAAAAGTGCGCAAGCCATTAGGTGACTTACAGCCAAACTAATTCATTATGGAAAGTCGCCCGGGGTAGACTGAAACCATTAAGGCCCAATTACTCCCTTGCAGTTCAGATGCCTAGACTTGGTATCTCCTGGCCTCTCCTCCAAGTTGTCCTGTGATTTAGATCTCAGGGCCATGTCCTTCCCCTCAGCCACGCTCTCCACCATCCACCCACGCTAGAGCCAGAAGGTCCTGCCCCAGGATCAGGACAGACCCCCCCACCCCGGGCTAGTCTTCTCACGGGGAGGGTGGAACTTGATCCTCGCACCAGCAACCTCAAGGGGCTGATCTCATTCTCAAGTAGATCAGTGTTCTCCACCTATAACCTTCTTGGAAAAGCCCTTACCTCAGCACTCTGATGTTGGTTTTGCTTGTATAAGAAAATCTAGATCACAGCAAGCCGCCTACTTGGTCTCATTTCCTCCACCTAAGTGGTAGCTGGGGAGGAGATGGGGGTGGGACTACTCAGACAGAAATCAAGAAGAGAGGCTACGAGTGATGGGGGCAGGGCAACCACACTTGAACTATAAGGAAGCAGTGAAGAACCAGAGATAGAAAATTGAGATTAACATACCCGCACTAACCCTGCTGGTGAAGGTCCTGGGATCCTAACCCACACTCTTTCCTACATTCTGCTCATCACGTGGCTGTCTCTGAAGCGACTAGTGCTCCCCAATCCACCACGATTCCCTACCGCTTTTCCCAACACTTATACCCATCCGTGATCAAATCACCACGTATTCCTTATAAGCCAGGAACACACAAAACCCAGCCTCAAACCTGTGGGAAAAAACCTGTACTTAACCGCCATACATTCCACAAGATTTTGCTCAAGAGATTCTTCTGGCGGTGTCATCCCCCGAATGCAGCCTGTCTCTGAAGGTTTGCAAATGGACTCTAGCAATTTCGTGTCCAGGAGATGCACTAGTTAAGAACATCGACTTTGGCATTAGATGAACTTGGGTTCAAATGCACACTTTGCCACTGACAAGCTGTGTGACCAAACACACAATTTAACTTCTCTGCAAAATGAGAATAATATTACGTACTTCGTGGTACTGTTGTGGGGATCTATGAATCAACACACAGAAACCACTTAACACAGTGACTCCTGTGGATAGATGATGGATGACACATAAATAGATGGATATATATGTGAAAGACAAATCTCTTCATGTAGGAAAGTTAAAACATCAATATTTAAGTCCTATTGCCAGCAGAGGGCAGCACTGGAAGGATCCAGGAATAGGATCTGCAGAGATTTAAAGTGCTCAGAGTTAAGGTAACACAAGACAACTTTATGACCCAGGTGAGAGCTGAAAAGGACCTTAGACAGGCTCCACCTTGGGTTTACAGTTACAGCAAAAGAAGAGACCCATTGAAATGACACGTGATGTCTCACACCACACAGCTAATGAGGGCTAGAAGGTAGATGCCCCTGAGGTCCCACAGACTAGAGCTGAGTTGAGCTGCCTCCTGAACATCTATTCTTGCACTGAGGGGAAAAAAAAAATGAGACCAAGTCATCTTGATCCAGCGGGTTTTTTTTGTATTTTTTGAGAAACAATGTTCAGCCTTAATTTTTCTATTTGTCTGACCATTTCGGACTGTCCCCTCAATTGCAATTTTCAACTTGAGCTGACCTGAAAGACTGAAAGTCCTTAAGGACTGAGGTCTGTTCTCTACAGTATTTGTTCCCTAAACCTCCTAGGATAGTGCTAGGCAGATGCTTCTAACTGCAAACACTCATGGATTTGAACAAAAAGATCTTTCATAGAACTTAGCCTGCAACCCCTCTGTTTTCTCCTCTCACCACCTCAACCCCTATCTTCTATTCTACACACACACACACACACACATACGCCTCAGCTAGTTATCAGCCTTACAAAAAAAAAAAAAAAAAAGAAGAACCTGGAAACACCAGGCAGGCACTCCATGCCCATAGGAAAAAAATCATATGTTGGCCTTTTTTTTTTTCAGGGTCGCAGCCATGGTATATGGAGGTTCCCAGGCTAGGGGTTAAATAGGACCTGTAGCTGCTGGCCTACACCACAGCCACGGCAACTTGGGATCCGAGCTGTGTCTGCGATCTAAACCACAGCTCACGGCAATGCCTGATCCCTGACCCACTGAGCGAGGCCAGGGACTGAATCTGCGTCCTCATGGGTGCCAGTCAGGGTCATTTCCTCTGAGCCATGACGGGAACTTCACATTGGCTTCTTAGAATTTTTTGAGCTTCCCTGGTGGCTGCCCGTTTTTTCTTCCCCAAAGATCACACTCTCATGCAGCACATTTTAAGCGGTTAAATTAATTGGTGTTGAAATTAGCCTACCCTAAAGTCTTTGTGTGATTTCATCTGGGCCAAGCCTCCATTGCCTCTGCCTGGGCTTTGCTGTAGTCCCCTAACAGGCCTCCCTGCTTCCTTCTGTTCCTTTCCCTCTGTCCTTCTCACTGTTATGTGATGCACATGAAGAACACCATGAAACATTAGAAGGAATGAGATAAATCTACTGCATTGGCATGGAAAATGTCCTCAACATACCATAAGTGAAGAGGTCATGTTAGAGCAAAGTGCGAATGGAAAGACCTCATTTGCATAAGAAAATGTCCATATGTGTAGAGCAAGTGTCCAAAACTGCACCGTCTAGTAAGGCAGTCACTAATACCATGTGCCAGGCACTATTCTATACACTTTACATGTAATAGTTCATGTAATCATCACGACAGCCCCGTGAGGCAGGTATTTCAATCCCGTTTTACGGATAGGGAAATGGGCCCAGAAAGATCAAGTAACTAACCTAATGTCATATGACAAGTGTGCAGAGGGTTTGGGATTCGGGGCTTATTCCTGTGGTGCTCCTGGAGAAGGTGGGTATGCAATGCAGGGTAAAGACCAGACAAGTCTGGGCAGGGAGTTCATGTTGGAGACCAGAGGGAAGTAACTACTGTGGCTTCTTTTCCCCAGGTAAAACCAACACTTACCAGCCAGCAATGGAAGCAAAAAGTCTTACTATCTATGCCCAAGTCCAGAAACCAGGTGTAAGTTCTCTGCTTTCTTTGGGGTGCACCTGTCATGATTGCCATGGAGTCCTTGGCCAGTCAGTTCATTTTGCACGCCTGACATTCTTGGTTCTACATGGGTTCTGGAGCAGAGGAAATTAGGAAAGCAGAAGTCAAGAACAAGAGCTCTGTAAAAGGGCATTAAACTTCAGTGTCAGAGGGGACTATTTATTACTTGAAATAATGGGAAACACTGGGTAATTTTCTGACCATCTGTTTCTTCATAGGAAAAAAATGAGGAAGCTAGAAACACATGATGTACAACTCCCTCCAGCTCTGGCATTCTAGGAGTCTATGGTTCTATGTTATCAAACTACCTCTTTAGGGAAGAGGATGCAGGCTTGAGGAGAGAGGGAAAGGCTGAGAAAGGCTAATTGACCAGAGCTGATAACTAAACTCCATTTGGCCTTATCTAATTGATTTGAGGATATGAATAGTCTGTGATTCAGCAGTTCTATCTCTAGGCACATACCTAACAAATGTGTGCACATATCTACCAAGAAGCACACATACAAATGTTCATAGCGGTAATTTTCAGAATACCCTCAAACTGGAAATAACCCAATCCCTGGCCTCGTTTAGTGGGTTAAGGATCCAGCATTACCACACACTGTGGTGTAGTTTGAAGAATCGGCTGGGATTTCACGTTGCCGTGGCTGTGGCATAAGCCAGCAGCTATAGCTCCGATGACTCCTAGCCTGGGAACTTCCATATGCTGCAGGTACAGCCCTAAAAAGAAGAAAAAAAAATCTAGACTCATGATGAAGTTGAGGAGCAGATACATTAGAAGTAAAAGAGAGGCTAAAAGGATGATGGTTGGATATGAAAATATTTTAATTTTTCAGACATGAAGGCAATTCTAGGTGATGTATAGGCCAGAATCTGGCCATTCAGGATGTAGGGAAGGTAAATTCTTGAGTGCAGAATGTGATGGTAAAGGCAGCTTCAGTTAGTACCTTGGAAAATAGCATCAGATGGCAGCAAATGCATTTCGGAATAACCAGAGATAAACTCTTGAACAAAGCTCTTCTTTCTGTTGTCCCCTAGTGGCCTGGAGGGTTTATTACACAGGCCATGACCATAGCTGTTAACTAAACTCCACTAAGTACATCAGAGTCCCAGGAGCAACCTCCTTTGCATTTACACAGTTAGGTAATCAGGCTCAACTCTACCACGGTGCCTTCCCTATTCTATTCCATGCTGCTAACAGCCCTATTGCTGCTGTAAAGTAGGACACCCATACCAAAAAGTGCACGGTGTATAAATGACAGGTCAGTCAATTCCCCCTTCTTGATATCTAGTAAAGTCTCCCCTCCTTGTATTTCTTCAAGAGTTTTTATCTATTCTTGTCCCTTTGTACTTTCATATATATTTTAGAATCTGCTTCAGCTTAAGTGTTACAAAAAGAGAAAAGAAAAATCCTAACTGGATTGCATTGAATCTATAGATCTATTTGAGGAGAAAGTGTGTCTTTCAGCATTGAATCTTCTAAAACTATAAAAACTACCCTTCAGATCAAGGAACAGGACATTGTCTGCACCCCTGCACTCTTTATGGCTCTCCCAGTCTATTCTCTCTTCTCTCCAAGAATTTCCCAGCCTGACTTCTGAAAAGAGAGCCTCATTCCTCTCTCTCTCTCTCTCAGACTTTATAAAAATGGAATCCTACAGAATTTTTCCTCTTGTGTCTGGTTTCTTTTGCTCAATATTACCTTTATGAGACTCATGAATATCTTTGAGCTTACATATAATGCATTATTTTCATAGCTTTATGGAATATCAATGTATGCATATACAAGAGTTTATGCGGTTGTCTATTAATGGACATTTGGGTTATTTCCAGTTTGAGGCTATTCTGAAAATTACCGCTATGAACATTCATGTGTGTGCTTCTTGGTAGATATGCGCACGTATTGTTAGGTATATGCCTAGAGGTAGAACTGCTGAATCATAGACTATTCATATCTTCAAATCAATTAGATAAGACCAAAGTGATTTTCAAAGAGGATGTACCAACGTGCTTTTCTACAACTACATATGAGTGTCAGTCGTTACACATTCTAATCAAAACTTGGCATTATTGGCTTTTTAAATTTTGGTTGTTCTGTTAGATGTGTCTTTTTATAGTTTTCTTTTTCATTCCTCTAATTATTAAGGAAGTTGAACAACTTTTCATATGTTTATTGGCCATATTAATATCCTCTGTCTTAACATGGCTCTTAAACCTCTTGCCCATTTTCTTTTGATTTTCAGTCTGTTTTGGGGGGATTATTGTAAGCTCTTTAAGTATTTTTCACTTTTTGGCAGTTATTTGTTAGCAAATACTTTCACCCATCCTGTGGCTTTCCTCTGCAATTTCTCGGAGATACCTTTGGATAAAGAAAAGTTCTCCATTTTCGTGTAAAACAATTTAGTAATGTCTTCTTTTGTAGACAGCACTTTCTGTGTTCTCTTTGAGAAATCTTCCCCTACTTCAGGTATGAAGATATTCTCTCATCATCTTTTAAAAATTGTATAGTTTATCCTTTACATTTATATCTGTTATATATGTGTATATATGTGTGTGTGTGTGTATATATATATATATATATATATATATATATATATATATATACACATATACATATCTATATCTATATCTGTATCTGTATCTATATCTATATCTATATCGGTCACTTTACCGTACAACAGAAATTGGCAAAGCATTGTAAATCAACTATACTTCAACAAAACTTTTAAAAATGAAAATAAAAAGCCATGTGCTCCAGTTTTAAGTCTTGCTCTATATCCATGGAAAGCAGAGAGGAGCATTATCCTACACCAGTGTCTCCCATGTATGTTGGCAGGATGACTTCCCAGGGGTAAGATATCTCATCTCTGTTTTACGGGGATGTGGTCTCAGTTTACCCCTACACTGATTTCTTCCTTGTACTCTGGATTTTAATTCATTCTAAGTAATATCAGCAAACATCAACTGAAGGTTTCTTATGTGCCCAGCACTGTTTTGTGAGGAATGCAAAAAAAAATACACACACACACACACACACACGTGTGTGTGTGTGTGTGTGTGTGTGTGTGTGTGTGTGTGTGTATGCTATTTCTCAAGGAATTGATGGTCTGTCTGGAGACGTGAAAATATATCAGAGTGTTTTAAATACAATATAGAGTTAAGTGCCATAATATGTGAATGAGACTTGAAGTACCTGGGGAATTTAGGTTAAAGGAGAGGTCGTTATAAGTTGGGGTAAGCAAAGAAGAATAGTAGGATGGGGTGAACATGCAATTTGAGTTAAAATCCTGGCTTTGATACTTCTTGCGTATGCGTATTAGGAAAGTACTAAATCTTCTGGGCTTCAGCCTCTTCCTCTGTAAAATGGGAGTAACCACAGTATTTAACATATTAGAGTGGTTTTGAAACAAATAAGATATATGTGAAGAAGTGGGTAAACTTTAACCGACTTGCTCATGTGTCGTTGTTATTAAGTTCAATATTGGGGCAGGAAAGAGAAACGATGCAAAACCATGTTAGAGTGAGGCACAGTAGGACCTCTGCATGTTCGGGGTGAAATGAGTGAGACCAAAACACTATAAAAATCCCATTCCCCGTGGCTGCCCATGTGAGAGCCACACCAATTTCGGTTCACTCTGAGGAAGAACTTTAAAACACCTGGGAAGTGGTAACGATGAATCGGGCCTTCTCACAAGGCTGTGTGTTCCAAGAGGACACTTAGGGAGTCTACGAAAAGCCCGGAGAATTGGGCTCCAGGGAATTCAGGGGTGAATTTTCACCTGGGAAGGAGGCTGCACCAAGTGACTCCGAGGAGCTTTCTAACTCAAAGCTTCTTGATTCTGGGCTTCTCCATGGGGAGAGCTGGATGGCAACTCACTCTCTGCTCAGCTAATCTTCTGCTTTCTTTGCTCTTTGTAGTCTTTTCAGAAGAAACCTGACCCTCTGCCGGCTCAGGACCCCTGCACCACCATTTATGTTGCTGCCACAGAGCCTGTCCCAGAGCCCGTCCAGGTGAGGCATCTTTCTGTGCCTCCTTTCTACAGAGAGGGTGCCGGTTGGGGGGGGGGCACTGGAAACTGTCTAGAGCTGATGTGCGACAGAGTCCTAAGACAGAGAAGGCAGGCCCAAGCAAGTAGCTAGCAGGGAGCATCCGGCTGTTCACACGGGGTCCCAGCCCGTTCTTAGCTCGCCAGTGTTTCTCTGAGCATTGTCCAAGGACTACATCGGAATCAGCTCGCATCTTTGTTAAAAAAATAAAGATTCCTGGGGCGGGGGTGGGGGGAGTTCCCATAGTGGCTCAGTGGTTAACAAATCCGACTAGGAACCATGAGGTTGCGGGTTCGATCCCTGGCCTCGCTCAGTGGGTTCAGGATCTGGCGTTGCCATGAGCTGTGGCGTAGGTTGCAGACGCGGCTTGGATCCCACGTTGCTGTGGCTGTGGCGTAGGCCGGCGGCTACAGCTCCTGTTAGACCCCTAGCCTGGGAACCTCCATGTGCCGCGGGTGCGGCCCTAAAAAGCAAAAAATAAATAAATAAATAAAAAGATTCCTGGGGGCTTCCACCTAGGATTCTGTTCCATCAGAATGTCTGTGGAGAGTAACCGGGCATCTACACATTGAAAAAACAACATCCGGGCAGTTCTCGTCGTGGCTCAGCAGTTAGCGAGCCCCACTATCATCCATGAGGACACGGGTTTGATCCCTGGCCTCACTCGGTGGGTTAGGGATCTGGCATTGCTGTGAGCTGTGGTGTAAGTCGCAGACACAGCTCAGATCCGGTATTGCTGTGGCTGCGGCTTAGGCTGGCAGCTGCAGCTCTGATTCGACCTCTAGCCTGGGGACTTGCATATGCTGCAGGTGCAACCTAAATAAATAAATAAATAAATTTAAAACAATCGTGATTTATAATGATGTTTTCTTGGGGAAGAAACGCAACTCTCTGTATATTTCACCTTTTATAGCAAAACCTAAATTCCCCTGTTCCTCTTTCTCTGATTCTTGAATCTCCTCTCCCCACGACGGATCTTTGTCCACACTCTTCAGCTCCTCTCCGTTCCTCTTTCCCACCTGAACTGCTTCTTCCCTCTCCCTCTGGGTCTCACTCATGCTTTTTTTTTTTTTTTTAAAGCTCAATAATTTAGAACTCTCTTGGCTTCCCTAAACTGAGCAGAGGTCTCAGATACCTGGGCCAGGTCTCCCAGTCTCCCCGATGGCGTGTGTGTGCTTGAAGGGAGCTGCGGCCCATCCTGTAGGCAGTCAGGCAGTCTGGGGACCTGAGTGCTGCCTCCAGCAACCCCCTGCTGGGACAGACCCTGAGCGATTCCTCTGCTCTCTGATTCTTGAGACCCTTTCCATTTCCTAAGCATCGCTGTTTCTACGTGCAGCCTGTGAACCTAGTGCTGGTCTTTAAGACACTCACAGACTTTTTCTGTTTTGCTGCCCCAGGAATCAAGCTCCATCACAGTCTACGCCAGCGTGACACTTCCGGAGAGCTGACACCGCAGACCCAGTGAAGGGACTTTCTAAAGGAATAGGGAGGAGCCAAGATAAACACCGGTCTTGGTCCCAGGTCCCAAGTTTCTTGTAACAGCTAAACATCTGTACTCTTCTCGGATCGACTTCCCGGTGATGTGTCTTCGACATCGCTCTGTGAAATGCAGAAGGAAGGGAGGCTACTCAGGCGCTTAGCCTGCTCTGCAAGGGGCACGGGCTCAGAACAGAGAGCTGCTTGATCTAGCTTTCCACCTCAGTAGTGCAGCAGACGAAATGGATAACAGGGGTCCAGCAAGTACAGAACTTCAGAGGCCTTGCTCTTTGCTGCAACTGGATAATAAAAACCGATGGCAGAAAGCCAGGACAGGACGCCTAGCACCCGTCTCAGACAGGTGACCACAGTCCCAAAGTCCGGGACAGCTCACTCTGGCTGCCTGAGCTCGGTCTGGCAGCTGCTCCCGGTCACCATGCAGACTCGATCGAGGTTCTGTGCCTCAGTTTCTCTCTCTGGACGGACAATGAAGGGTGAATTCCTCATTGTATGTAAAACACTCTGACGTTAGTCTATAAAAGAAGCTAATAGAGTATTTTATTTGTAAAACCTGGAAACTGAAGAGTCAATAAACTGAAAAATATGACTTGGAGGTCTCTGAGCTTTGAAGGATGGAAGGAAACAAATCTGAGATTCTTAAAAGTGTAGCTCCGTGCAAGCGGCATTCAGATTTAAAGAAAAGTGGCCAGTGTTTGGTGATGTTGTTACAAAGGATCTTGGGTTAATGAAAACTTGTCCCAGAGTGATTTTTCATTTCCCAAAAATGCTTTTAATTCCTGGTTATCTCTTTACTCCATTGAAAAACAAACCTGCAGCCCCGGTTAAGACTCTCCGAAGCGATTCCGAGCTCATTTTACATCCAGGGCTTTATGTCTTTAAAATCTGTCCAGGCGCTTCTTAATCTTTGCATACCTCCCCTCACCACTAAATTTATCCTGAAGTAGAAAATGAACATATTTTGGCCCAACAGCTTCGAGTAATTGAATGCTTAATAACTTCAGTTGTAGGCTACAGACAGAAAGAGCCTTGTTGCTAAAGTCCTACTTTCCTTCTCGTCTCTGCTTCAGAGTAGGCCTTCTTCTACTGAAGCACATCTCCTGTCTGACAGCATCTAGTATGACCTTAGCGAACACTTTAAGAAATCACCAAATGTCTGGAGTCACCGTCGTGGCTCAGTGGTAATGAACCCAACTAGTATCCATGAGGACGCCGGTTTGATCCCTGGCCTCACTTAGTGGGTTAAGGATCTGGTGTTGCTGTGGCTGTGGTGGCCTAGGCCGGCAGCTGCAGCTCTGATGCCACCCCCTAGCCTGGGAACTTCCATATGCCACAAGTGCGGCCCTAAAAAGACACAAAAAAGAAAGAAAAAAAAGAAAGGTAGGTAGGTAGGAAGAAAGAAAAGAAACCACCTGCTGTCTTACAACCGTATAACAAGGTCATCAACGCTTCAGCTCGAAACTCTGAAGTCCTTATGGCCTTGTACCTACCCCTCTATTCAGTCAATTCACATTTTAGTTCCGTTCAGTGTATCGCATTTCCCGGAACCAATTCCAGTAATATGCTTATTTGTGATGAACTGACTCTGGATTTTTTTTATGCAGAAAAGGAATCACCTGAAAAGATATTGGTTGGTTCAAATAACTGCGAGCATGTTCTGTAAAATGATGGTTTGAAAAAGAGCGGGAAAAGGCTCGGACCACAGCCCAGATCACAAACCATCCCAGGGATGACGATGCTGGGCACCAGCTGTGCTGCCACTGTCCTCCCAGCACTGGACCCAGACTCCACCACTCCCTCCCAGCCTCAGCTGGACCTGGAGGCTCCAAACTGCTCTTGTTCTGCCTGCACCAAAGTGACTTCTCCAGGGTCCATTCTTCATCTTCTCATCTCTAGTTTCTAAATCGGACTCTGGGACCAAGTGGTCAATCCTAGGGCACAGGTCCATGTTCTGCCTCCAGGGGAAGCTGGGATTGAATATCTGGCATTTTCCACTTTCGTGATGATTGGTGGGGTCTGTCTCTTATGAGTCAGGGAATTCCCCAAACACAAGCAGTGGGATTCAATACTGGGCAGGCATGTGCCGGTGAATACACACACACACACACACACACGCAATGTCCACTGCATCACTCTTGCACTCTCTTAGGCTCATTAGCCATCTACACTCAAAAACCAAGGAGCTACTAACCAGGGTTTGTAAACCTTGGGGTTATGAGCAATCAATCCATTACTATAACTCAGATTGTTTTAGCAACTCAGTTCCCAACAGTTGGGTTTTCCTGTGGCTGAATTCTGCTTGATACAAGGGCAAAAACAAAGGGGGAAAGAAAAGGCTATCTCCTCAGAATTCCCTGACCAAGGCTCCAGACTTCACTGGGGGGATGGCTGTGTCTTGGAGCCTCTCGAGTCAGCCTTCAAATGACATCTGATGTATGCCCTGCCTCGGCTGACCCTGGGTTCAAGGGGGAAAGCAGAGAACCCCTCAAATCATTCTCCACTTTTCCCTTAAGACACTGTGAGTGAGCTGGAACTTTCTTTCTCCTCAGGCTTAAAAAATAAAACTGATACTTCAGAGTCTGATTTCCCCACGGGTCTTCTTTAATGTTTTCTTTTGACTGCGTATATCTGAATTCTGGAGAATTCAGAGGAACCGACCCATTCGCAGTTTTAAGGGACTAGGATTCTGAAATACAAGCGGGGCACGGCCTTGAATCTCTTGTCACACAAGCAGAATGTGATTGGTAAAGAGTCCATATGCTGACGGAGAAACCACTGATTACAGTAAGTTACTTCTCTTACTCAAGAGTTTGTGTCTACATCCCGGAAATGAAGAAAAACACAGACGTCTCATCTGGGAAATCTCACTTTTGCCTTTGTGTTTGCTTCCACATAGCCCTGTGGGAAGACTCCTGTCCTTATATACTGCTTGACCTCTAGAGCTGTAGCTGTGAAGTGCAGATGGTGGCTGATCTGATTTTAGATGAGCTGCGAGGTTGTTCTTTTCCTAGGGGTTGGGCAAGATCTGTGCCCTCTTCACCAAAGTCAGGAGTCCTGCTTCACATGGAGAAGATAACTGTTTTTCAAGGACTGTTTCATTTTCATCACTGCCAGAGTAATTGCCTTCCCTGAATTTCTCCCAGTTTCTCTTGTGCAGCAGATCTAGGCTGTGATTCTCAGCTGCAGCACTATTGACATTTTGGTCCAGAAAATTGTTTGACCTGAGGGCTGATCTGTGCACGGCATGATGTTTAGGAGCATCTGCAGGTTACACCCACTAGATGCCAGCACCGCATCCCCTATCCCTGGTCACGATAATCAAAAGTTCTTCTTGACGTTGCCGCATAGTCCTTACTGGGCAAGGAACCACTGATCTGGAAATACTGATTAAGAACCACTGATCTAGAAATATACCGGCCCCTTAGTCATCTTTGGAGAGACTAAAAATACCTCTGTATACCAGAAGTAGACCTAAAAAAATCATACTTTGGCTTTTTTTTCTGCGACGGGTTTGCCACCTGGACACAGGTGTCGTGAAAACCATCGCTAAAACCTAAGCAAAAATGGAAAAGGAGAAGCCTCACGTCAACATGGTCATCATTGGACACATCGATTCGGGCACCATCTGAATGTCTACCACTACTGGCCATCCGATCTTCGAATGCGGTGGGATGGACAAAAGAACCACCGAAAAGTTCGCAAAATGGGCTGCCAAGGGGAAGTCTTGAGGGGAAGGGCTCCTTCAAGTACGCCTAATGCATCGTGAAACCTTCAGAAGGTTTTGTGGACCATATGTTTTGTGTGTGGCAGTTTTTAGTTTTTAAAATCAGTACTTTTTAATGGAAGCAACTTGACGAAAACTCTGTCACAGAGGAGTTCCCATTGTGGCGCAGCAGAAATGAATCTCACTAGGAACCATGAGATTTCGGGTTCGATCCCTGACCTCGATCAGTGGGTGAAGGATCCGGCGTTGCCGTGAGCTGTGGTGTAGGTCGCACACACGGCTCAGACCCCGCGTTGCTGTGGCTGTGGCGAAGGCCGGCAGCTGTAGCTCAGATTCAGCTCCTAGCCTGGGAACCTCCATATGCCACAGGTGCAGCCCTAAAAAAAAGGAAAAAAAAAATCTGTCACAGAATTTTGAGACCCATTAAAAAAAGTTTAATGAGAAAAAAAAATCGTATTTTGAAAATGGCCACCTAGTCACTTAAGCATGGCTCACATCTGCCAATATTGCCAAGGTTATCTAAATATCAGAGCTCCCTGGGTAGCTTTTAAAGAAATACTGGTGTCCAAACCCTACCTCTAACGCAGGTGAAATCTGGGTGAAGATCTCTAGAACCACCAACTTGGGGGCTATAATTATAATCAGAAAGGATTTTGTGAAGAGTTCCCCACAACAGCCACAAGGGGGAGGTGTAGCAATGTATTCCCCGACCCCCACCCCAGCTTCCCCAACAGCTTCTCTTGCAGCGAAAGGATGTGGACTTGGTTACAGACTTGGTAAAACTGTGGCTTGATTCTCATCAGTTCTCAGCACTTTCAGGCTGGAGGGAAAACTGACCCTTCCCCTTAGAGATAAGGAGGGCCAGTGTGGGTTTATAACAGACTCCTTTCAAAATTAGCTGCAAAAAGTTGATTTCACAGAAGACTCAAGTCTACTCAATGCTTCACTCATTCAATGAACTGTTATTCAGTTCCTCAGTGTTGGAGGTTGTCATCCAGGAGGAGACAGATACAAAGAACAAGGCAATTAAAATACTACGATATCATGATCTACTGGGACAACCTGAAAGTAAAAGGTGAGGCTATTAATAATTACGCTGGGGCAGTGGCTGGGAAACCAGAATGACAGAGAGAGTAAAGGGTATTCAGCAAGCACATAGGAGGTGCACAAATCTCTGACTTCAGGAGTGAGGGGTTTAAGTTTATTTTAGTTAAAAAGTTTTAAATAACAATGGAAATTAAAGCCTCCTTCTCCTAATATTCTATTGTGTGTAAGTCTCCTTTTTTTCCAGTTATCTATTACATGTCCCTTACGTGTCCCTCCCACTGTCCTGACTGCTCTCCTCTGAGCATAGTCGGGTTTGTCGATGTCTCTTAAAATTTACTACTCAAGATTAAACTCTGCTTTAGATGTAAAATATACCAGTGCAGACAAGAGTGAAACTGTTATCTTCCAGTATCTTCTACAATCATTTTGTTTTTTAAGTTGGGCTAGGGTTCACAGAAATGGATGAATACAATTTTACATAGTCCTCACTTTACGATATATAATCATCACTGGTCCATGTACTAGGCCTCTTTGATCTCATTTTAATCTTATATCTTGCCTCTTCATACCACATCCATGTTCTCTTTCTGTGCCCCACCTCCCTGTTCCTGGATAGAATCTGTCTAATGTGTGTTCTTTTAGTCCATTATTTAAGTGTGTGTTTACAAGTATATATGGATCTCTAGAACTTCTCTTTCGAAGTTATATATGTAGACATTTCATTCTGCTTTTCAGTTTCGTTTTGGTTTTGTTGCTCAGCATTGTTATTTTTAGACATTTCCAAAATGAAACATGTAGCTTTAGGTTAGTTTTTTTTGAATACTGTATAGTATTATGTCCTACAGACATGCTACATTTCATCTACCCCTTTCCTTATTGATAAACACTGAAGTTTTTCCAAACAATGCTATGACGAACAACCTTATATTTGTAATTTTACATCTCTTTTGCCACCCATGTAAGTAATTCTCTGGATAGTACCAGGGGTAGAATTGCTGGGTGGTAAATTATGGAAATACTCAACTCTCTAGACGTATTCAATTGTTCTGCAAAATTTATATTCCCACTGACAGTACAGTAGAGTTCGTCCTTTCCCCCTTCAACAGCACTTGATATCATCTAAGTTTTTTTTTTAATCAAGTATGTGATATAGCACAGTAGTTTTAATTTTCATTTCTTTCACACTTGAGGGATATCGCAACCCTCCATATGCTTGTTTGCTGTTCTACTTTCCATTTTTATGAATTGCCTATGCATATTATTAACTAATTTTCCCATTAGATATTCTACTCTATTCTGGATAATATGCAGGGTTTTCCTATATATTTGGAACACTAAGTTTTAGTTGGTTACATACACCTCCTTTTAATACTGTGCATTGTATCTTTCACTAAGTAGAAAACTTAATTTGATGTAGCCATAAATTTTTCACTCTCTTATTTGTATTTTTTATACCTTTGTTTAAAAAGTTTCCTCACTGTCAAGGTTATAAAGATATTCTTCAGTATCATCATCTAATAGGTTTTGTATGTCCAACTCATTTTTTCATAGATTAAGTTTCTCTGAGTGAGAAATGAGAAATGAAATTGCCTTTCATCTACTGTGTACTCCTTTCCTCTATTTTCTTCAAAATATTAATAACAGTTATTTGAAAATCTTTAATCTGTATCTACAGATCTGCTTCTAATGTCTATTTTCTCTCTTGATTATCGATCCTATTTTTGTCTGCCTGGAATTTTTTTAATGCAATCTGTAAATTATTAGTAAAAGAACCAAAGAAGCTTCAAATTATGGTATCTTTCATCAGAGAGTGTTCCCTTTTCTTCTGTTAGGCAGATAGGGTAAGAGGCTGATCACTTCAGTGCAATCCAGGAGTTAGCTTAGTTGGACTGGGTTTCAGTTTAAACAAGACAATCTATTTCTGCTTTTCTCTGTTCTTGGGTGTGGCTTTCACAGGGCCTTGCTTAAGGGACTGTCGGGTATCTGTCTCCTCAAATATGAAGACAGAAGCAGATCTTGCTCTTCAACCTCCAATACACACCACTCCAAAATCTGGCAAATGAATTAAGGGAAAGCCCATCATGGTAGGTCTCTTTCACAGAACTGCAGGACCATGAACTATTTCACTCTCCTTTTAGAAGACGTCAGTCTAGCTCCTCCTATGTACTCCTGAACCAAGCAAATGTCTGTTGAAAAAGTCAGCCACATCAGAGCCTGCCTCAGATGTCCAATTTTCCCTCTAGACTTGCACAAACCTTACTGTCCCTCCCTCCTCCAACATAAACCAAGCTCAATATTTAGTTCATGAACAGAGTAAGCCAATCTTTACTTTAAAGTCTATTTTGTCTGATATGAGTATTGCCATTCCAGCTTTATTTTGATTTCCATTTGCATGGAATATCTTCTTCCATCCCCTCACCTTCAGTCTGTATGTGTCCCTAAATCTAAAGCAGGACTCTTGTAAACAGCATATATATGTGTCTTGTTTTTGTATCCACCCAGCCAGTCTACATCTTTTGGTTGGAGCATTTAATCCATGTACACTCCAAGTAATTACTAAAACATGTATACTTATATACAGGAAAATAAAACCTATTAGATAAAAAACCTCTGGGTTCACGGCCCCACACACTAAGTAGCTGGGAGGATTTCATAACAATGAAGCATAGAATTTTAAAATTTTTGCTTGGAGACATTCAAGATTCAATTACAAAATGACACATTTCCACAATAACATCTGCTTACCAGAGGTCCATCCAGTCTTGGCTCAAACGCTTCTGTCTGCGGCAGGGTGACTGTACTTATTGAGAGGAGAATCCTTATGTTGAACTGAAACCAGCAGTCCTGGAACAAGATCCTTGGTGACTGGTCCTGCCTTATGAAGACGTCTTGGCACCATCATCCAAGAAACAGCGTTCCAAATATCTGGCCATGGTCCTTACACTCTTTCACTTGCTGCCTTAACTCCATCCCCCTCACCATATTTTCTCTTTTCCGAGCTAGTCAATCCCAGTTCCTTCCACAATTTCTCATATAGAAGTGTTTGACATAGTCCCAGAAACACACTCAGCACTCAATAAATGATAATTACGTCTTTTTTTTTTTTTAACTGTTTTCAGTGCCTGATATTTTACTGTCAGTTGCCCTCTCCTGGACAGTTTCCTGATCACTAACGTTGTTCAGATGATATGCTATTTATTATTCATTTCTTCGTGATGATGACAATATTAAGAACTAACATTTATGGAAGGCTTAAAATATGCCAAGTACTTTGCTAAGGGTTCACAGACATTCTCATTGAATTCTCAAAACAAACTTAAAGTGCGATTATGACTTGTCCTTATTTTACAAGTGAGGAAACCAAGGCGCAGATGGTTAAGAAAACTGGTAGGTTAATACAGACAAAGGGTGGGGACAGAAGACTTCTGATTTTCTCCCATGCCTTCAACTACTTCAACAGCATTGTGATCTTATAACTTTCCCCACGTTTCTCACTTAAATTGTGACATCCTCCTTTCTCTTCTCTCTCGACAGTTTTTTTGTTAAGTGCAAAGCTATGGCCATACAGGTAAATGGATTTGGACCCCTTTTATGCTACTTGGTTATTTGCTTTATTTTTTCCTCAGAACCCAGCTTTTGCTTCTTTTATTTTAAAAATTGCATATACTTTTTCATTTCTTTTAATTATCTGCAGGTGCGGCCCTAAAAGGCAAAAAATAAAATAAAACAGAAACAGACTCAGTCTTCAAAAACAAACATATGGTTACCAAAGGGAAAAGATCATGGGGGATTGCGGGATAAATTAGAAGTTTGGGATTAAAATATACACAGTACTATATAGAAAATATATAATCAACAAGAACCTACTGCATAGCACAGGGAACTCTACTCAATACTCTGTAATAATCTAAATGGGAAAAGAATCTGAAAAAGAATGGATATGTGTATATGTATAACAGATTCAGTTTGCTGTACACCTGAAACTAACACAGCATTGTAAATCCACTATATTCCAATATAAAGTAAAAATTAAAAAAAGAATTCAGTATCTAATGTTGGTTGTAAGTTCTTTATAATGTAAAAAAAAAATCTATGAAACTCTTCATATTTCCCTAGGTAAAACAGAGCAGGGTTGCTGTTGTTTCTTATTGATGGGGATATAGTAGGATAATTAAACAGTTCGTTTAAAAATCCACAAGGGGATTAAAGACAGAAAGGAAATTTTGAGGGAGTCTGAGACTGTCACAAGCTAATGACCTTTCAAGAAAAGCATCCAGTAACCTAGCAACAATCTACACTACCTTGAAGGAAGACCAGGTGCATCTAAGTGCCATACACACTCAAGCCACAAACCCTGAGTTAGAACACAAGACAGTAGATACAGGGTCTGAAAATTGTGCATGAAGTCAGGGGGTTAACAGACCTTGAAGAATAACATTTCTGCACGTAGCCAAGAGAGAATTACAGGTGTAAGGGGAAAAAAACTAGGTAAAAGGGGACATTATATAGAAACCTGAGATGAGGTATTACATTTGAGTATAAATTACCACCCCTTTGCTAATATATGTATGATTTAAATAGCGCCATGACTGTCCTGGTCAAACCATGTAAGGTCCAAGGAGTAACTAATGATGTAAGCCTTGATATTTACCCAAAAATGAGGAGGACGGTGGGCTTCTCCCCTCCCCAGTTTTTCTTTGATTATAAAAGTGTAGCCCTCTTTGTTCTTTGGGCTGCTCCATTCCTTTGCCAGCCCGCTTGTATCTCTCACAATATTTTTACGCTATACTAATAAACTCACTTTCTGCCTGCCACTTTGCCTGCTGCTGAATTCTTTCTGCTATGAGACAAGAGAACCTGAGCTTCAGTAAAGCTTGATACCAGGTGAGCAGTTTTAATTAAAAGACAGTGGGTTTGAGTCCCCCCAACCCCACCCCCCGGTCAGGGATCATGAGTTCAAGTCCCAGTCTGAGGTGCAAGTGGATTCAAGTCCCAGCTCATGGGTTCGAGTCCCAATCTGAGTTTTGGCTGAGCTAGTGTCCACCTGAGAAGGGGTGCAGTTTCCTTATCAATACAGGGAAGGAACTGGTAGGACACATCTGGACCACATTTAAACATTGCATCGCATGCCCAGTCGTCAACTTTTATCCAATCATCTAAGCCAGATTCTGTGACAAATGCCAAAATTCTACAACAAGTTCTCCACTAGCAAATAGAAAAAAAAAATTTCGCCATTTTCAAGACAGTTTCACCCATCAGGAATCGCATTATTTAGTGGGGATAGGAGGAGCTTGAAAGTTCTTTTGCCTCCAACTTCTAATACTGCATGATACGTTTGGTAAAGATAGCACTAGAGAATGAACCGCTTTATCTAAATTAGCTGAAGCATTGATAATTGCTGCGCTCAAAAACTCCTGTGACTTGCTAAGCCCCTCTTTCATATTTGCCATAGCTCGGTAACCTCTTGGTTTTGATTGGGGGAGGGACGGCTGTGCTCACTGAAGAATTATTCGGCTTTAGTTTTTGCCACAGGTTTTCTTAGGATTGTATGGTAGTTGTCAGAGTGATTATGAAGAACCAGGCTGTAGTAGTTTACATGTCTGTAATCCTTATTTGTTAATATAATTATGGTATTTTTTATTATATGTACATGGAGGAACCTATATACCAAACAAAAAAAAAATGTCTTGCAATGTTCAAAAAAAAAGACCTTCTGGGATTTGAGTGGGATTGGGTTGAGTTTACAGATCAACTTGGGGAGAACTACTGACATTTTAACAATATTGAATCTTCGGGTGCGGTATAGTAAATGACTTGTGAATGGACATCAAGCTGTAATGGGGTTGGGAAAGGTTCAGCCTGACTGTGATGAAAAGAACAGGTCATCCCAATCCTGGGAATCTGTCCCAAAGGACTTGTGCACCAACACGTTTATTTCAGATTTATTTATTATAACTTAAAAATTGGAAAGATCTCGAGATTGGATTAAGATGGCGGAATAGAAGGACTGGAGTTCAACTTCTCTCCTGAAAAACAGCAAAACTACAACTAAATGCCGAGCAGCCTTCAACCAAATGGACTCTAAACTTCCAAAAAAGGTATTCTACTCCAAAGACAAAGAGGAGACCACATCAAGAGGTAGGAGGGGCGATTACACGATAGAAGCAACCCCATACCTCCCGGGTGGGAAGCCCCACAGACTGGAAAGTAACTGCATCACAGAGACTCAGCTACAGGACTGAAAGTTCTGAGTCCCACGTCAAAACCCCACGCCTGGGGATCGGGCACAGGGAGAAAGAGACCCTGGAGCATCTGGCATTGAAGGCCAGCGGGGCTTGTGTGCAGGAGCTCCACAGGACTGGGGGAAACAGACCCCATCCTTGAAAGGCACACACAGACTTTCACGTGCACTGGGTCCCAGGGCAAAGCAGTCTCCATAGGAATTCGGGTGGAACCTGACTGCAATTCTTGGAGGATCTCCTGGGAAAATAGGGGTGACTGTGACTTGTTGTGGGGGAAGGACATTGGAGGTGAAGCTCTTGGGAACATTCATCAACCTGCATTTCTCTGAGGGGGGCCATTTCTGGGAAAATCTGGTCCCTTCCATCAGTGCTGAGAAGCCCCAGGCCAAACAATAATCCAGGTGGGATCAGAGCCCCACCCATCAGGAAACAGGCTGCCTAAAGACCCCTCAGGCACACAGCCAGCCTCTAATCTCATCCAGAGACAAAGCCCCACCCATCAGAGGGAGAGGAATCAACCCCACCTACCAGTGGGCAGGCATCAGTCCCTCCCATCAGGAAGCCTACAGCAAGCCCCGCCCACACCAACTTTAGTCACAGGGGAGGCAAAGGACAGAACTAAGAGAGGCTAAAACTCTATTGTTGGCAAAAAGGTCACCACACCAAAAACCTATAAAAATGAAAAGACAGAAAACTATAACACAGATAAGGGAGAAAGAGAAAAGCACAGAAAAACAGCTCAGTGATGAGGAGATTATCAGCCTCTCAGAAAGACTTTAGACTGTTGATGCTGAAGATGATGCAAGGCATTGGAAATAAACTGGAGGCAAAGATTGATAATTTACAGGAAACACTGAGCAGAGAAATACAAGCTGTAAAAATTAAACAAGAAGAGATGCAAAATACAATAGCTGAAATAAAAAATTCATTAGAAGCAGCCAACAATAGAATACAGGAGGCAGAAGAACGAATCAGCGAGGTGGAGGACAGATTAGTGGAAATCACTAATGCGGAAGAGAA